>VZRS01013128.1:104333-223623 GCA_013398055.1 Ifrita kowaldi | reverse complement strand
TTTCCTGAATTCTACAAAATATAATATAATATAATATGATATTATATGTAATATCATATATATTATATCATATAATATATAATATAATATCACATCATATCATCATATCATATCATATCATATCATATCATATCATATCATATCATATCAATGTATGTGTATATTAGGCCACTTTTTTTTGTTCAAGTTTAGGTCTGGACAAAAAACCACTACAATAACAGCAAGAATAGCCCTTAAATAGCTAGGTTTTTCTATGTGAATTTATTTCTTATTATTTCCTTAAAATCACTCTGCTTGTATAATTTATTTTGCTGAATAAACATAATCACAATAACTAGTAAAATAACTCCAATGCCCTTCTGCAAGCAGGAGATTTGTATAATCTTTTTTTAGGAGATGTCATGTTAAAATAAAGTGACTTCTGATTGCTTATGTTATTCCACATCATTTAATAGACTCCTTATTGCTGAATGGGACTCTAATAATTCATTTTCTTGGAACTGTAAGTAGTTGGAAAATAGGCGCTCAACTGGAAATAGTTCAAACTTGCTTGGGTTTTGTTCTCTCAGCAGTAAGTAGATTGATTTGGTTTTTATAACACTATGTTTGCCTTTGACTTGCTCATCTTCAACACTTTGAAAACTCAGATTCAGTATCTCCAGATGGATGCTCCACATCATACTTTGAAAATGTTAGCCTGATAATTGTGTCTTGACTTGTTTCTGAAAGCACTAAGGATCATCTTTAATGCTGTATTTGCCTCATTTCATACACCCATTCCTATCCATTGTGCTTTCATTTGTTGTTTTTAGATGCACGTGTGGTAATTTTCCAGTATGCCTTGCTTTGTGGACTGGGATCTGCAGGCTAAGAGTGACGTATTTGTCTGTCATACTTTCTCTTTGTGCCCAGTGGAAATGTCCTTTATTATCAAGCACTCGTTTCACCTCGCTGCATTGCAACAGAGCTTACACAAGCAATCGTAATACTTATGCTGTTATACAAAATAATTGCTGAGGCATTCATCTTTAAAAAGATATATTTTCATCCAAATGTCTTAGAGACAAGGTAGTCCTACTCTTAATTTTGTCAAGGACCCTGTGAAGTCTCTGACTTCAGAAAGCTGGATTATGTTCTACTAGTATTCTGATCTCTTTTTGCCTGAGTGAGACACTTAACTTTTCAAGGGTCTAGAAAACCTTCAATGATACAGTGTAAAATTCTTTATTCAGGGAGACATGAGAAAGATCTCTGTTTTTCACCTATATTATAAGACATGTCTAAACTTACTTAAGGGGATAGTGGCATTTCGCAAGGTAGGAACATTACAGAGAAACTGAATTACGTAGGAGTTTATTTTCACAGAATAAGAATGGTGCTTTCTTGCCCCTTTTTATTAATTTTTGATCTGTGTTGTTTTGGAAAGAGAAAGAATCTGACTGTGAATTATCTGCGGGTATAGTTACAAAGTACTAGAAAATGGCATCTGATTTTGGTAGATCTGATATCCTTTGTTCATGCTGCAGACTTGAAAAAGGAGGACAACTGAGAGGGAATTATGTTGTGACTAATAAATCAGTCATGCTAATCTTTTCAGATATATGAACTGACAGCCTTCTTACAAGACCTTGGCAATCAGGCTGACATTAACTGTGAAGTCATTACTATATCTGTAATCTCTGTGTATTCCAACTGAGCTCACTGCGCAATCTGTGTACCATCCATAAGAAATTTTCTTCCATATTTTTCATGTATGGGAAAGTTCCCAGATTTCAGAAATAGGTCTCTTTGTAGAAATACACAGTCCACACCTAAGAGAAAAAACTGCCCTCTTTGTCTCATTCAGGTTTTCCTTCCCACATTCCTCCACACAGTGAGTAAACATCAGGTTCAGTCCAAGACGGCTACTTTCCAAGTAAGTGCAAGTTATCCTATGCTGCCCTGAACCACATTTTTCCTTGAAACTCTGTTAGGGAAGAGTGATCCTGAAGGTGTGCCCAGAGACCATGATTCACGTGCACAGAGTAAGGTGTAGGTTGTAAACAGGTAAGCAGTCATTGCACTTCAAACTTCCATGGAATTCTAGACCATGTCCCTAAAAAAGGGCTAATTTTTCTGTGTGTGCAATCATCATAAGTAAGCACAACCTTGGAAAAACAGCAAAAAGGATTTTGTTGTTGTTTTTTTTCAGCTTACTCACCAATTCCCTCTCATGATTTAGTCAAAAAACTCCACATGTACATTTTTATATTGATATGTCTCTTTGTTAAGATGCAAGTAGAAAAGAAGAAAAGGTATTATGAGCTTCTGAGTATATTTTTACTGAATGGTTTTATTTGTTTGAAAAAAAAATTAAAGACTTGCTAATCGTTACTTAGAGAAGTCAACAATGCTCCAAACAAGGGTGAAAGAGGTATAATGAAAGTTAGGTTATGATTGACAGAGTTGTCTTTGATTGAAGTGTATTATGTTTTCTCGTGGACATAGAATACAGAACAACACTGACAGATTTTATAGCAACTGGACAATGTTATTTTGTGGAGATGGTGGGAAAGGAAAGGGGAGGGAACAATCACTAAAGAAGCTTTTGAGTTTTCCTCATGCATCCTCTTAACAGAAATGAACTGTAATACATCTAATTTTCTGACTATATCAAATGCTTGCTGTGGAGAAAAGGAACTGTTTATTGAAAAGGCAGATTGCCGTTGGCCTTCTTGGCCACCTGGGCACACCCTGGCTCATGTCCAGCTGCTGTCACCAGCACCCCCAGGTCCTTTTCCTGTGGGCAGCTTTGCAGCCACTCTGCCCCAGCCTGTGGCACTGCCTGGGGTTGTTGTGACCCAAGGGCAGGACCCAGCGCTGGGCCTTGTTGAACCTCACACCATCGGCCTCATGATCCAGCCTGTCCAGATCCCTCTGCAGAGCTTTCCTTCCCTCCAGCAGATCAACACTCACACCCAACTTGCCTGCAAGTTGCCTGATGTAGCACTCCATCTCCTTGTCCAGCTTGATAACAAAGAAATTAAACAGAACTAGCCCCAGTACTGAGCCCTGGGGAATCCCACTGGTGACCAAACATCAACAGGATTTAACTTCATTCACCACCACTCACTGGGCCTGGCCATCCAGATGGTTTTTTACTCACTGAAGAGTGACAGCAAAGTATAACTGCATAAAGCAAAAGAATAAGGTATTTTGAAACAAAGATATAGGAAGGACACAATAAACATATTTCCGGGCACATACAACTGAAGAAACCAAAATATGTAAACTCTTAATTAACTATGAATAAATCGCAATTAAGCTCCTTTTTTTTTTCCTGAATGCTGTGATCTAGTAAGGAATTCTTGTGCTATGGCAACAAAGTTACATTTGTAAGCATTGTTTAACAAGTAATTAGGATTCAGACAGAAATCCCTGAATCCAAATCCTCTTGCAGGACACCATTAAACAGCTAGTATCATAGAGTGGATACCTCACAAACAAGATGTAGCACAACAAGTTTATCCAGGCATGAATTCAGGCTCTGAGTATATAAGGAAAAGGAATGACAATTGAAAGACCACTGTGTTGCAAAGTATATGGAAGGGTGGTTCTGGGATAAAGGATTTTTGTTTTATTGCTACTTATGTGTTTAAGTAGGATAATAAGAAATGTGTGTGCTTATCACTAACAAGAAAAGTCACAGTTTCTACAGATTCAGTTAGTTTACGTATCTCTATCTTCAAACGTAGTAAATAGTATACTTCTAAAATTGTCAATTATAGTTATGCCATGTAAGATGACAAGAGTTTTATTAGAGTGGCTTAATCAAATTTAAAAGGACAGGATTAGTTTTCACTGGACTTTGATTCCACATATGTATTTTCCACATATGTATTGTCACATACCTTTTAGTTACAATGACACATGGTATTTTCTTACACAGGAACAGAGCATTGATTGCACAGGAAAAAGCAGATCCAAAGAGGCACAGGGAATCATGTGATGCTGTCTCTGCACTTTCAGTCAAACATTCAGATAGGCATTGCAAGCACTCGCCTCTTCCAAACCAACAGCCTCCTTTTGCTTTTTCTGAATTTGCAGTTATAATTCATAAAAAACAGAAAGAGTATCATGGGAGCACTGGTGTGCGTTAATAAAGGCTTTAATTTATTGGATGTATTTATTTCCTGTTCTTTTTGTTGACCATCTTCTACATACTTTGGAAGAGAGCATTACCTGTCTCTTGGAGTGGAAGAGGAACCTGAGAAGATGGACTGAAGCAGGGAAGGTTACTTTTCCTACTGGAGTACTGGTCTAATCTGTGCCTACAGCTTGGTTAAGCTCTTCAGCAGTAGATGTGAGGATGGGAGAAACTCTTGCATCACCACTGTGTGTCACCAGGACTGGGAAACAGACTGACGGCTGTTTTTGTGATCTGTCCTCTCTTCTGATGCTCTTCTACCCACAACATGTTAATTTTCTACCCAGTTTAAGGAGGACTTCAAAGCTTCTCATGGATACATTGCTAGAATTTTTAACTTCAGTAAAAGAATGTATTTCCTAGCCTTATTTTTATAAATAACAGAACACTTCCAACAAAGTTTTGTCAATAAAATTAAGAGAAATTACAGGTCCTTGATAGGCAGCTGGCATATACAGTTACAGCTTGGATGATTAAGTAAAACTAGAAAAGCTGAACAGGCCATCAAAATGGAAAAACGCGTGCTAATTTAACAAGTGTACAAGTCCCCAGAATACAGTTTTAGCCACTGTTATTTATCTTAATATCTTTACAGCATTTAAAAAAATATATATATTATGGAACAAGCTTGTAGCAAGAATGAACTCATTAGTTTAGATGTAAAACGCTTTAAGTACAAGGAGTGGTGAGAGCCATTTAAAGGAGCTGATGATTTGACAGAAAATTATATTGGAACAAATTTGCTTAAAAAAAGCTCCAACCAGATGTGCTGGACTTTACTAAGGTATTTTCTGAAGGTTAGAGGATGTACATTCATCTTTTTCCCTGGCACTGCAGTAGTCTCTGCTCAGTTCTCCATGCCAAGTACTCTTAACCTCGTAAGAAAACACTGTACCAGAGGTTGGTGTGCATGGCTGACTTTGGCTCAGGCTGACATAAATTATTATTGCTTTTGCAACTATAGAGGTTTTTCTTTGAGATAAACTTTTCTTATATTTATAGGCACCAATCAAAATTCCATGGACTGGAAAGCAGAAGAAAAGGTCAGTACTTGGCAAACTTCAGTCTATTTGTTTCTAAGCCACAGGTAGACGTGTTGTGTGGAAGGAATGGAGTGTACAGTTTCCTCTCTGAGTCCCTCAGTGCCCTTTGAATGGATCCCATAAGATCAAGGCAGAACTGTGGCTCTTTTACTGTAGAAAAATAGTACTCTCTCATGGATATTTGGCTGTTATCTGACACCTGTAATGGTTCAGGGTGGTGGACAGGCTTATTCTGCACTGGAGCATTTAGAAGAATGCATCACTTTACAACCTGCTGCTTTGTCTGAAGGTTGTAATTAAATTTACATGCTGAGGGAAGTGCCCTAGCTGGATTTTCTGACCCCCTTAACCCAGGTGAATGATAACGTTGGAGTGGGAAGGGGTTTCAATACTTTATTGTACATATGATGGCTTCAGTAAGATGTTGAAGAGAAAACAGCAGGAAGGGCAAATATTGCACAGCCAAGTCATCTCACCTTTACTGTGGAATACCAGACCTGAGTATGTATTCTTTGTCTGCCACCTTCTGTATTGCATCTTGGGCTTTCTGTAACCACATCAGATGAATGAGGATTACTGGATGATTCTCAGCATTTTAAATGTCTCTGTGCTTCAGGAGAAGGAAAAAAGAAACAAGGGGTAGCTGTGCTCAGTGGAGAAGTGACAAATATATTCTCCTGCCTGTTGCTGGGTCAAGTGTTCTGAGAAGAAATTGAGTGCATAGACTGACAGAAAGTATTTTCAGTATGGAAACCACAAGTCTTGGAAAGGGAGTTTTCCACCAATGACTCCTCTTTTCCACAGATATAGTTATCTTCATCTTTACTGCTTCTCTAAGGTATCATGTATCAAGTATTTTTAGCTGACTTCCCCGGAAAACCAGTTCAGAAATCCTATGCAGATTATATTGATATTTCCATTAAACAAAATTCCATCATGGTGAATACAAGACCAGCAAGAACTCTTTAATTTCTAATGCATTATGTTGAGTTGGTTACCTATATGAGAAGAAATGATGTTGCAAATATTTAAATTCCCAGTTAAATTTAAATTATTTCAGAAGTTTTAAATTCTAGATCAAAATAATGAAAAAATTCTAGATAGCAATATATTTACCCTTCCTCAATGCAGAAGACTGTACAAAAATGTTTGTGTATTAAGTTTAAATTTCTGAGGTGTGTATTCTGAGCAGAAGGAAATACATCCTGTGCTTAGATCATGTTGTAAACATCCGCATGGTTTGCAGTGGGACCAGACTTAGACCTCTGCATATATACCCAGTTTGAGGAAAGAAAATCTTTGCTGTTGACAAAACTGACAAAGTGATTCAGTGCTCAATATCCTTTAGAGTTGCTTGAACATAGTGAACAAAGCAAGGAGGAAAGATGCCTGTTTTGGTAAAATCTTTGGTAAAATCTCCCATTCCTGTGAACTCTCTCCTGCCCTTAAGCATGCAGTTGCTTTACCTTTCAGTCTCTTGTTTCTATTCTGTTGTTCTTAACTTGTCATCTTTTTTGGTTTTGGTAAAGGTCTTGGTTGGCTGCTTGGTTGATTGCTTGGTTTCCTTTTTTGTGTGGGTTTTTAAATCCTAATTTGGTCTCACCCATAACAACATATTTTGATAATGACCTGGCTTCTCAGTAGAAAAATCTGAAACTAGGGGAGTTTTGCTATGATATATGTTGGTCTTTGAAAATAAATAAGGTAATAGCACTTGTGCCAGCAATGATCTGCTGGTGTTGATGATAACAATATGAGAAGACAGATGGAAGGAGAGATGTTGAAGCAGTCTAAATAAGAATGTAATGTTTCGTCTAGCAGAGCTCATTTTTGAAAGTGCAACTTTAAAAGCATAGATATGCAATGTCTGTGGTCATGGAGACTTTCTACATGTACCAGAGCAGTGCGAGGACGAAGTTTTGTTCTGACACACTGCAAAGAATGGAAGAGAGGAAATTATGGAAGTAGGAACATCTTTTCTCCCTTTGCTTCTCATATGCTGCTGTTCATTCTTTCTATCTGCTTCTGATCAGATACCATTCAGATGGTGAGCAGCTCATTTTGCTCAACAATGAATGCAACCTTTTCTTTTATTCTGCATCAGTTCTCATGACAGCCACAAGGCAGATGGATGTGGGAACTGAAGCCTTCCACCTACAACAAAAAAGCATACATCAACCAATGTAAGAAATCCTGTGCTGCCTGATGTGTGGGGGCAAAGGGGAACTGAGTTTACACTGCATTAATTTTCTGTTTTCTGTGCCGTCATTTTTTACGGGATACTATTATAGGTCACCATTAATTAGGAATGGGCTGGAGGCTACTAAACAGTTACCAGATGACAAGTGGACAAGTGGCTAGTTTTTGATCAGATCAGATTGGAAAAGTTCATGTGTTTAATTTATATAAAAGAGCTTCTGTGGAGCTTATCATCAGAACATTCCTGGTTACTGTTTCCTAGAGAATGAGGCTTATCTGATCCTGCATTCTTGCCTGTGAATGTGTTTGTGTGTGTCCATGTGTCTGTTTGTTTCCCTCTCTTCTTGGAATGACTTTTGCACCTTGAGAATCCTTAGTTACATGCGAAGACAGTCTCAAGACACAAAATTTGTGCAAGTCACATGAGACAGAAAACGTAAAAACCCTGCTGAGTAAACAATGTATGACACATATCCATAAGAAAGAGACTTCATTAGTTATTCAAATAATTGAATTTTTTGGTTTTGAATGTATTCATTGCACCCTCTTCTTTTCTTTGGTACATGCTATTAAGTGGAGACTCCTTGGTATGTGGCATCACCCTAGTGGTTTATCTTTAGAGAGGGTAATTAATATGATCCTAGAATTGGGTTAATTTTTTTTCTCCAAGAACCTTAAGCATTTTCCTTGACTTTGGGATGACTTTTTCTTTTCACAGAATCATAGAATGTCCTGAGCTGGAAGATATCCACAAGGATCATCAAGTCCAACTCCTGGCCTTACACAGGACACTTCAAGAGTCACACCCTGTGCCTGTGAGCATTGTCCAAACTTCTTGAATTCTGTCAGGCTTTGTGCTGTGACCACTTCCCTGGGGAGCCTGCTCCAGTGCCCAACCACCCTCTGGGCAAAAACCCTTTTCCTGATCCCCAACCTAAACCTCCCCTGACACAACTTCAGGCCATTGCCTTGGGTCCTGTAACTGCCCCTGCTCTTCCCCACATGAGGAAGTTGAAACTGCAGTGAGGTCTCCCTTCAGTCTCCTTTTCTTCATACTGAACAAGTGACTTCAGCCACTCCTTGTGGCTTCCCCTCTTTTTTATTAAGTAACAATTATTTTGTCTAAAATTATCAACTCAAACCACTTAGACATTTAAAACCCCCTTTTCAATATGAACATGCAGTACCCTAATTTATAGGAACTGACATCTTTTAAATTTTTTCAGGAAAGTAAATAGAGTTCTTTGGGTAGTTTCCAAAAGTAATGGTCAGCAGAGTTCTGCTTCATCATATGTTGTCTCTGTCCTGCCTTGCAATACAATTTTGTCTCATAAATTTTTCTTTCATGTATGGAATGTTCATTATAATTCATGTTATTATCATTTAAATAAGATTAAATCATCAACATCTCTAAATCATATTCAGACATGGAAAGAAATACACTTGTCGGTAAGGTCACTTAGAAATATTTTTTCTAATTAGTTCCTGGACAGGATTTCTTCTGTTGTGTGTACATGAGGGGGAATGTCACTAGGTTTATCTAATGCCCTCACCTATATTTTGTTTTTTTTCCTAGAAGCTGAGTTTGATCTCTGTGGTTGGAAGGCTTTTCTGCTGCTCAGAGGGGATGCTACCACCCAACACTGGCTCATACAGCTTCAACCGCTGTAAAAGACAGATAACAATCACTTTCTACTAATGATACAGAGTAGTACAACGAAAATGTGTGCCATGAAACTAAGTTACACCTTGGGAGTGAGTCTTCTGGTGGGATTTCTCTGGGTGAAGATATATATCCTGCCCTCACTCACGGCCCAGAGCCACAACCAGCCTTTTTGTGTTTCATCCTGTTTGTCCAGGCAGAGTTGGCACACCAGGCTGGTCCATGGCACTGACCTTCAAAGCCCCATTTCAGGAAGATGGCTGCACCACACCCTTCTGCAGAGGGGTGAAATGCAGGGCAGAGAGGCAGGAAACAATACTGCTAGTTTCATGCAAAGCTGTTAAGCTGGGGATTTTCTTAACATTCAGACTGAATAACTGGGTGTGACGCACAGAGTATAACTCCTGATGCAACATCAGAAGAATTGGGAAGTGAAGGGTGGGAAACCTGTTTTTTTCTGAGCTGGAAACATGATGGCCACATACCATCCCAATACAATGACAGCAAAGGAATGGTTTGCTGTTAAGTGAGAGTTTGCACTGAGTATGTGCTGAGCTGTAGGGTGGTGGGTGATGAAGTAATCATGAAAGGTGATAAGACTGTATAAGGGAATAAAACAAATGAAGTAAAATGAATACTGTAAGTGAGAATACAAAAGGAAAGAATGTAATACCAGACAACAAAAATCAAATTAGCAGCCATTTGCTCAATTTAGAATTCAATAAGTTGAATCAGCACTGTATTCCAGATTTGTTGTCAGTAGTCTAAAAATGTTACTTGAATTACTTTTTTCTTTTATATAACAGTGATTACATACATGCTGTGAATTAAACCCAGGCTATTAAGAACATGCAAACATCGACTGTGTATAACAAATTTGTATCTTTTTCATAATGGACCATTTTTAATAGAGCAGTGTTAAGATGTATGAGAGTCACGAGTCATAATTTTTACAGCAATGATTAGATTTTTCTGAATATTTGGTATAGGAACTGAAAACATTTTTCACTGATTAGAGTTGTTACGCTTCTTAATAAGGGCTTGCTGTCACAGTGACTAGTTTGCACTGACACCAGTGGTCAAATAATTTTATGCTCAGCCTTGTATTCAAACAGGCTCTTAGGTATTTGATTTGCATGAAGAGTGGAAGAAGTTATGTGTGCCTTTGTGGAAAGAACAGTTCTCCCAATGTACTGTCCTTTAACAAGAGAGAGTTTGCTTTCACAATACAGGGCTGGCAAAGATCCTTTCTATGGTGGTTTAATGTGTCCATCCTTTCTTCTCTACTAGGACATCCTGCATACAGCTGGCAGTCTAGATGGGGAGCTCCTCAAGGAAGAGTAGCTGGGAAACAGCCTGTGTCATTTTCTCTGAAGGGCCTGTTGGCACAAAAGCGTTTTGAAGTTTCAGAAGTTAAGACTTCTCAGTCTACTAGCACAGTGCCCTTCAAATTCTTAAGGCTTCATCTGGCAAGGACAACTTTTCAACAAAATGAGGTAGACACAGAAGGAGCAGACAAGTATATCTGCACACCTAGAATGTTTATAAATTTGCAGATTTACTTTACTTAGATGCCTAGATGCTGAGATTCTGAGCATGTCCTTGTCATTTTAGGTATATTCTCAAGATAGAGGTCTGTCCTTCTAAATATGCAGACATAACAACTGTTGGAAAAATGAATTGCAGAGATAACTCATCCCTGTGTTTAGCATTCCCCTACTTCTAGACAGCTACAAGGGGACCCGTTTTACTGGGTAATCAAAGCAGAAAAATTCTAGAGCCTGACAAGTAGACCTGAAGTGTCCTCTTGCCTGTCACCTCCAATGAAGTGGAGCTGTAGAGAGAAAAAACTCAGACTTTAAAATCAAACTAGCAAAAACCTTGTGCAGAGCCTGGTCTGAAATGTTTGGATGCATTTGCCTCTTCCAGTGATGTAGACAAGAAGCATGTGAGGAATCTTGCCTAGTTCTTCCTTGTTTCTTCTGCAGCAGACAACAATCAAGCAGTATTACTATTTGAAAGCAAACTCCGATTTTCTATACACTTCCTGCTGTCCAATTCATTGGAAAGTAGCCTTCCATTATAGTTTGGCAGTGAAAAGAGCAAATTACATGGTATTACAGTTCTCTTGAGATAGCTGCGAATGAAGAGGGTTTGTATGAAGCCGACATTTGCAATATAGTGTTAGTTTAGGCTAATCTGCCTCCCCTGCACTGGTTTCCAAACCAAATACAAAAATGGGAGGAGACATAATTGCTAAATAGATCTGAAGGGCTTTCCCAGGCACGACTGTCAGTTCTGGGAGGAGGAAACAGCATGGGGTCCTGATTATTCTTTCAAACTTTTGTATTAAAACTATGCATAGATCTGAAGGCTTAGCAACTTTTTAACACTAGGATGTTTTGCATGCTGTTTGGTGTGAAAAAATGCAGCTAATAATCCACAAAGTTAATCTAAACCTAAAATTTATCTTTATGGAGGGCCACAAAACCAATGGTATATACTGTGATTTTGAACAGTGAGTAACTGTTACTACATTATAGCAACAACTCTCAGAATATCTACAAACACAAATAGCTATAATAGAAAAAGAAGTGAAAGGTAACTGTCAAGGTTTGCTTGAAGTGGCTCATTGTGGATCACTGCACACGGTGCACTGAAATATGTGCAACATATTTGCACATTGGGACACTTCCACACCCACATTCTTGGAGAAGTGCGTGGGATTTGAAAGGACGCTGCAGCCAGGGGAAAAAAGCCGAGGTAATTTTGTGCCTTCAGTCAGTGTAGCTGGGGTTCTTTTTGTTGGTGTGGACATCCACAGCAAACTGAAGCAGGACATACAGGTAACTATGTTCAGGGCTTTTTTTACTTCTGATTGCCTAAGATTTACCATCAAAACCCTTTTGATGGAGGATTCTGTTGTGTTTTGTGTATTATAGCATTGTGTTGCTGAACTGGTCCTGCATGTCACTCCAAAAGGACATGTGGGACCCGCCTTCAGTGAGAAAACAGAAGAACAACATGTTGCACTGTGTCACTAACACTGCTTTCAAATTTTTGTATCATTATCTTTGAAGATATGTTTATCACTGATTGTAATACAGAACTGTCTGGAACACAAGAGTTTACTAAATTATTTATCTTTGTGTTGATTAGCTCAAAAGCACAGCAATAGCAAAACACTTAGTCATGTATTCTGTACCCCAGAACTTTTTATTCATAATATTCATACTTCAACTTGCAAAAGACAACCCTCCAAATTACAGTACTGCCATATTTTCGCATGTATTATAAAAAAATCACTAAGATTTAACTCTGCATGTGATCGGATGATAGGAAGGAGTTAGAGTGGGTGACAAGTCTGTTTGGTTCAATGAATTTACTCACCACTGAGGCAGGCTGCATTTGAGCAGCCTGGCATCAACAAAGCACCTGGTCTCAAACTTTCCATCGCTGTTTTCCAGAAACAGCTGCCAGTTGACACCAGCCTGAATTTAGTTATGTCCTGGCTTTTGAAGTCTTGACTCTATGATCTAACACACTTTGTTTTTTGTAGCTCTACGTGTAATGTCACACCAATACAAAACAGTGCCTGAAGGCTGGGGGAAAAAAAAAAGCCAATTCTTGTTTAGACAGTTGTTTTTCAAAAAGGTTTGTTGTACAACTGGTCTTTCAAGTAGAATTTTATAAAAGCTTGATGTATGTAAGAAAAATGTGCTTTCTCAAATTATTATAATAGAAGTCTATACTGCTACTTAATGGTGTACAGCCTCAAAGACTAGTACACTATCTGCATTTCACTCCTTCAGGGTCTTTCACAGAGTTGTTTTTAACCTGAAATAAATGGGGTGTTATGTCTTAAGTGAAAGTAGAGCGGTGAAAGGTCAGATATGACCTAGGGAATTCCCTTGCGGAATATAGGGGGTATGTGAAACGCCTGTTTCTGGTCTGCCTGCATTGTAGAGCTTATTGTCTCCCAGCAGCAAGCTTCTGCCTTTCCTGCCAAACTGATGGAAAGGAAGAGGAATAGCTTTGGTATAAGATACCAAGATGTACTACTGTTACCTGGGGACCTTCAGACTCTGGAAATTATCTGCACTTTGTCTAGGGCTCACTCCTATCATTTTGCCCTGCAAAGCCACTTGCCTAGTCCCAGAGTTTGTTACAAAGCTGCAGCTCAACCTGCACCAAACGCATGTTGTGATTCCTCTGAAAGCCACACAACCCTTCTCATTCACTGCAATGAAGTTGATGGTGACCTTCATGAGAATGAATACTTTTCATGGTGCACACATTAAAAAGAAGTGAACAACAATCTTCATAAAGAAATTAGCATTTTAAGCTCTCCAGAGACAGCAGTTTTACAATAAATTGAGGTGGCCAACTGGGTGCTGCCCAGAAGGTAGTGCAACAGTTTCCTGCCACAATACACAGCTAAAGATGGAAAGGATAAACAGCCTCATTAGGAAAAACTGGTCACTGACTGAGAAATGTTTGCTGCAAGGATAACTGAGATATTTTCCAAGTACTTGCTTGTACACTCAACCCAGAATAAGCACATGAAAAGATTGATCCAGTCTTGGTATTGTACCACCAGACTGGTGGTCTCAGGTCATTTTCCCAGAAGGGACTGTTTAGTCCAGCCTACATTTCTGTTCAGACAGGCGTATGCAGTACTGCACTGCTGTACAGGGAAAGTGACAATGTTACTGGAGGGGTGTGTGTCTGTGTGTGTGTTCATTTTTGTATCATCTGCTTTTGATCATATGTGTCTCTTCCTGTTTCTCCTGCACTTAATAACTTGACATACCCTGAAAGTAGATCACAACAGCAGCACCTGAAACAAACAGTGTTTGTAACATAAATGTATAAAAGGAATTTTTGGCCCTTTTGTTTCACTTTTTTTCCCACATCATTTATTGCTGAGAAATCTAGTATTACATTTGGAAAGACAGGAAATACTCTACACTGAACCTGCACAGTTTGCTACAAGTTCCTGGGTGTGGTAGAATCTGGTTTAGCCATTTGGGACAGGGACACATCTGCAAATGAGCAGTTTTAAGATGCTGTTGCCAGACATCCACAGGCAGTATGAACAGAGAAGCGTCTTAACGCCTTTACTTAGCATGGGACTGATGAAGAAACATTGTGGCTTTTTTCAAGGACTATGGACAGAGAGGCAGCTTTGAAAGAAACTGTGCTACGAGTTAGAGAAATTGTACTCCTTGTCTCAAGTATTTATTGTAGAGCACATCTTTGAAGCAGAATTGGATGTTGATATGAAATGGAGAGTATTGCTGCAGGTGACTTAGAAGTCACCCAGACTCAAACCCCCTGATTTCTCCCAACTTGGGAAATTGACTGAGAGAGGGGGAGAGGAGGGAGCCTTTATATTTGTACTGCCATGATGTCACAATAGGTGTTGAAAGCAGAAAACAAATCCCACTCAAAAAGTACTTTT
This sequence comes from Ifrita kowaldi, assembly GCA_013398055.1. Lineage (NCBI taxonomy): Eukaryota > Metazoa > Chordata > Aves > Passeriformes > Cinclosomatidae > Ifrita > Ifrita kowaldi. Next base: position 209,068 of record VZRS01013128.1, on the reverse strand, counting down.
CACTCATTTTGTTACTCAATCATTAATGCATTTGTGCTTCATGGTAGGCCTGGTGCCATGACTACTCCCATTTTGGCTACGAAGCCTGCAACAGGCAGCCAGCCCAATGTCTGGGGCTGCTTCCTGGTTTTACAGTTGCTGGGATGGCTGTGGGTACCTTGTTTCTCCCAGCGTCACACATCTTTTCTGCAGAAAACAAAGGAAGGAGACACAGCAATCATGGCTGTTGGATGTCCTTTGGCACTGCTGCAAAGAACAGTCGGCACCACTAGCCTGCCACCCTATTTGTGCTTCTTTCACATACTGAAATACAGGAGATTCCCTCTGGACATGAGGAAACACTTTTTTACTGTGAGGATGCTGGGCCCTCAGCTTACAGACATGCTCTGGCAGACCAGTGAGCAGATGCTTTTCTTCCAAGCACTTCCGACAGAGACTTGTATAGGAAATGCTTGCTCCAACGTGGTCTCATTTCCTTGCCAACAGAGGATAGTGGAATCACGGGGCAGTAGCCCACCAACCTGTTCCCCCTGACATGTTAAATAGCTTCATGACAGGAGACTGGACTCCTGAACTTTACTATTCAATTGACAATTGCATTCAAAGGCAAATGAGGAAAACAAGGCAGAAGGAGAGCAGAAGTACCCAAACTTTCTCTGCACCCACAGTGTGTCAGCTCTGGGATGTGTAGTGAGCACCTTAGGAGCTCCCTGAGCCCCAAAACTGTGAGACAGAACGGGCCTCACAGGTGCTCCAGTGCGCCTCCTTCGGGCTGAAGCTCACATTCCACACATCCATAATCTGTATTACTTTTTCTTGCCAGTCATGTACTGTGGGATCTTCAGGTAGATACGAAGATTGCTGGTTCTGTAGGCTCCTAATTTTTTCAGACACTGTATTTCTGATTCCTGTTTCACCGAAGCTTCTCTGGCTTTTGGCCTTTCATCATCTTCTGTAAGTGGCTCGCATAGCTATAAAATTAGGACAAATATATCAAGGCTTAGCCATTACATTTGAGGATCAACACAATCATATGATAACAACTAATTTTAAAATCACGTCACACAAATGGCAGGGCACAGACAACTGCTCTTGGTGTCAGAAATGTGTGTGACTGAAGCTCTGCTTGAGCTACAGTGTTCAAGTGTCTTTTGAGAATAGTTTTCATGGAAAGAAGTGCACAGCTCCATCAGAACTTGCTTTCTAAAGTGCTTTTGAAAGAGAACAGTAAGAATCAAAACCCTCTAGAGGGAGGAGTATGAAAAGACTGAGGTTTATTGAGATAACTGTGACTGGATATGGTTAAAGTATGAAAGAAAAGGAGTCTAGAGTCGATGTAGAACAGCAATATTTGCATTCCTGGCAATTTTATTGGTTTTGCCTCTTGAAGATACTGGCAGAATAGGAATCCCCTCCCTTCAAATCATATGATGAATCAGTGCTCTGGACAGGGTCCAGCTCCTTATCTATCTGGGATCAAGTTACCCTACTTTCCCTATTCTTGTATGAGAACAGTGATAAATGGAGATGTCTGTTACTAAAATGACATCACTAAAATGGTGATTACACTTCTTGACTAACAACCCTGTACCTGAAACAAATGGGTACAATTTTGAGCTAACATCTTGAGCTATCACTACCTTACATCTTTATTATGTCTTCTTTTTACTAGTACAATGTAGATTAAAAACAACAGCAGATTAGAGGGATAATGTATTAAACTGTGCTGATGCAAACTATTTAAAAGGCAAGATGTCAAGCAGTGTCTCCAAACACAGAACACATCACGTGAAAAAAAAAACCCAAAACAAATCACCATAACACTCTGAAGAAAACTAANAAAAAAAAAAAAAAGAGAAAGTCTTTCCAACTAGGAAATTACTCTGGAAATCCTCCTAACTTAGAATCTTGCACATAGCCAATGTGAAAGAAACGAATTCACTGAAAAACCCCACAACACACAATGTTCAGGAAAAATACTAGCTACTCAGAGAACATTTATCTCAATATTTCAATATTTATCTTTGAACCCATACTTTAAAAAGTGTTAAAAGTTTAAAATCAAACCCAAGAAACTGGTTTAGATGCAAGCAACAACTACAAACTAAATCCTTGTTTAAACCAATCTAAAAGATTGGTGTACCACCAGTTACATGTATGTATTATAAAAATTCTCGCTTTAACTGGACAAATTTTTGCAACAGTGGTGATTTTTATAGGATGTGTATTTTGTAAATCAGCTTTGCAAGCACTTCCTGAATAATAAGCCTCTGAAATATTTTTTGAACATTTTTATATATGATACTGGTGACATCTTGTGGTAATTTTAGTCAAGGTAAATAGCACCTGTTGCTTTTGCCATCCTTACTCTGTAGACTTGCTTAACTGCCGAGTGATGGAGTTCTGCAATAGATAAAAGTGCAGCATATAGCTTCAGGCTGAGGAGATACTAAATATTTTAATAAAATCAAACTAGCCAAAGTTAAATGTCAAAAGAAATCTCACTCTAGCCACAGAAAGGAGAAAACAAAATCCGATCAGTTATAATTTTAATTAGTCTGTACCAGAAAGTTAATGATTCCTTCTGGAAAAGACTAAACTCTTCTTGCTGAAGAGGGCTGGTTAATAAAGCAATGGGACAGATGGGGAAGTGTGTATGTAACTCTGAGATAAAGGGGATTGCAAATGTCACAGTCCTAAGCCTCCCCTCTTGTATGTGCTCTGTCTACAACAAAATTACATTGATGTTTTGTCATTCCCAAAGTCACAGTGAAAATCCACTATTAAATAAGAACTATCAGTATTAGCACAGTACAAAGAAAACAACTGATGCATCCCGTAAGAATCTGACAGTTTTAGCTGCCCTTTTAAACCAAAATGCCTTATCCTGATCACTAACAAAAGAAAGTGTAGGTCAAATTGTCAAGTGAAATAATTCTGTGGCTGCCATGCATGGCCATAGTGACATGGATAATTTTATCTGCCCCTGCAGGAAATACGGTTGAGATTTTTATGTTGTAATTTTCCCTAGCACTCTATATGTTTTGTTGAAGAGAGGGGTATGTTGCAGAGCTAGGAAAGGAAACAGGTAGTAAAGGCACAGCTGCCATGAATGCTGGCCAAGGATATCTGCTCCTGTGAATTGCTTAATATAAGGGCAAAAAAAGTGTTTTTGAGAAGGGTTTGTAAGAGTCCCACACGTGTTACGCTTAGCAATGAACTATAATGCCTGCGACATCAATGTAGCCTTGGATTTCAGTTAGGTGCTGAAACCTTAATGAGGAGGAAATTCCCCTTCCAAGGCACAGCCCAAGCATCCACGGCAGAACCAATGCAAATGACCAGTTTTGGTGGAAATCAGCAGTCTGCACTGGTATCAGGAGCATCGCAATATTAAGGAGAGCATTGGTGCATCTAGGACTGAAATTCTATAGCCTTACTGGTAAGATGGCTATGATATATAGAAAAAATATGATGAAAAAGTGCCTCACCCAACTCTGGGAATACCAGAAGGAGTAAGATACACATTTGCACAAGAGCCTTTATATGATCGCAAGAAAAAAAAGTTAGAAAAATCAGGGATTTCATGTCTTAGAGTTTGTGTGTAGAATACTAAATGTTTGAACTGCCCATGTTTTGAACAATCTGATCTAGGTCTGATAGCAGGAGTAAATTACAAAATAAGGTCTCAGAGATGCATATCTAAAATTGCATTGAAAGCAATGGCAAAAACATCTGATAAGGACAGTTAACTGCCTAATTCTGTTCTCTCATATAACACTTCAAACTGGCTAAAAAGCTTTACCCTGGTTACTACTAGTATTTCACCACTTTAGAGACATTTTCAGCAAGAGCATTAGGCAATTTATCAGCACGTAAGATCTAAGTTTGAAAAAGAATTGGAAGTTATCTGTAATTTCTTTTAGTGAGATATACAAATGATAGGCTTTATGAAACACAGAATTGTAGAATGACTGAGTTTGGAAGGCACCTCTGGAGATCCGGGTGGCCACCCCCTGCGGCAGCAGAGCCACCTGGAGCTGGTTGCCCACAACTGTGTCCCGACAGCTTTTGCAGATCTCCAGTGAGGGAGACTCAACAAACTGTTTGGGCAACCTGGGCCAGTGCCCAGTCACCCCCACAGAAAAAAAAGTTTCCTGCTGTTCAGAGAGCACAGCCTGTGTTTCAGTCTGTGCCCACTGCCTCTGGTCCTGTCATGGAGCACCCCTGAAGAGAGTGTGGCTCTCTTTTTTGCGCTCTCTCTTTGGGTATTTTTAGGTATGGATGAGTTCTTTTTCCTGGGCTGAACCCATCTCAGTCCTTTCGCACAGGAGACACTCTCCAGTCTCTTCAACATCCACTGAAGATAATTAAGAATGGTCTCACAGTGGTATGGGCCAGTTAACTCAGCACTCATGGGTGTATCCCTACAGGGCTCTGGTCTGTTCAGATTGCTTAAGTGTTCCCTGACCTGATCCTCTTCCACCAAGGATGCATTTTCCTTTCTCCACATTTTTTTATGTGTCTCTGGGTTTTCTGAAGGATGGGATTGCTAGTAAAGACTGAGGCAAAGAAGGCATTCTATACCACAGTGTTTTCCATGTCATAGGATCATGGAACACAGAATGCTTTGAGTTGAAGGAGCCTTAAACATCATCTAGTTTCAACCCACGCTGCTGTGGGAAGGGACACCTTCCACTAGATCAGATTGCTCAGATCCCCATCCAATCTGGCCTGGGACATTTCCAGGACATTCACAAATTCTCTGGGCAACATGATCCAGTGTCTCGCCATGCTCACAATAAAGAATATTTCCTGATATCTAATCCAAACCTACTCTCTTTCAGTTTGAAGCCATTTCCCCTTGTCCTGTCACTACATGCTCTTGTACAAAGTCTCTCTCCAGGTTTCCTGTAGGCTCCCTTCAGGTACTGGAAGGCTGCAGTCAGGTCACCCCAAAGCCTTCTTTTCTCCAGGCTGAATAAATCCAATTCTCTCAGTCTTCCCTCAGAGGAGAGGTGCTCCAATCCCTCCAATATTCTAGGTGCCCCTCCTCTGGACTCAATCCAACAGGTCCATGTCCTTCCTGCGCTGGGACCCCAGAACTGGATGCAGCACTGCAGCTGGGGTCTCAGCACAGCAGAGCAGAGCAGAGCAGAGCAGAGCGGAGCAGAGCAGAGCAGAGCGGAGCAGAGCAGAGGGGCAGAATCCCCTCCCAGTCCCTGCTGCCCACACTGCTTTGGATGCAGCCCAGGACACGTTTGGCTCTCTGGGCTCTGAGTGCCCATGGCTGGGTCATGTCCAGCCTCTCACNTGAGTGCCCATGGCGGGGTCATGTCCAGCCTCTCACCCACCAGCACCCCCAAGTCCTTCTCATCAGGGCTGCTCTGATCTGCTCATCCCCAGCCTGTGTTGGTACCGAGGATTGCCCAAGTCACACTTGTTCTTGTTAAACCTCATGAGATTCCCATGAATCCACTTCTTGAGCTTGTTCAGATCCCTCTGCATGGCATCCCATCCTTCAGGCGTGTCAACTGCACCACTCAGCTTGGTGTCATCTGCAAATCTGCTGAGGGTGCACTCAATTCCTTTGTCTATGTCATAAATGAAAATATTAAATAACACTGGTCCTGGTACGGACCCTTGAGGGACACCACTTGCCCCTGATGTCCATTGGGACTCTGAGCCATTGATCACCACCCTCTGGATAACACCACCCAACTAATTTCTTATCCATCTAACAGTCCACTTATGAAATCCCTCTCTCTCCATTTTAAGAGAGAAGGATGTTGTGGGGGACTGTGTCAAAGGCTTTACAGAAGTCCATATAAATGACATCTGTAGCCCTTCCCTTGCCCACTGATGCAGCCACCCCATCACAGAAGGGCACTGAATTGGTCAGGCAGGACCTGCCCTTGGTACATCTCTGCTGGCTATTCCAAACCATCTCCCTGTCCTACGTGTGCCTTAGCGCAGCTTCTGGGAGGATCTTCCAGTGATCTTCCCAGGCACAGAGTGAAGGCTGACAGATTGGTAGTTCTCAAGGTCTGCTTTTCTACTCTTTTAAAAGATGAGTATGATGTTTTCCTTTTTCCAGTCATCTGGGACTTCACCTGATTGCCATCAGTTTTCAAATATCATGGAGAGTGGCTTGGCAAGTACGTCATCCAATTCCCTCAATGCACCTCATCTGGTCCTTTAGTCTTCTGTATGTACATGCAGGTTCTTTTCCTTTCACCAGTGGGACTGAGAACACTATCTGACCCCAAGAGACCAAGTTTTCCCTACCAGTATCATTTCCTTTCCCATGGAAGACCAGCAGGGGTATTAGTCAATGAAACAGCCAAGCTTCTGCAGTCCCTACACATTATCCTGGACAGAGAACCCTAGCAGGCAGCAAATCTCTCTAATTGATATGTCAGGTCGACAGATAGCTGCTTCTGCCCCCTGCAGCAAGGAGTCACCCATTGCAATTAATCACTGTTTCCTCCTGGTGGAAATTGCGTGGTTTAGGGACAGGTAGGCCAGATAATTTGCTTGAAGGCGCATGAAGCTCCTACTCAGCTTTGAGGATACTGAACCTATAACGTAGCTTCAAGCCTTTAGGTGAGGAAAGAGCCTTCCTCTTTGTGCCATAAGTCACCCACTTCCATCTCTTCCATTCTCCAGAGGTTACACTTACCTTCATATTAGCGGCAAACGCTGCCAGCTTCTCAGCTGCAGGTGGGGTTGGTGGCTTTTCAAGCTGTTGAGTCTCAGAGAACGTCCTGTCTGTCTCCCTTTCTTCTTCCCTTATGCTGTGCAGCCTGATCACTTCCTCTGGTAACTCCTCATCTTAGCAGCAGAGATCCTCCAAGATATTACGGCTCCTGCAACAAATTAAAATGAAACAACAGATTTCTTATGGAAGCATAACAAATGTCAAAGTAGCTGCTGAAGTATTAATGTGTCTTCAGGCTGAACATCCTATTGTTATCAAAGAACTGTTTCACTTGCCAGAAATATCTTACCCATATCAGATATCTCAAACTTCTGCCACTGCAGAAAATCACTATTTGTCCATGCAGGGATCCTCCTTCACACCACATCTAAGGCGTAGCTCAGTTTCTGTGTAAAGGTAACTTATCATCACCTCTGACCCCTTCACACATAGACACCCTAGCCTTACAGCCAATAAGTCAGTGCAGGGCTTCCGTACAAAATTGAAATTAACAAACAAAAAAATCCACTACAACAGAACAATGTAATGCAAGTTACAGAAAGTTTTATATTAAATTTCTGACAAGGTACCAAGATTTTCATACAGATCTGCTGTGAAAATAACCATTAAGTGTAAGTCTGTGTCTGAGGATGATGATGCTCAGGAAAAGTTATCAGCATCTAGAGAAGGCTTTACTGCAGTCCCACAGGTAGCTTGAAGCACTTTCTGTGAAAACACTGTTTTGAAACAACTACAGATACACGATATAAATATGATCAGGGCACGGCTAGGGGAACAGGTTTCAGATACTTGCCAACTAGGGCTTCTGGTTTTCTCCAGGGCTGTAAGCAGACTCAGAAGGGAGGATGTGAAACAAATGTGAAAAACTGCTGCAGGATCAGACGAATGGTTATTCCACAGAGGGAACTCTAAGTAAAGCATTGCCCAGTCTCTGACACCATGATTGCGCTAAGCTCTTTGTGAAGTGTTCCTACCTGCAGGTTACTTGAATGCCAAAGGAAGGAAATCTAGTGTCTTCATATTTTTATGTATCAGCTCCGGTAGGATAACCTATTAATGGATCAATTGTTGCACTAATGGGAAAAATTGTGCTCAGAGATCCAAACTATTTTCTCAAGAAACTCTTGAGAAACCTGTTGCGTAACTTCATTGATAGGAGCACATATTGCTTTCAAAAAAGTAAAAAGGGCAGCTCTGAGAGGAATGGCTTGTAAAAATCAGTGGTGAAACAAACAAAGGAATATTTGTGAAGATTACTGGATTTCTAAATTCCACTTCATGCATTATTATATTAGTGGAGTTTGCAGATATTGAGGTCATGGCCCTGCACAAATAACCTCTGCACACATTTTTTCCCAATCATACTTCCAGCCTAGTGAGAACACTTTATGCTGAAATTTGTGCTCACATTTGAAGCGCCTCAAGTCTTTCTGATGTAGTCATGCCATACATGGCATACTATGTGCCTTACAGAGCATGTAGTTTTATGGCACATTGTCCTACCTCTATTTCACTCTTTTGGCATCCTTACCATCCAGGCAAGGCTTGGCTGTTCCTGAGACACTTTTTTCAAACACACCTGGGATACCCTTCTCCACTGGTCAGCCCTTGTCTGTGAAGCCCTGACTAGTGAGAAACTATGAGGAGGCATGTGCTTGTGTTCTATTCAGATAAAAAGCCCTATTATTCCACTGGCCTAGAGGTCTCCATGTAGGTGAGCTACAGCTGTATGAAGAGTTTATTGCCTGTTCGGCAGTGGTGCAGTTGGGTGCAGCACCTTCTGCTTCCAATGGGAGAGTAGACAGGAATGTACTTTGGCTGGGAACTGGACCTCTCTTGTCCTATATAGGAGCTGGAGAGCAACAAAATGGCATGAAGCAACCATGTTCATGCAGCACAAGCCATGCAAACAGACTATGTTCAGTGAATGACGTTGTGGGCTGCTGCTTTGATGGCTGATTAGGAGGTTGGAGTTGTATGGATGATACAAGTCTTTGAGTTGTGTCTGTAATGCCTGACTGGGCACAAAGGAAAACATGGTAGGCTGTGAAATCCAGATTGTTGGATGTACTGTGCTGTTGATTGTCTGTGGAGGTATTGAGACAGGGTTTGAGTCAAAAACAGATACATGGTCTTCTCTAACATGATTCAGGCACACAAGGTGCAGGAAGTGTTTCTTTCTGGTGTGTTCCCTGTTCCTGCTTTGGTAAGAGGATGACTCAATATTCTATGGAAATAGGAATATATTTTGTGTAGCATGATGTGAACTTGTGAGATAAGTGCTGGTGCAAGAAAACAGCTTTTTCTGTTTCCACTGATCTTCCAGGTGACTGCTTAAGTGCTTCTTGTTGATAGCACTCAAGGCAAAGACTGCATTATTAACCTTAAGATTATTGAGAGAGGCTGTAAATACATCCAGGCTCAGTCAGGCTCTTCATCTGTAAATAGAGAACATCCTTTCACCACCTGTATTGCCATTAATTGATGTGATCTCCACATAGAAAGCACTTAAATACACCTAGGAACTGTGGGTTTTTTCAGCACTGACATGACTTACCTTTCAAGATAAGTATTGTTTGAGGTAAAGACAAGTTTTATATAGATGTCTCAGTTCAATACCAGTTTCTCAGTTCATTTTATCCTGATGGTATCTTAATGGAAATTGAGTGCTTGCTCATGGTAATTCCAGTTGGAAGAAATATACAACATTTTTCTCTTAGTCATCTATAGTGTCAGAATTTGTACTGCTGTCTGAAGCTTTTGCAATTTAAAATTATGAGGCACATGGTACTTGCCAGCAGAATACTTTTATTCTGGGAGTCTAGACTTAGGAGCCAAACAGTTACTGATCTTTGTTAGTTTGAGCTAAACAGCAGCAAACTAAAAAATTCAGCGCTGAGTTTCTTGGCACAGTCATGTGTAGAAGATAATTCAAAGAATCACAAGTGGCTGAACCTCATCAGCACCTCTGGAGATCACTCTGTCCATCGTCATGGTCAACGACAGCAAGTTAATCACAGCCTTGAACAGGCAGATAGGTTCTAAAACCTCCTTGTTCCAGAGTGTTTAATCACACCCATGGTAAATAACATTTTAATACTTCTAGTCTGAGCTTCTCATGCTTCTCATGCTTGTGTCTCTTGCTTTACATCTACTGATGTGCACTTCTGAATAGAATTTGTCTCTACATTCCCTGTATCCTCCCATGAGGAATTTGAAGGTCAGAGAAAGTGTAACTCCCTGGTGAAAAAAGCTGGCAAACATAACTACAGATGAGGAGAAGGCTGAGGTGCTCAACAGCTTTTTCCCCAGTCTTCACTGGCAATCTCTTTCCACACCTCTGGAGTGGATGGGGAGCAAAGTCGTCCCATTCTAAGAGAAGATCAGGTTTGGGACTACTTGAGAAACCTGGACACACCTAAGTCTAAAGGACCAGATGAGATACATCGCAGAGGTGAGTGGAAAAGGAAACATGGTACCCATCTTTTAAAACGGTAGAAATGAGGACCCTGAGAAGTCGTCTGCTCTCTGCCTGAGAACAGCACAGGACAGATCTACCTAGAGAAGGTGCTACGGCACACGGAGGTGATTCAAGACAGCCAGCACCGCTTCACCAAGGGCAAGTCTTGCCTGACCAGCCAACTGATTTTCAGTGATGGAGGGACCAGATCAGTGGGCAAGGAAGGGATAAAGATGACCTTTATCTGGACTTCTGCAAAGCCTTTGTAACAGTTCCCCGCAACATCCTTCTCTCTAAATTGGAGAGAGACGGATTCGATGGGTGGGCTGTTCAGTGGACAAGGCTGCATGGCTGCATCCAGAGACTAGTGGTCAACGGATCAATGTCTGGCTGGAAACCGGTGATAAATGGCGTCCCTCAGAAGTCCATGTTAGGACTGGTTCTGTTTACTATCTTCATCTATGGCACAGACAAAAGGATCAAGCACCCTCAGCAAGTTTACAGATGACACCAAGCTGAGTGGTGCAGTTGACACACCTGAAGGATGGCATGCCATCCAGAGGGACCTGGACAAGCTTGAGAAGTGGGTCCATGGGAATGTCACGAGTTTCAACAACACCAAATGTAAGAAGCTCCACTTGGGTTGGGGCAATCCTCAGTACCAACACAGGCTGGGGATAAACAGATCAGAGCAACCTTGCCCAGAAGGACTTGGGGGTGCTGATGGGTGAGAGGCTGGACATGACCCAGCCATGGGCACTCAGAGCTCAGAGAGCCAAACGTGTCCTGGGCTGCATCCAAAGCAGCGCGGGCCGCAGGGCCTGGGAGGGGATTCTGCCCCTCTGCTCTGCTCTGCTGAGACCCCACCTGCAGTGCTGCATCCAGCTCTGGGGTCCCAGCACAGGAAGGACAAGGATTTGTTGGGGTGGTCCAGAGAAGGCACAAAGATGATCTAGAGCCACATAGAGGCTGGATCGCCTCTCCTACGAGGAAAGACTAAGGGTTGGGTCTCAGCCTGGAGAAAAGAAGGCTTTGGGGCGACCTTATTTGCAGCCTTTCAATACTTTAGGGAGCTCATAAGGAAGATTAACACAGACTTTTTTTGGAGGGCCTGAAGCAATAGGGCAAAACGTAGCATGTTTAAATAAAAGGGTAGATTCAGACCACATGTAAGGAAAACATTTTTTACAATGAGGCAGTAAAACACTGGAACAGGTTGACAGAGACCTTGTGAATGTCTCGTCCCTGGAAACATTCAAGGTCAGGTTGGATGGGGCTCTAAGCAGTCTGATCTAGGTGAAAACGTCTCTACTTATTGCTGGGGAGTTGGACTAGATGGCCTGCAAAGGTCCCTTCCGATACAAAGTATTCTATCATTCTATGAAGTTGAAGAAGCAACACATCTCCCCAAATCTCCTATCCCTTTTTCCAGGTTGACAGAAGGCTGGGGGGCACTGCTGAACCTAACCCAATATACTAATCTCTTCTCTATTTTATTTGGGATCCAAAATTGGACCCAGCAATTCATAGCCACCTCACAAAGGGCTGAATCCTTAACAGGGCATAACTTCCCTGGATCTACTGTATCTGCCTTTGCCAGTATAGCAAACCATTTGGCTGGATTTCTTTGCTGCAATACTGTTTCCCAGGTAACAGAGTAACAGAATAATTTAGGTTGGAAAAGATATCCAAGACCATCAAGCCCAAGCATTGATCAAATAACACCATGCCCACTAAACCACAGCACAAGTGCCACATCTACTTGTTTTCTAAATGCTTCCAAGGATGGTGACTCCACCACTCACTGGGCAGCCTGCTCCAATGCATAACCACTCTGCCAGCAAAAAAAATTTTCCTAATATCCTGAACCTTTCTTGGCACTTGAGACCATTCCCCTTGTCCTATTGCTAACTGCCTGGAAGAAGAGACTGACAATCATTTCACCACAACCTTTTAGGTAGTTGTTCAAAGTGAATCTGTCTCCCTTGAGACTTTTTTCTCCAGCCTAAACAACCCCAGCTTCCTTAGCTGTTCCTCATAGGACTTGTGCCCTGGAACCTTCACAGCTCTGTTACCTTCTTTGGACACGCTCCAGCACGTCAAAGTCCTTCTTGGACTGAGTGGTCCAGAACTGAACACAGGATTTGAGGCGTGGCTTCACTATTGCTGAATACAGGGGGACAATCCCTGCCCTGGTCCTGCTGGCCACACTGCTGCTGGTACAGGCCAGGATGCCATTGGCCTTCTTGGCCACCTGGGCACACCCTGGCTCATGCCCTGCTGCTGTCACCAGCCCCCCCAGGTCCTTTTCCTGTGGGCAGCTTTGCAGCCACTCTGCCCCAGCCTGTGGCACTGCCTGGGGTTGTTGTGACCCAAGGGCAGGACCCGGCTCTGGGCCTTGTTGACCCTCACACCAATGGCCTCATGACCCAGCCTGTCCAGATCCCTCTGCAGAGCCTTCCTACCCTCCAGCAGGTCAACACTCTGACTCAGCTTGGTGTTATCTGAAAACTGACTGAGGGGGCACTCAATCCCCTCATGGAGGTCATCCATAAAGACATTAAACAGAACTGGCCCCAGTACTGAGCCCTGGGGAACACCACTGGTGACCAGCCACTAGCTGGATGTAATTCCATCCACCACTGCTGTCTGGGCCTGGCCATACAGCCAGGTTTTTACCCGGTGAACAGTGAGTCTGTCCAAGCTATGAGCAGAGAGTTTCTCCAGGAGAATGTTGTGGGCAACAGTGCCAAAGGCTTTACTAAAGTTCAAGCAGAAATACCCACAGCCTTTTCCTCATCCTCTAAGGTTGTCACCTGGTCATGGAAGGGATCAGGTTGGTCAAGCAAGACGTGCATTTCACAAACTCTTGCTGGCTAGGCCTGATCCCCTGGTTTTCCTGTAAATTGGTGATTAGTCCTAAGGCCTGTATAAGGTAGTAATGAAGAGTAATAATATACTTCAGTTTTCCTGGATAAGTGAGGAGCATGAAACTTCAACTAGTCAAAGAGATTTTGCTTAACAGCATATATTGGAATTGATTTTGTCTCTTCAATTCAGAAACTTGGGCTCGGATTGGAAGTCTGCGAAGCCATAACTCAATGTTTTCACCTTCTGCTTTTTCCCCATTGACTTTTTCCTGAAGGAACAGGTAGACAGTGTTGCTCTGTTAAAAAAGGCCAGACATCAAAATGCTGCACAAACTGTCTCTGTCTTGCAGCAAAGTTACTCAAGAAATAATCCCAACAGTCACACTGAACTGAACATTCTGTAGTTGGTGGTTGTCTCTCCCTATGATAGATGAGCCAGAGTCTGGTTACTGGGGGATGTCTGTACACCATAAACCTTGAAATCCAGCAAAAGGGTGGTTTCACAGAAATTACTTTTCAGAACTTAATCATAATTCACATTCACAAATCGTACTAACATGTCTAAAGGCTAAAGGGACCAGTGGGGAGGTCACTACCACACCACCACAGCAGAACTGTCAGGCATTCTGGGTGTCAGGGGCTGAAGATCCACAGTTTCTTACCTTAGTACAGGTAGGCGGAAAATCTGCACCATGATTATGTTGAAGCTGCAGCAGCGTCCGATATAATTATGGCTTCCCAAAAAGTGAGTCTGGACCATGAAGAGACCCTGTCTCAAGTCTGTCCTACAGAGGTCACTGCAAACCCACTTCTGAGACAACTGCAATGCTGGTTTGCGGTATTGTCACGCTAACACTGAATGCAGGCTGAAGTGTCTTTGTCTATCAACAGTATTGATTTACATCTCTTACCTGTTTGCACAGTGACAAATAAAAATGTAATGTATCCTTCACAGACAGATTCAGTGTAACTTTGAGGGCAAGACATTAGTAAACATTGTGTTTTGACTTAACCTCTCTGAGACAGGAAAAAGTTAGGACTCCAGCTCATCTTGTTTTTTCAAAGATGGACACTGAACTCTAACTTAGAACAAAACTTGCAGTCTTAGACTTCTGATTTTGTCCTACCTTAAGCAGATTTGCAATTTCACCGATGTCTGTGACATTGTTTCTATGATTTTTGGCGAAAGATTTTTACTGTTTGTTAATATTGAAGAGTGGTGAAATAAAGTTTTTAAAAATAGAAAAAAGCTAATAGTACCTTTGAAAAACCAGTTTCAACAATTGGATTGAACCTCAGATTGCATTTAGGGAAAAGTTTTCTCAGATGCTAACCCTCATTTAACGGCAATGCGATTATATTAAAAAACAGCTTTATTTTTTCGGATTACTGTTCAAGTATTTATCTACAGTGTTGGAGTGCAAGTGGTGAAAGAAGACATATTGATTCTTTTCCCCTGACACTGTATTAGGAACATGGTTTCCAAACCACTGAAATAAGCTTTAGGAAAAAAGCCCAGTTCGTGCTTCTGTCTACATCCTACATTAGTATTTGTAAAGCTTATACTAAAGGAGAACATGCAAGCTCACAGCTGGATTAGGATCTCAAAGTGTTTGATTTAGACCTTGATTCGTGAATTTGTGGAAGTCCCAGCTTTGGCTGCAGTGGGGTTCTGCAGCCAGTGCTTGGAGTGACTGTGCATCCTGTGTTTTTCCATGGCATTAGAGCTTCTGCACCCAGGATGGGGCAACCTTGGATGTGCAGATAGACTGGGGAATGAGATGCTAGAAAGCAGTGCTGTGGAAAGGGACCTGGGGGTCCTGGCTTAGGGCAAGTTCAAAGTGAGTCAGCAGTGCCTGGCAGCCAGGAGGGCCAACCCTGTCCTGGGGGGCATCAGGCACAGCATCGCCAGCCGGGCAAGGGAGGGGATTGTGCCACTCTGCTCTGCACTGGGGCAGCCTCACCTCCAGTGCTGGGGGCAGTTCTGGGTGCCACAGTGTAAGAGAGATATAAAGCTATTGGAGAGTGCCCAAAGGAGGGCCACGAGGATGGTGAAGGGTCTGGAGGGGCAGCTGTGTGAGGAGCAGCTGAGGGCACTTGGGCTGTTCAGCCTGGAGGAGACTGAGGGGAGTCCTCATCAGGAGACTGAGGGGAAACCTCATCGCAGTCAACTTCCCTGTGATGGGAAGAGGAGGCAATGGTTTTAAACTGAAAGAGGGTAGATTTTCTTGGATATAAGGATTAAACCTTTTACAAGGAGGGTGGTGAGACACTGGAACAGGTTGCTCGGATAAGTTGTGGATGCCCCATCACTGGAAGTGTCTAAGGTCAGGTTTCACACCCTGACCTAGTGAAGGATGCCCCTGTAGTGGGTCATCATTATCTTTAAATGTCTCTTCTAGCTATAACCATGGTATGATTCTATATTTTGTAGATAATGAACACCACAGAGGATTTTTAAATTTGCTTTAGAGTATGTAAAAAGCCCTGTATGCACAGTGAAATGCAGAATACTGAAAAAGGATACTTAAATATAGACACCTCATAATAAGAAAAAGTGGCTCAGGAGTCAGCCATGCTTGAATATATCCACTGACTTCATGACTGTTACTTGAGTAACAGCTATCAGCATCCTTTGTTGCTAAAACAGTGAAGGAGTATAGTAAGAAACAGATTATTCTGAAACTGCGCTATAATAGCTGCTCTGTCTTGAGCTGAATAATCATAAAAACCTAAAAAAATCACCTAATGATCCTATTATGCCGTGTAACAGAAATGACCACACGACTTGTGATTATAGCAGGCAATTAAAGACAGAGGTGGCTGGGCTTTTTCCCCCTGCTATATATATTACTAATTTATTAGTTTAGGCTGAAATTTAAAAAAGATTCACCATGGAGTGTTAATAGTTGGCCAACATCCAGAAACATCACCCAGAGCAGAAAGGATAGCAAAATTCTATTCTGTTAAGACCTGAGGTGCTTGTGGTCTTTCAAAGTACAGGTTTTGAGGAGCCCAGCAAGATCTGAGTAGAAAAATGCGAGGTCAAGCTCTCAGTAAATAAGACACAGTACCTCATTCTCATGTTTGGGTGCCCTTTTCTTACTCTCTCTCTTTCACAATATATCAGGGCCAGTAGGACAGTCCTGGCTGGGCAAATATATTCCATGGAATGAGGCACCCCAAACAGTATAAATACACCTGGCACAGGAGAGAAGCTGACTGAAGAGGCAGTCTGCAATTTACCCTCTCCCAGACACTCTATCACCAAAGCCGAGAAGCACCTCTGAATTGTATTAATGGTGCAGCAACGAAAGTTAATTAGCATCTACTTTAGAGATTAGGTTTCATTTGTGCCAGTACACAAACGCACACGCTCTGAAAAATCATTAGCTTGGGGAAAGTCCTTCTGTCTACCCACGCTTTCTAGCCAGACAGCATTTCTTTTTGTATATTCCTTCTTTCCTAGTGTCTCTACCTCGTGAGATACCAAAACCCATGTCTGCAGTTCAGCTAAACACTTAAAACATGCTTAATTTTAAGGTTTTTTTATCTTTTTCTATTGAAATTAAACCAATTCAAGCCTTTGAAATGTTTCCCTGTAATAGTAACATGAGGTGCTGTGAATGTTCCAGAAAAAAAAAAAGGGGCAATGCAACAAAAATATTAATTAATATTGACAGTCGTTACTAGCATGCAGTAGTGTTGTTTTTTAATGGGTATAGGCTTTCATTAGACATTGATACGATTACTTCTGATTGGATTCTTGAGTTTATATATGTGCACGTGTGTGTACGTATATCCTCTCTAGAGATATAGTATCTCTTGCAAAAAATAGCTGATGCCAAAGCTCTTGGATGGCAACAAGAAAGAAAACAATGACACAGTGTTTTATAAAGGTTGTTTGTATTTAATTTTTCTGTTCCTCTGTGGTCAGGTTCTTCCACACTTTATGTATGGGGACATTTTATGCATGACAACGTTTTATGTTGTCAGAGTTGTTAGAAAAAAAAAAAGGACTATATTAGCACATATGACACTTTGAATCTAACCCAGCAACAACAAGCAGTCTGAATCTGGCTGCACAAGAAATAATTTGTAAGTATTTCTGAAAGTCAGGACTCAGTCTTCATCACAGGTGTAATCAGGAAGCTAGAAAAGGAAAGGCAGGAGATCTCATTAAGTATTAGAGCACTTCTCTGGAAACCTTGGAATATTTTTCTCCTGCAGCTATAGCTCACTGGATTTTCTTGTCTAATCCTTATATTGTAGAATTTTACTGACAGTGTGGTTTTTTCAAGTCAGCTCCATTTAAATCCATGAATGCCAGAGATTTTTGTGGAACTGTAAACCCCTTCAGTTACAGAGCACAGAAGTAAGTTGCTTTGATTTAAGAGATTTTAAAAGACAGCTGTAAGTGTCCTTACAAAATTAATCAAGAATATAAAAAAATAACATTTTGGGAGGATCAGAATGTGTTTTTAGCAATGTGAAGGAAATAGATAGAAATGTACCTAAACTGCTTCTGCTTACTGATATGTATTGTCAGGCTCACGGAAATTAGTGAAGTACATAGGCATACCATAGAGTAGAATTTTGAGTAGTATAAGAAACAATAAGTAAAAATACAGCTTCTTAATAAATTTAGGTGCACGTGCGGATTTTTGATAATTTCTGAGACACATCATATCCCCTGTGACTTGGTTTTACTCTTTTCTGTTTAGGGTTCTTTAAACAAGAGCAAAGTATTATAATAGGGAATTAGCAACAGTTTTAAGGGTTTTTTTGTGCAATGTAGACTCCTGCATCTTAGAATAACAAAATCCAATGGTATTAAGTAAAGACTGTAGTATTATATAGATCATCATTTTACAAATGGATAAAAAGGGAGAAGTTGTTAGCATTGCTTCACATAAATTCAAGGCAAGACTCAGGAGATGAGTTTCCAATCCACTATTTCCGTGTAGTTCCTATAGAGCTAATTAAATGTGAAGATATGTTGATACAGTTATATGAACTAGGCTGGACACATGAGTGAGTACTGTTGCGAGAACAAAATCAAGTAAATCAGGTATTTTGACACTTGGCTAGCATATAGACAACTTTCTTATTTCTTACATAAAGCTAAACACAAAATTTTGAGACTAGTGTGTGACCAGCCATATATCTGCACTCCACTTTAACTTTAGTAGAGGCTATAGGTGTCCTTTCTAATTCCAAGTTGAGAAATACTCTATATTCAACAGTGCAGAAGCAGAGCATATTCAACAGTGCAGAAGCAGAAAACATAAGAAATAAATTCTAACAGTGAAATACATGATCCTAGGAAAGAGTTAGATTTCTATCAGAATGAATTACACATAAAATCAAACAAAAAAAGAATAGCATCAAATTATTTGCAAGTTCTTTTTAAATCGCACATCTTCCCATAATGGAAATACACTAAAACAATGAAAAGAAGGGAGTGTGGATCATTTTCTTAAGGACATAGGAGAGAGTACAAAGTCAAGACACCTTTTACTTGGGCTTCATGGAGACAAATGTTGCCTCTTTCCAGGTAATGGGCTTCCCGTGGCAATACTATACATGCAACACCATAACTTTCATCCATGTGCCTCCCCCAGAACCCTTTCTTAATTGCATGTCACCTTTGGGAAGAGGCACACTGGCTGCTGGAGATAGCCATGTTTGGGGTGAATTGTTCAATATCTGATTGACCAAGGACCTACTTTTTAGAGCGTTTTCCACCAGTATTTTCTGAACTAAATTAGTTTCTTTGGTCGAAGTCCAAAGGTACTGTAAAGAAGAAAGCTAACAACACACATGTCAGTATTTATTACAGGGTATGAAGTAAAATTTAACATTAAAAATCGGTGTTGAGGTGAGTAGGCTCAGAAGCAAGAGTAGGAGAAAAATTGCAGTGGTATGTGCATACCACTGAAGTGATTAACAAAATGCTTACTCTCCCAAACAAGAAAAGTGAGTTTCAACATTGTACTTATCTGCTGTTCAATCTAAAATTGCTGGGGCCTACAAAAGAAATAATTATTAATATCAGAAGATCTTACTGTAGGACAAACAGTAGTTCCACTTTATCACAGCATTTTCTTCTAAGGTTTCTAAGTGGACTGTGGGAAATTTCCTTCTTTTTTTCTTACTTTGCCCTCCATTAGCATCCTACCTACAATGCTATTTCTAGCAGTGTCATTCATCAGTGGATATTAGGGAATGGATGTCATGTGCTCCTGAAATCCCTTATAGTCTCTCAATGGAAACTAGACATGTTTGATTTAGTATACTTTGGTCCGCATCAAACTCAATTTGACTTCAAATGCGGTTCAGGCATGAAGACAGAGGTTCCCAAGCAAATGTGGTCCCTCTGTTCTCTTCACCTATTTGTCAATGTACATGATATTCCCACTTTGTGACCTGAACCCCATTGTATGAAATATCTAGAAAAAGTGTCAGTTAAGTATCGGTATACGACTATCCTAGCTCAACTGCACTGCTGATATTATGTCTTTTCACTGATTAATTTTTTTATGAGAGTTGGAAAACTTACTCTAGTCCTCAGTCTCAGTTCCAGCTTCTTCAGGTGCATTGTAAGAATGTAAAACTCCCTTGCAATTAATTTTCATCTAACAATTTTATTTTCTGACCCTAAAGGTACATGGTATCATCACATACTCTTACAGATAGTGACTGCATTCTTCTGCAAAGGTTCTGCACGTGTGTTTGTACCATGTAAAACTAGACCACAATTTAACTAAATGAATCCTGTTTACCAGCACCAGCTTTGTCCATATAAGAATGCTGGGGAATCAAAGTCAATTTCTTTGGGGAGGTAAATAGAATGCATATATTTTTTTCATATTTATTCCACAGACAGATTTCTCTCTACCTGACTACTTACATGTAAGAGTGGGAACGGAACAGCCTTTATACATCTCCTCAATTCACAGTGCAGGGTGAGTCGGTGGAGCTGCAAGGTGAGGAACTGATTTGTTATAAGGGTATTGAGATGCTGTAAGGAACTTTGGAGATCTTAGCAATATGCTCTTCACAGTGTTGGTTTCTTGCAGTGTGGAGGAGAAATATATTGTCCCATCCCCTGTGTAGCAAGTAAAACCCACTACAAAAGTAATATTTGTGAAATCTGGATATAGAAATGGGAAACTGAACTACACAGAAAAAAGTTCTGCGGCCCTGCTATGTCGTGACGGTATCAGACAGCCCTCCTTGATCTCCTGTGAGGAGCAGGTAAATGCAACCTGTGACCTATGATTGGAAAGATGAAGAGAAAGGATCAGACCCCAGAACTTATGCTCATAATACACTATCTTTTCTACTAAACAGAAAGAGGTATCAGCCCTGAGATGCTGGACCATGGATGATGGGAAATAGTCCCCCTGAAGAGCTCCTCCTTGCTAGGGAGTCAGTCTAAGCTAAGATGGGAGAGGCGCAAGACTTGCTTTTGCACCTAAATCAGGAAAATCCAATTTGATGATATTTTAATATACTGGTGTCAGTAAAAGATTTCTGTTACACATTATGATATTCGAGATGGAATTTAGTGACTGTCTTTTTTTTTTGTCATATCACCGTAACTACCAAAAATATTGCTCTCATTTACACAGCAACTGTTAAAACAGAATAGATATGAAATGGAAAATCTGAGGTAAAATTAAATAATTAGACCAGAAGTGCTAGTTAGCAAGATTCTTTTTATCTGTTGCCACTAAAAAAAAATCTTGAAGAAGTTTCTGCGTATCTGTTTGCTTCTGAGAAGTGAATGTTCAAACTTGTGTTTGTTCAAATCAGTATGTCCGAGGCACCAAGAGACAAGACCTCCTAATTCTATTAGTGTTCTCTAACCAATTATCATTGTATTCTAGGTACTCTTGAGATTCTCTTGGTTTTCAAAGGGATCTTGTGCTCCCATTAAACTGACTGCCCCAAGTTCAAATGGGTTTGGGTCAAATATTTTTTTAGTTTTGCTACAGAAATGCAACAAAATTAATTTGTCTTACAATCCTTCTACCTAGGGTTTTTTTCCTAAAAACTCAGTTCTGCTGCTACCAGTATACAGAAGAAAGACATAAAAAAATCTAAAACCAGCTGTGTCTTCGGGTTGTCACATGGCTTGTTCTCTATTCCCTCTGCTACAACGGTTTTCCTCTGGACCCTGAAAAAAATAATCTGAGTTTTCATAAATTATGCTTCAATGCCAAGAGAGTCATTCCCTCCCTCAAAAAGGCCTCCAAAAATACCTGTAAACAGAATAAATAATCTCATCTTCATTCAATTTCTTTCTCCCCATTAAATGAGCCCTTTTCAGAATCTTGAGTCACTGACCATCTCCTGTCAGGCCTCACTTATAAAGGTGGTCTTTCCCTGGAACAAAGAAGATGAGGATTTATATGAGCATGTGCCTTTTCCTGCATACCTGGGAGTAACACTCTAGGACAACAAATCCTGTGGCATAATAGAAGAATCAGGCTAGGAAGAGACTTTGCAAGGACTGATGGATCCTGTGTTATTCCAACAGGCCTTGGGAAAGAGAAAAAGAAGAGAAAGGGCACATTTTTTTCCTTAAAAAAATTAAAAGAATTGAAAAATGCTTCTGTGTTTGACGGTTTGAAAAGTGAAGGCTTAATTCAAAGGTTCGCTGTACCCTCATGTAGCATGCAACTACACGTTTCCTTGAGCAGTAACTAAAAGATTTTACTGAACTAAGAAAATTTAACTGGGACTGAAGTGACAAATACCAGTTTTTACCCTCAGGTCTTGGATGGGTGGCAGAACAAGTTCACAGGTATTACTGTGGATTCAGATACATTTATTGAAGTTTGGAATCCACTAGCTCCATCAGATACATGCTTTTCGATAGAAGGGACAAAATTTGCAATAGAGAAAATAAAAAGCAGTAGTTTTCCGAAGCACTAAAGCATAGCCTTTTCACAAGTAGGATGTGTGCTTTGTGTGAGGAATGAGTACAGGTTCACACTGATGGGTAAGAATATGCAACGGTGTATGACAGGTATGAACATGCATTTGTGTTACCCACTAAAAGACTGTGGATGCACTTACTTTTAATACACTTACTACTCTCACCTGGCTTATTTTACATAAACTTTGCGTGCTATTTCAGCACATCAAAAAATAAGAATTATCTTTAGTTTCTAATGTTAACTTTGTAAATATGAGGTCTTGATTGTCTTCCTTACTTCATGCTCAGGACTTCTCAGCAGGCTTTGCCCATGACAACAAAACTCTTATCCTGCTTGTAAAGGCTGCCTTTATCTTGTGTTTTAGACCATGTGTTCCTCAAGGTGGTACATTGATAGGATCCATCACTTCTTTTCAGTTGAAAAACTGAGGCAATTTACTTCCCGTACATAGAAATAACTCGATAAGGCAAATAGATCTTTTTAACAGTGGTTTGATTTGGCTTCCGATATTGTCAGGGTTTATTTAAAGCAATTTATTTTAAGCAAACTCACCATTTATTTGGTAGGTTTGAATTACAATGAGCACTTTCATAGTATATGCCTTTTTTTGTTGTCTGTATTACTCATTTTCAGTGTGAGTCTTCCACTATCATCACTATGGCTACCATGTCAGTTTGGGGGTAATCCTTAAACTTTTTCATGATGACTTCCAATTAAATGATAATTGCATTAAAAATTCTGGCATACAGCACCAGTAAAGAGACAGTAAACAAAAAACTCATTGAGCTCACAAGTAAATTCTCTGCTTTCATGTGGAAAAGACCCCTTCAGTTGTCAGTTCTTTTAATATGCTTTTTAAAGAGAGACACAGCTTACAGATATTTGTTTTAAATGTGCTATGAATAGTAAATTTATTTACAAGTATCTCAATCCCTAAGGGTCCATACACTTAGAAAAAAAATCAAAACAAAACACTGGAAAGCAACCTTAAAAGCAAGACTGAAGCCTCAATATCTCTGCTATGTTTTCCAGGCATGTAAAGAACACAATATTGACTTCTTACAAACTTCAGTTACATTAATTGGATGTAGTATGAATGAATGACAAAGGACCTTTAGCTCAGAGGAGTTTATTCAGCTAAAGATCAAGGCTGACCTTGAGGAGCTCAGAGACATGGACACACCAAAACACACCCCCCCTCCTCAACTCTCCTCCTAACAGCTCTTGCAGCACAACAGGCATCCAGGCTCCCCTTCTCCTTGGAAGAAGCAATCAGGACTACTACAGTGCCATTCTCATTCTTGAGGAACCGGGATTAAAAGATTGTTTAAAAGTTGGACTGGCCATGCTTGGCATGAAAGGCCCACACCTGCTGCACTCTTCAATTGCCCATACATGCTAGTGGGCTTCCTTGCTCGGAAACGCCCCTGCTGATAGGGCGCCCCGCCATAAGGTCTGCCTGCTCATGCTGGTAGAGTGATAGGGCAATTTTCTACTCTCTGAGCCTGCCTTTTCAGCTGCTTCATTCACCACCAGCTTCAGCTCATTTACACTCTCAATTCCCCAATTACAGCAGAGGGGAATAAAATTGACTCAAACTGAAAGAACCAACGTCTTTCAATTGTTGGGCCATAGCCTGCATGTGTAGGAGCCTTTTCCAGAGTAACGGGTGCTCTTCATGGCATTTACCTCTTGGCTGCAACTGTTTCTGCAAGAGCTGATCGTCAGCCTGGGGCCACAATACCCTTGTGCTTTTGCTCTGAGTGGATACTGCCACCTTTATCACATTGCTAGTCCTGTGGTATTTCCAAGTCAGATCCCCTCCTAATTGAGAAAGGCTCCTGCATGCATGTCGCAGCTTTCTATGCCTGGCGGAAAAGTGCCACCAGGCACTAAGCCCCTTCATCTTCTTTCCCACTTCCAAGGTCCTGCTCCTCTGGTTTACCTGCTACCCTGCCCTACCATTACGTTTTCTCGTACACCTCACAGACAGGTCCCATCCAGGCCCCCTCACAGCCCCCGTGCAATCCCCCACGCATTCCCCATAAAGCCCGTGTGTACCCTCACACTATCCTCCAGGGAGCCTGCAACCCCTAGAGCTTCTAAACATTCCTCCTTCAGAACTGGCGCAGCCCCGCAGCTCCCCCGGTCCCGTTACACACAGACACAAAACCCCCCCTGCATCCCCTACTGCAACCCCCTCCGGCCCGCGGGGCACCCCTCCGTACCCCCATCTCCTCCAGCGCCTATGCAGCCCCCCCGTCAGCCTCCCCCTCGNAGCTGTCCCCAGCCCCGCGCCGCCGGCCCCGGCGGGGAGAGGGTGAGTCGGCGGCTCACGGCCTCCGTGTCAGCGTGGGGAGGGCGGAGGAGAAGGGAAAGCAAAACAAACGCTCTTGTGGTGCCGTCAGTTCGCGGTTACTCACCTCGCCGGCCGGTCCGCCGCCGAGATGGGGACGCAGCGCTGTCTGGAAGGACGGGACAGACACACGCCCGGGAGATTTGTCATCCCGCTGGTGAATAACCGGAGATAGGTACCCGCGGAGGGAGGCTGCGGAGCGGCGCGGGCGGGAAGCCGGGAGCGGCCGGGGGTGCCGGCCGGAGTGATGTGCATCCCGCGGGGCTGCCGCGCGGAGGCTCGTGGCTCTGATGCCGGGCAGTGTCCCGCCCGGGGCTTCCTCTCATCCAAAGACTGTCCGCGGGCGCAAGAGACCAGACGTGTCGAGCTTGGTGAGGTGACAGCTCTGTTCATCTGCCAGCCTGTATGTTGCTAGCAACTCTAGCCTCCTAAACTTCAAAGACTCGCAATTCATGGCTTTTAGCTGTGCCCTCCTCTCTTGTTCGCTTTTGGCCCCGGCTGAAGCTGCTCATGGTTTGGCTGCGAGGTCTGTGGGGTGAGCCGTGGCTGTGATAAGAGTGGCGGTAGCTGTCCCCCGGGCCATCAACCGGGCAGCCTATGGTGGCCTCTTGCACTGCCCCACGAGTGGTGGTCGTAGCGGGGGCGCCAGGGCAGGACAGGTGTCCATGGCCCCATGTCTCTGCCTCCGCCTTGCCATCGGCTCACGTGGGGATGGATATTGTCGGTGGTTTCCTACGTCTTGCACGGACTGAAGATCTCAACATTGCTGACACTGCAGCGTTAGCAATTGTGCCTGCACTCCTGGAAACTCCAAAGCCATTACAGGCAAAGTGAACAAGTGGCATTGAGAGTAAAAGGTGAACGAATCAGGGTTTGCAGGAACCTTTGTTTGCTAAGTAAGGATGCTGTGACCACTGATGGCGTGTCAGAAAGCCTGCCTCAGACTCCGGTACTCAGTGCTGCCAGATTTGTATTTTTTGGGTTTTTCAAGCATCTTGTCTGAAGTTTGTAGCTAGCCCTAGTGAGAATAACTTTGCTCCTGGAAAGCTCATGCTGTTCTTTTGGAGCAACCACTTGCATCAGCACAGCCCTGATACTTAAGGTCTTGATAGAGAAGAATCTTAGGAGATCTTAATTATAGTAAACTTGAGAAGGTTTCTCGGGCAGAAGGGCAAAAATGGTAACTACACTAGGATATACATCATCCTGTCCACTGATAATGGCTGCCCTTTTGATGGCAGTTGCAGCAGTATCAATGACTGTGCTCTGCTCTGTGTTTGTACAGTCCTTCACACAAAGGCATTCCTTTCTGTGACTAATCTTCCTAGGAATTATAGTGATGCAAGTAATAAGTAATTAGTAGATTTCATTATACTAGCTCTGAGAAACTCAATCATGTTTGGGGGCTGGTTGCCTTAAGTGCTGTGGAAGATCTTCTTTAGCTATCATTTGCCTTGCTTGTTCATGCTGTATCAAGAGGGCATTCTGGCGATACTTGAGAATGAAAAACTTTCAGATTGTGTGACCTTTTTCTAGTTTTCCTTGGCTGACGACCTGGGCCTTAGAAAAATGTGATATTATCAGAGTACTGCAGTTTGGAATGAAGCCCCCTGTGGTAGTTCAAGAATACAGCTGTCAAGAAATGGATACAAATGACCAAAACAGTGGATGCTAATATGATGTATTTATTATTCTCAGTAGTACATGAGTTCTGAGATGCTGGCAGACGTGGAGGGTGGGGAAGAAATTCTATATAAATTGAGAGAAAAGCTTATTTTTTAGCCTCAGTTTTGAAAGCACATTGTCTTCCTTTATTGCAGTTGGGATTCTTAATGTACCTATTGTTCCAAGCCTAATTTCGAGCTCTCAGTTATTATTTCTTTCCTAGTTAAATCTCTGTGTGGTTTTCCTTTTCAAGGAGAATTTATTACCATGCTCTGGTCTGTGAACTAAAGCCAGATGACTGTACAAAAGCCATAATACTTCCTATGCATGTGTGCTCTATTTAGAAAATGCATGGCAGCTTACACTTGTATTAGGGTGTGTCTTTCTCACAAGCAGTTGTGAGACACAAAAACCTCAGGAGTCAGTGAGGCTGAGGTGAAGCATCCCTACAGCTTTTGGTGCCAGTTTCTTCCCCCTCTCCATCACAGTCCTGTCCACCCAGACTAGCTCACCAGGGGTGCGATGTCAGTACTTCTGAGTATTTCGCTATGGTGCCACTGAGAGGTGATGCTCCAGATACCATGGCCACGCAAAGATGGAAGGGCTGACAGGGGAGAATAGAGCTTAAAGGGTAGGCAGACCCTTTAGGTGGCCATGTGGTTGCTCAGCCCCGGTAGGAAGTAAATTTTTTCCCTGGAATTGTGCCAAGGAAATTGTGGAGGGGAACATGGTGAGAGGCTTGGCTGTCCGTTGTCATGTTTGGGATGAGGGAAGGTACGCACAATCTTGGAACGCACAGTCCCAAAGGAGGGGGTTATGGTTTGTGTTTGCTTTCTGTGGTGTCTGGTAGCTGTTGTAGAGGTGAGATGTCTCCACTGGAAGACTAGGAAGGAGGTATGGTTCAGTGCCTTGTCTTTCAGTCTTCTCCTTTGGGATAGTGCTTGCTACCCTATGTGCAAAGTGCCAGCGTCTGATGACTACTTTCGTGAAAGCATCTCCTGAGCTGGATTTGCTACAATTCCTTAAACTGATCTCTGCAGTGGAGTAATTTAGCTTTTGTTGAAACTGAAAAGTATTTTACCTCTTCTTTTGTGGGTGAAGCAGTAAGACAACTCTGATTACTTTTCAAAACTACTGTAAAAGTAGACTACATAGCATACTGTGCTATAGACATAGATTTATGAATTATTCTTTTGTTTTGCTTTCTGAAGGATTGCTGTTTGGATTTTCCAGGGCCTCAGTTCAGCTTGAATTTAAATTTTATTTTAATGAAAGTGAATTTATGAGTCATTGCTATGGATTTTGAGCACTTATGTTGTCATAATGTTATTGATGCAGAGTCATAGAGCCTTGAGTAATGTCAGCTTAGAAAAAAAGAGACTTTGAAAGCAATGGACATAGGTGTTCTTTTGACATTTCTAGGAGCACAGAAAGATCACTACAGTATCTTACTGATGGACAGAAATAGTGCATTAAAAGATGGAAAGTGCTTCTGTTCCTCTGGTAGAACAAAAGAATTTGTCAGTACAGCCATTCAGTTTCAGGATATTATTATTTCTGGGGTTTGTTTGTTTGTTTGGGGAATTTTTGTGTGTTTTAACTTAGAACATTAAACTTCAACCCTGCTGAGGATTGCAAAGCTTATTTCTAAATAAGTCATTGGATTTGGTGCTGTATTCCCACAATTCCCAAGATCACTTTGATTAGAAATGTATGGGGTTTTTCTGTTATGGGTAGCTGTTTATGGATATGATGCAAAAGTTAGTTAGAGTTTTAGAACATAATTCATGTCCAATTGGCATTTAATTAGTTATACATGCTTTAATGCACCTCTAGATAATCTGATGTTTTGGTCTGATTCAATTTGGCCACTAATATGAGAAGGTCCTGATTTCCTGATGGAAATTGATACTAAAATACCACAAAATAATAATTTTTAAGATGAGAAGACTTAGACTCTCCAAAGTGTTTAATATTTTAAAGAGAGAAAATACTCATTTGCATGCCAATGTAATGTTATACATTTTCATAAGCAGAATCAGAAAAGAGACTAGAGGAAGAAAATGTGGAAGAATGACTTAACATGTTTCTACTCTCATGGAAAAGTTTGGTTTGTTTCTACTTGCAGGTCAATTGGTTCAGAAAACAGTTTGCTAACATGAGGAAAGAAATTATGGGTCCAGAGGCCTTTCTTCAAGTGAAAAAACCACAGCAGAAGCTAATGAGAAAAGACAATAGTATAGAACACTGTCATTCCTTGTAAGATATGATATTACTAGAGAAGAATAGCAAGGGACACCAGCATATTAACAACACAAGTTGTATATTGACCTCAGTTTTTTAGGCCATGTAGGTCTCTGTAACCTGTGTAGAAAAATTCTGTTGATTGAAAGTGCTTTGGTTGAGTAAAGGTAATTCATTCATCAGGTTATAATATTTTCTTGATTATATTTGTACTGTTCTAATGCAGTTAAAATTGCAGGCAAGAATCAGGGAAGAATGATTTTTATTTGTAGCCAGTTTATAGTGACATGGTATAAACCCTTGCCAACAAAACATGCCTTTTATTTTTTTTTGTATGTCCTTTTCTGAAGATCTAGTCACCTGTGTTAAGGCAAGGGATTTTCTGCTTTTAAAATAAACTCTGAGAATTTAAAAACATTCAGCTCTCCCTGTCCTTGGTTGGATTGGAGAGAGTGATTTATGCTTCACCCAGGCATGAAAATAAATAATACTGATTTTTATTGGTGTACTTTACAACTTTTATTCCCTCAACATAAAAATGTAACAATAAAAAAATAGTATGTAGAATAAGACTTTTATGACCATTTAACTATGGTTAAGGCATATCTCTCTTAGTTAGGAGTTTGCTCTCGCCTTTGAAGATAACATGCTTAGGTCTTTCATTTTTCGTGAGTTTTAAACGGAAACTGTGTGTGAATAACTATGCGTAGATGTCTCTGTAGACATTTAGATGACTTTCAGTCTAGAAGTGTGCTGTGAATGCAGTTTTGGGAAATAAACAGGGATGCTTTGTGTTTTTTGACAGTTCACAGATGGAGGAAATGGAGACTGCAGAATCATAGTAAGCAAACGTTTAAGTATGAAGGTTTCATGAAGTCAGTCATGAGTATACTGGTTAAAATCTTACTGGCTTCAGTGTTGAAAGTTTTGTGTTGAAGATGAAGTTACCGTTCAGCATTGTGCTGCAACAAGACCATACCACTTAATTAAAACCTTAATGTATATATGAATGAAAACCGTGATTGAAGCCATACTTCAGTTTTGTTTCTGTCAACTTAATTTGTTTGTCTGAACAAGTTAATTAGGCACCAAGTCTATGATTGAACAAACTACTTAAAAATGTGCTTAATGTTACACAGATGAACCTAGTGATGAAAATTGGGCCTGAGCTGTTCAGCTGAATTAGGGCTGAAGTTATACTCCATCTGTATGATATCTTAGCCCAGTGAGTTACACTGACAAGTGCAGCTTTTGCCTAAAAATCTTTTTTATGTCAGATGTTCAGATCTAGTTGATTCTGCCTTGGGGTAGGTTGTGGCTGAGATGGGCTCTCAAACCCCTTACCAGTCTTGTCTTCTAAGATTTAAATAATAGGAAAACATAAGTGATGAAAAGTCAGAGTTCAAAAATTATTGGTATAATTGGAAAGATGTCCTTGAGGATTTACTACTATATGATTACATTTCTATTATGGCTTATAACAAGCATCCTGTTTTGAAGTGATTGCAGTTGTGTTTGTGAAAGCTTCTGTGCTGTGCTTTCTTCCAGTACTTCTCTGTGAAGTGCCACAGAGTTTGGGGTACCGCAGAGTCTTTTCTGTGGTTTTGCTGTTTTCTCTTCATGTTGTTGCATGTACATCCTTTAGAACGTGAACTGCAATTTTTCCTGTTTTGTCAGTATCTGCATGGTGCTCCCCTACTGCATGTGCTTTTCAGCATAGACTGAGGAGATGGCAGAAGAAAGGGCAGTAGCTGAGTTCATCTTAATGACAACTCCCTATCAGAGGGTCCTTTCAATCCTGGCTGCCTTATTGTACTTGCTCAACATTCACTTAATGTCATGGCTGATTTAGATAATGTGAAGGCAGTTGACCTTATTGAAACTTCAGCTTTTTGGAGAGCGGAGAATGGAAAAAAAAGGTTTTCTTCATGTTAGAGCTCAAGTCATTGCTTAACTTTGTTTTTCCTTCCTGAGAGACCATATAGAGCTTGTACTTCGTTTCTTGTAACCAGTAAAGTCACAAAGTTAGCAGTCATGTGCAGTCCTCTTTCATCTATTACTTACTACAATATAATTTATTTCTATTTATGTATTTTTTAAACAGGCATAATACACAGTGGATTTCTTACTGACTTTGGATTGATACCAGTCATAGCTGTGGGTCTGTAAAAACACACTTTGATTACATTAACTACTTAAAAAGGAATGGGAGGTCATACAGTACGAGCCAGCAGACAGCAGGTATTCCTCATGGACCTAGGATCATCCATGGACAGCAGACCTCACCTATCAGAATTCATGCAGGAACACCCTGCCCATCTTCAAATAGCAGCACCCCAATCCCAGCTACTGGGAACTTGTCTGCAAGCCCGCACTTGGAGGAGGGATAGCTCCTCAGAGCAGCATCATTGACAGTCCTATTCACTCCCTTGCCCTAAAGTCCAAAAAACTTGTGGTTACAAATGAGAACCCTTTATTACAAGTCCCACAGCCCCCAGAACTGCCAGCCCCATAGTTTTTAAAGCTAAAACAGCAAGAATTTTCAAATACTTTCTCCCCATGGACAGGTGAAAGTAATATTCATTTTTCAACTGCCATTAGCAATAGCAATTTTTTTCCAATAGCACATATCCAGATGGTATTTGTTGAAGTAGATGGAAGCCAGTCACTTCTTTACCACTCTTTTCCTACAAAGGAGGAGACACTGCAACAAGATGTCTTGATATTTTCCATGAAAGAAATTCATAATTTGATTATGCTCAGGGACTTTGTATTACACAGCAGTTGCTCAGAATCACTGAGGTGTCATACGATTCTTCATAAACAGTGTAGCTTGACTTTGCTTTGCTAACCTAACCTTTTGACTCAACAAATCCAGAGAGTAATTTTATGTTCTATGGCACCAGAATTTTGTCATTGCTATCAGGAATACTCCTTGGATGAGTGAACACACCTTTCCACTGGTGACTAACAGCTGCTTACTGATGAAAGCAGAAATAGTCATACTTTTTTAAGGTGTCTAGGCTGGACATGCTGTGGAGTGTTTTGTCTTGACCACAGATTTGCAATTTATTTCTTGAAATCACTGTTTATGCTGTAGAAATTAATGATGCATAACTCTCACAAAATTTGGAGTCTGGTTCTCTGTGAGTAAGTGCTTGTGCATCAGGTGAGAAAGTACTTGACCGTCTGCTCTTGGGTCTTAAAAGTCAAAATGGAACACTTAAGTTTGCAATACTTCTTGACTCTGGTCATGCTGGAGATGAGGATGTTCCTTTGGAGGAGTTTTTTATCATATTTTCAAAATTTAATGTACATAGACATGAGAATTTAATGTATAGAAATTAATTAAATGGCTTAAGATTAAATAAGTTAAGTAAATTTAGAAAAAAAGGCTTGGGTTGATATCCAAGTGAAAGTAGAGAAGAGGAGGCAGATTTCCCATTTTATTCCAAGTGTGTTGCTCTTCTCCATTTGGTGTTTTTCTTCACTACTTCCCTTTGAAAACTTAGGAAGTCCATCCCTCTTCCGCAAGGCTTGCAAACTTGAAACCGGTATCATTCCAGAGCTAGTTGAAAGTTAACTGCACGTTGAGTGCTCTGCTGAGTCAGACCAGTGGTAATGCATATACATATTCATTGCGTGACCTCTGAGATCACCGATCTGGTGCTCGCAGTGCTGGAAATGGTGGGTGTAATCCACAGCATACACGGCGAAAAGAGGTGTGGACTCTCCACATGATAGTTTTGGAGGAACTTTTCTGTCTCTCTTTCACTACAGATAGAGCCTGATTCATGCTGTCTTCAAAATTATATGTCTAAAAACTGAGAATCCGTACTGGGGTCTTTAAAATAGCCCTGCATTATAGCTAATCCACCTGCAGTATGTATGGCAGAGCAGCATGGGAAGGTGATGAGAACATCAGCCAATTAGGTATCTCTGGTTTGTGGATTTTGAACTGGGATTTTTATCTGCTGTGCCTGATTGCTCTGTTCCTAGATGCTGTCATTTTTGCCTGTCCTTCTCAGCGTGATTAGCTTGCACATATGTAATATAGTCCACTCTTTTGTGGGACAGCAAGTAGAAAATTCAGCTGAAGGGCTGGCATTAGGGAAGAATATGTATAAACAGTGTGGATTTCGTAAGATACTATGGATTTCAGATACCAGCACTGGTCTTCAACATCCCTCATCAGCTCTTTTGGCAGAAGTTTTGTCCAAAAGTTACATATTTGAGGATTTAGTACCAGCATATCTGCACTTTATGCACATCTGAATAGTAATTTTGTTTTCTAGAAAGTCTAGTAGCTATTCTTACTGCTTGTCTCATTCGTTCCTGTGTGCAGACAGTGGACTTGTGAGTGTGAGCTGGACCACATTCAGGCATACCTTGAGTGTTCTCATGTCTCACGTTGTAATAACAATCCCAAATCTTTCTGAAAACAACACATACTTTGTGAAAGCATTAGTATGTTCAACACTTCTACTTGGTTCTCATACTCATTCAATGAAAAGATGTTCTTGAAGTTCATTGAGAAGTATTAAAGATAAACATATCCCTGCTGGTGTAGGTAGTTCCAGGAGGTAGCTGTGGGAATAATTAGGGAGCTCACTTTCTATTTTTCCCTCAGCATTACTGATGAACACTATGGGAGGGAGGATCCTGCTGGAGGAGTTGGATCCTTGATCTGAACCACGGAGGTCATACTTAACATGTCTATGACAATTCATTCAAAGTTTAAGAGCAGTAATACGATATATTGTAGTCTTAAAGCAGCCTGGATTTGGCTGATGGAGAATTTTTACTGTGAGCAAAGCGCCATGCTTACGTGCTGTTAGTCACATCACTGCAGCTGCAGCACCTCCAGCCACTGTGCTCATAACCTGGTGGAGAGGTCCAGCATGGACAGGGAGAGGGGAGAGGGAGCCTGTCAGCCTGATGTTCGGTCTTGCTGTGCTTGCAGTTTGAGCTGGTGTGTCTGGCAGGATTTTCATTAATTGTGAGTGGCTCACAGTCATGCGTGCCTTAGCCATCTCCATACATTCCCCGTTCTCCCTGGACGCAGGTGACACTACATGTAGGGGGAATTCAAGCCTTGAAATCAGTCTGGCCTTTTGTTCTAACTTGACTGCTCTGCTGGAATCAGTGCAGTCAACATGTGGGTGTATGATGAGGACTGTGTTATAGTTGTGAAGGCTTGACATAAATATACTTGAAATGGAACTTGAGGAAGCAAATCTGGACAACTGCCGCCCAGATGGGGCACTTCAATAAGAAATACAGAAACTTGTGCAGATAGACATGGACCCCCTTTGTTGTCCTCTTCCAGGCACTGAAAAGACAGCTGTCATCTTCTGTTTCTGGGGTTCCTGCAGGATTGCTTGTTCCTGGACATGAAAGACAATTGTGTATTTTATTTTTTGTTTTCTTGCAAATGTGATTGCAATTTTTTTTTCTGGTAAAATGAGTCAATTAGCTCATTTGTTTGCAAGTAAGATGAGCTTGTCTTCTGTTAGAGATCATTAGGGCTCTTCCTTATCCTGGGAATAGGTGACAGACATTACATCTTGGTATTTGATTTGATTTGATTTTCCCCCCAGAGACTATGGAAGAAGAAACAGCTCCAGTGCTGCTAAGCTGTGTGAGAACTGTGAACTTGGTCAGGGAGGATAATTTCTCTCCAGTTGCCAAAAGAGCTTTGTTTCACTTTTGAACAATAACCACACAGGTCTGTGAGGAGTGTTATATGCTGAAGTGTTAATCAGTAAGCAGCTTGAGCCACACTTGAAATCTCTTTAACATACTTATTTTGCTCTCTAGTACTTTTGTTTTTTATGTGTCAGTTGGCGCAGCCTGAAAAAAAAGACATTCATCAGTATTCTGTGCAGTTCCTTATGCAGAAAGCTTTACTCAAGACTCACTTTCTTTTTTCAGTTGTTTTCTATAATCAATAACGAGGCAGTTTTAAAGCCTGGTTATTGATGATGTTTAAGTATAACAAAGTAAGTGATAATGATCTTAGTTTTATCCAGCGTGACACATTTTTCAGCTTTGCATATCTTTGGGTGGCCTCGATATGCTCGAAAAAACAACACAGAATCCATCAAGTCAAGAAAATAATTACTTGCAGCTCTGGCAGTTGTTTGGGGAAATCCATTCTGAAGATAATAAGGATGGGCCTTGGTGGATTCTTTTCTCTTGTCTAGGACTTTCCCAAATGGCACAGCTGTGAACATGAGACTCCTTGACCTTAAATCTGCAATAAGTTTTAGGGGCTGGATGACCAGCAGTCTTGGTCGGGCTTGAGCAGGTTCACTGTTGATGTTGGTGTGCCTCTCCTAGAATGTGCAAGAAGTTTACTTAACTTTTATTTGAAAGGTAGTGCGTAGGTTCCTGTTGCAAGACACTCCTTTGGAGTGCTTATTTCTCTAGTTAGAGGCTAGGCTTATTTATTTTTTTCGCTATCTTTCATGTTTCAGGCATGGTTCAGCTCCTGAACGTAAACGATGTTTGGGCAACTCTTCAACAGAAATGACGGATGGAAGGCAATGATTTACATTGACTCTGTACTTTTACAATCTTTAACTTAAAGATTCAGAGTTATATTTAAGAACAAAATGTTGAAGAAAATTAAAAAAAGCTGGTGATGCCAAAATGCGTGTTGGACTATGTGTTATAAAGGTCCAGGCAACTTAGAAAAATGCCCTGAAGAGTATTAGGCTTAATGCCAAAAAGGAGCTACTTTACACAAGAACTGTAAAACCACTCAAGAGTATTAGGCATATTGCCAACGGTTACCCATTCTGTGTTGAGTGTATTTTAACTTCTCTCATACTGACTCTTATACCCTTTACCCTCCAGTTTGTGGACCTGGGCAGTGAGATTTAAAATTAATGGCAGCCATCCAAAATGCAGTATAGCGAAGGTATTGGTTTAAGTAAGGCTCGTATTTCTTTAATTTTCCTAGACCAAATATTATTCTTTTTGACTGGGGCAAACCCAGTGGAGCGGATGGGGTGTATTTATCAATAGCTTTATGACACCTGTTTTCACTATGATGACAGCTTGTGGTTTTCCTCCATTGTCACTGATGCTTATTTATGTCATCCTAAAATTGGCTAATGATTTTTGTATCCTCCCAAGTTTGCAGAGAGGAAAATTTGATGCCTCAGGTCAAGCCATTAAAAACAAGAAAACCAAACCAGATCAAACTGTTATATTTTCGCTTTACTCTGAGAATCTTCAACACTAGTTTATGGTTTTTCAATTTTGTTTTATCACCAGGAGATGGCACTAACAAAATCTGTTTTCATAAAGAGAGGTGTATGTTTCGGCCACTTTTTTATAGGGGAATTTTTAATAAAAATCTGGTTGAAGTAGGAAAGTTCTGCAAGTTTTGTACCTGAAAATTCTTGAAAATGGTATTGAGGCCACCTGCTCCTCTGGGTGAATTAAAATTTCACTATTTTGGTATGAATATAGTAAGTCACATAATTTCCTGTGCCTCTGTTCTTTTTGTTGGCAAATTTTTGAAACGCTATTTTTACATTCGTGAAGTGATTTGAGATCTCCGCATAAAGTGATGTCAAACACAAAATTAATTTTATGTACATGTACACCTATAGAGAGGGAACAGGTTGTCTATACCCTTTCATAGAGGAGCAGGCTACCAAGAAGCTGTCCTGTACACACTTCAGCATAGAAGTGTGCAAATACTAAATTTTGCACTTGGATTTGGCATTTTGGCATATTTCTATTGTGTTCTTCCAGAACTATATTGCCTTTCCTAGCAATGGTGTAACATGATCTTCACCATGGTAATGTGTTTTTTTATTTGGTCCCTGCTGCTGTAGACCTGTTAGATGGTGCTGAACAGGAAGCAAACCCACTGTTTGCTTTGGTTTAGCTGCTCTCTCATGCCCCTTACCCACAGAAAACAATGAGAACAGAAGCTGCTCTTCTGGCATCTATTCTGAACATAAAATGCAAAATGATCTTTCATTTACTTTCAGGGTTCTCGCACAGCTGTAAATGTATGGAGTACTCCTGCAGGGAGCCGGGAGTTGAAGTCCATAATATGTGCAGGTCCATTCCGACTTGAAACATGCTGTGATTCTATGATTCTACAAGAAATCAGGAATTGTCTGCACCAATGAGATCTTTTTCTTTACTATTTTACTCATGCCTAGTCTTTCCAAAGCTGAATTTTGTAATTAGTGCTCTCTATGAGTTTGAGGAAGCTGGGGCAAAAAATACGACTTTTTTAAAGGACCATGCTTCCATGTTTGAACTTTGGCTTTGCTTGGACAATTAACTGTCTTAACATGTACCTGACCTGTTTCTAGCTGGGTTATAAACAGCTTGCATGTGTCCCTTTGTCTATGTTTCTGTTCCTCTTATACCTTCCAGGCTATATTTCATCTCAGGCCACTGAGGTGTTTGCAGGCGTTTTACCTTATACTTCAACTAGTGGAGCATATCTTTCACTACTAGTGGTAAAAGTGTACACCATTTTTTCAGCAGACGTGAGATACCAGCTTAATATGCACTGAATGCAGTAGAAGGGGTGCTAGGCAGGGAATACAGAGATGAAGGTATGTGTTTAACTATCATATTTATGGACCTAAGTCAAATACTGCCATTTTGTACCAATGTATGTCAAATTCTGCTTGTGGTAAGCATGGCCTTCAGTTTTTTCATTTACATTGGTTCTACAGAGATTTAGAATTATTTAAGTGTCAGAGGGCTACATATGCTGCTGAAGCTGATTAACTGTTGAATTTTTTCAGAAGTTGGAAATCAGCTCCATAGTCTCCGCAGAATGTGGGAGACCAGAAGTTCCCCCAGAAGGGGATGTAAAGTAGATGTCTCGCATGAAATGTAGGAGGGCCTGAGGGCCTGAGGCAGGAGTAGGGAATGAGCTTTTTCCTTCTGTGAGCCCTTTCCCTTAGTCTTGTGACACAGGGTACAGGTGAACACATAGACCCTTGTGAAAAAAAAGAACCAAGCAAACAAACCACATGTTCAGGCAATATTCTCCGGCTGCAGCTCTAAATACATGGCATAGATCTCGAGATAAAAATCTCATTTTGTTGAGGTTTCATGTAGTCAGTTCTACAGATACTATGTGTTTGATAAAATCAATGGTTTAAGTGGCTTTTCCTGGGCATTTTAGAGAAGTCTATCCCTATTTAGTCTAGCCATTTGATGCATTAGCAGTGTGGTGGCTATGTGGGGGTTTAGTTGCTGGCTGGAGTTAAACCACGACACTTTGTTAGAGGTTTCAAATGTTAATGAGAGGAGAGCGTGTCTGTAGTGATTATTATAGGGATTATTATGCTTTAATGAGCAGAGACCACCACCTCCTCAAGTTTTTCTATTTAACCCTGAGTCTCACATTTTTCGCTGAGGACAGTACCAAGCTGAGAGGTCAGTAGAAGAGACATGCCTTCCCCAGCTTTCATTATTACAAAAAAGCAGTTGCTGCATAACATTTCCCATTGCAAAATCTCTGGAAAGAATTTTGATATGACAGGCTTCCCTGCAGGTTTTCACATGGCAGGCCCATACTGTCCAAGGAACATCTCCAGGGCACAAGTCTCCTGTTGGTGCTTGGCGTGGTTGAACTTCAGCCAGTGGAAAGTTATGGTGTCCTGGCTGACCCATGGTAGCTGTGTGCAATAGTGAGGAAGCTTCTGGCTTTCCCACTGCACTTTCCCCTTGCAAATATGTCCAAAAGCCTAAAAATTTAGTCCCCTGAAATGATAACAAGTCTTGCTCCAGCCAAATTCCTGTTGAAATCAGGGGTGTACCCAGAAATTCATATTTGGCCTCTAGTAAGGGATTTCTTTGCACATTGATGTAATTTATCTGGATTGTCAGAATTGTTCTGCAGAGCTTCCTGTGGCTTTGAGAGCAGCCTGCTAGGGTAAAATGTTATTTTCTTTCAGGAGGCATTCTTTCGTGTCCAGAAAAGGTTGTTTTGTCTGACTCTACCTTGGTACTAGTTATTTTTTAATGAAATGAAGCCTTAAACTTTAGTAAATTTTATTGGAGATGAATAGGAAGAAGAAAATATATTTAAACAATTGTGAGTGGATGCAGTACCTGGTAATCCCATATTTTTCCATTTTTACTTCCTTGCAGTGTCTGCCCCTTTTTTCCCCCTAAAATCTAACAAACAAACAAAAAGAAGATAAAAAAGAGAGAATGTACTTGGCCGCTGCTATCTGGTCTGTGTCTCATCTGCAGGGAAATAAGATCCATCAGATTAAAATCTCTCCCCCACTAAAGAAGCCATATTTGGGTCTGCAGCAGAGCAGTGGGATAATGCTCTTTCCCTAGAGTTTCATGGAACTGCCATCATCTGCAGAAAAATCCAGGTCTTTCTGCTTTTACAGATTTTTTCGGTGATTCCTACCTTGTATTTAGTAAAAATCCTTTATAGAATTGACATTTGAAGAATTAATTACTAAAATATTTAACAGTAGATTAAAACTAGTAGATTAAAAAGCACGAGTAGGTTAAAATTTGCGATGTGGCTAAAAAACCACTATTAAGAGCTTGCAAATTGAAAATAGCAAATGCCAACTAGAAATGGCAAGCTTCAAAGTCGCTTTTGCCCCAAAATATTTTCTCCTTCTCCTGTTGATCAAAGATAGTACTAAAAATGTAAATCATTAAATTTGGCAGATTTGCTTTTTGTGTCTGTGATCCCTAAGTGGTTTAGCTCTACTGAATAGTACTGAGAAGGTTTTAGAAATGGAATTTCCATGCAATGTCTGATCCAGTTTTCCAGCTGTTAATGCTGATAGAGAGTGCTGGTTGGCCTTTATAAAACAGGTATGCCAAGCCTTATGTAAGTTCTCCAAATTAACCTGTTATAAAAAATAGGATAGCTAATAGAACTAGAGAAGAGACTAGAGCTAGATGCTAGCTAGAGCTAACATGAAAAAGAGAAGAGTAAAAGCAGTAAGAAGAGAAATCAAAATGTTTATTCATTAACGCCCTATGGTCTTTATATGTGAAGTCCTTGCTGGCAGCCAGTGCAGGGGTTTGGGTGTAGTGAGGCATGGTCCTTTCCAGTCCTTTGCAAAGTCTTTGTGCCTGTTTCCCCTGAGATGTGACTTTCTGTCCACCCACAGCCGTGCTTCTGCTCCATTCTGGCACTGTGTTGTACCCTGTAATCTCTCCAGCTCTCTGTCCCTCCACTAGCCCAGCAGCTGCCAAAAGCTGCCCAGCAGCTCCTCTCTTCTCCAGGCGTGACCTTGATGCTGCCCCTTCTAAAAGGAGCCCATGCAATCACGAACATACTGCTCGGGTCAAGGTGTCCCAGCTTCTTTGCATTTTCGGGAGCTGTGTGATAGAAGACCTTGAAAACGTGTTGGGAATGTTTGTTTCTTCAAGAAAGAAGAGATATTATCATGTAATTTCCAAAAAAAGGTTCCAAAAAGGTTTTGGATTCCCCTTCAGAGAGGCAGTGTTTTGGCTGGATTATGTTTTATTAATATTATAATTTATTCAGGTTCTGTTGGTTATGAACACCAAGAGTGATGATTTCATATGAACATATGAAATTGTACAGGTTTTTCTGTTAAGGTGATATCTAGTACTGACTGGACTGAAGATGGAGATACAGAAATGAAAAGTTCTCTGTCTGCTTTTTGATATCCTCAAATCTTGGGGTTTTGATGAAAAATGTTTCTCTTTAGTTCACCTGAATGTCTCTTTTGATTATTTTGCCTCTTTTTTTTTAATTTTACCTGAGTAGTTTCAACTAGTGTTATAATCTGCCTTTTGCACAAAAAAAGTTACCTTTACAGTTAACCAATACATTTAGTCTGTCTGTTTCTGAGACTTGAGTGAGATTTGGCCAGTGTAAAGGCCTCGGGGTTATCAAGAGTTTTATTATTAACATTTTGGAAATATCCTAAGTAATGTTTTGAGCACAAAGTTTAAAGAAGGAAAAAGAAATCTCTATATGCAGTTTAGTATTTTTTATTTAAAATGTTAAAAAGAAAACAGATCTAAAATGGCAACTTGAGAAAACTCAGAATAAATTCATAATTCATGCCTTATTCAAATACCAGTATATTATGACAGGCAGTTGTCATCATTGCTGACATACCTCTTTGGCAGCTAAATACAGTTCTTAATTGTATAACATACACTTTAACATGCTTGCTCTTTCCTACTGAGACATTTTTAATGGCTTATTTCAGAGTTCAGTTGTAGCGTATTTGACCTAGATTGAACTTGCCTTTGTTGTATACTACTGTTTGAACATTTGTTAATAAATCTGCAGTTGGCTGTCAAGTTCCAGCTAACCAAACTATAATTGGCCTGTCAATCAATATTCACAAATAAATGTTGTTTATAAAAAAACTGCTGACCCAGCATTGATGTCAATTAATTAGTGAAATATATCTTCTGACACAATCCACTGTGTCCTGTGAATGTTTTGATGCTTTTGGCACTAAGACATGGATGCTTGGATATTTATTTGCATAAGCAAGTAGCTATAAAATCAGTTGACTTTCAAATAGGAGGAAATGTTTAAAAATTTTTCAGTAATATAAGAGAAATGCTGTTCATCTTGGGATCTCAAGACCTGATGGAGGATGAGTTGGTCACAGTGTGCCCTCCGTGGCCAGTCCATGAGCAGTGGGATTGTTAATGCTGCTCCCTGACTCTGTCCGGAGAGGTGCAAGGCTGGTGGGTGTCACTGGGGTTTGTGCTAGATTTGCTGCACCACCAGAAGTGGCTTTCTATATTGACTTCTTACTGTGCCTGTATCTTTCCCATCTTGCTAGTACCATCTCAACTACTTCCCTTTTTTGGTGTGAAATGTGGTTACGCATCTTAGTTCCATATGAAAAGCCATTTATTTTTGAATGCATCATGTGTGTTCATAAGAGAACAAGGAAATTTCTGCCGTGAGTATTTGTCTCTGAAGTTACTGGGTTCATATGATGGGAATATTGTTTCTGGCATCTGGATTGGTTGCAGAGAATTGTTATTTAACTGCACTTGTTTTGATGTCAAGATGGAAGAAGGAATAGAGAAGTCATAATGAATTTTTTTTGGTTCATTGAATGGATTTTAAAAATTAATGGATAGAGAGAAGAAATGAGGAAATTAATTTTATTTAGATTTATGTTTTCACAGCCATTCATTTGTAATCACAAAATCTGGGCAGTATTCAAATCCCAGTAAAACTGTCAATTTTTGGTGAGTCCATTACTCTTAACTTGAATGGGCATTGAAATAATTTGTTTCACAAAATGGCTTTGTGTAATTAATAGTCGAATTGCTAACTCTGCCTAGAAACTTGTATAAGACCAAACCCATTAATTTAAGTCTTTTTTACCTATGTCTGCTTTAAATTCCTTTCTCACAAAAGAAAAATCATTTTCTTGCTAAATATGGAAACTGCTGAATGCTTTATAACTTTTATTGGCCTCATGACAGCCCTGTGCAGAAATCAGGTAGGGTTGATATCTCACTAGGACGTTAAACTTACTGGATGTTTGAAATGTGCAGCAGCTTTGAGTCTGCCCAAGGAAATACTGGAGAAACAAATGAGTCAGACCACATGTCTAGTTAGCTACTGGAAAACTATTCACCCATGTCTTTTCCACGGAGTCTTCTGTTGGGATGTGGGTAAGTGCTGGTGACCCCAGCATCACAATTCTGTCTCCTTTCCCTCTACGACTGCTCTGTCAACCAGCATTTCTAGAAACCAGCACGCTTGTGCAGTGTGTGCCTTGGAGCTTCTTCCTGCACCTCAGATAACTCTGTCTTCTCCTT
This sequence comes from Ifrita kowaldi, assembly GCA_013398055.1. Taxonomy (NCBI): domain Eukaryota; kingdom Metazoa; phylum Chordata; class Aves; order Passeriformes; family Cinclosomatidae; genus Ifrita; species Ifrita kowaldi. The sequence continues at coordinate 166,992 of VZRS01013128.1, read as the reverse complement.
CTCATTTGTATCGTCTTGGCACTCTTCTTGCCTTCCTACAGCTCAGCTTCTTCCAGGTATGTCAACAGCCGTGATGGGAAAGCAAAAATAGCTACAAGACCAAGTACAGTGAGTTGTAATTTTGTGAGGTGGAGAAACTGAAAGTTGCGACTTGCATGAATTCTCTCTTCCACTTGCGTGGGAAAAAAACAACCCCCCCCAAATCCAGTGAAGAGTCTAATATGAAAAATAAGTCTAAATAGATATTGATTTTAAATTTTGCCTTTGACAGATGCAAATATTATCTGATACAGGAAACAGATGCTGAAAATGTTTTGCCTCCTAAATATTACACTGTATAAGGTTTAGGGCTAATGGAAGTAAAGGATCATCATCTGGACCACAGGAGATGAAAATGCTGGTGTACATAGGGCAACCAGGATTGGAGTTAGAAAGTGTAATTCAAATACAGATATGGTTACTTACCAACACTACTCTTGATTCAAGTTTAGCTTGTGATTAGCTTCTTCTGTGGGGTTTGTAAATCTATTTTTATAGCTTTGTTCTTAATATTCAAAAGACTTATTTAAACTTGTGGATTTTCTTATCACTGTGCACTATCATTTTTAAGGAGAATTTTTTTTTTTATATTTACTTTGAAAGACAAATGGCTGAAGCCTTCAAATCTAAAAAGCAGTGTACAAGTCTTCCTCCTAGTAAAACGGAAAGGATCTTTCTTTGTGCGCTTTCTGCAGAAGACTGTTGCAAACATCGATGACTATGGTGCTAGGAAAGTGTACTGAGGAGAGAACATGGCTATCCATGGGGCCTTGTGAGTGGGAAGGTAAGTCCCACTGCTCTCTCAGAGAGTTCTGAAAATGTGATCTGGGAGGTTCTTTCTACACAGCTGTGTCCTCTGTTGGCCATGAAAACAGGCATTTTTACATTTTCGTTATCAGATAATACTGCATGAATGTTCCCTGTCTCCATCATTAGTTTCTTTTTTAATCTAGAGATTTTTAAAATTAACCTCTTCCATTGAGAGAGGTGGTAGCTCTGTGCAGGTGGAAAGACGATTTCTTTTGGATTCTAACAAGTTCTTGTCAAAAGGTGAAGTTGAAACTTTGAATGAAAGGTTGCTGGAACTATTCATTTTTAGCATTTGTGGAGGAGTGATAGAAGTTTTATTAGAAAATGCTGGAGTTTTATAGAATCTAATAGAAAACTATGCTTATACTGGCTGTTTCTGCAGAAGTGTTGAATGTCTAGAAGAAAATTTTATATTGGATTCTATATGTTTATACTGGTTTATTTATTTCATTTTAATTAAATCCTGTAGTATGGAATTCTGCATAGAACAGGTTTTGTTGAAATTAATATGGTAAAATAGTGTTAAAAGAAAGCCAATTGAGTTTGGATTACAAACTGCCGAAGATATATGACTTACAGATTAATAGTATCTTTGAAAGGGTATATAGGATGTTTTTGTCTAGCTGTCTTAATTAAACTTCCCAAAACCCTTGATTTGTTCTAGAAAAGGAAAATCAAACTGTTAAAGAAATAACAAAGTGTCTGATTTTCTGACTGCAAACATTTTTTAAAATGTTTCGAATTATTGAAAAAAAACATTGAGCATCAGTATTTTCAGTCATTTATACTCGGTTGTGAAGGGTGCAGTCTGAAGTTGAGGTGACTTGATTCAAATTAGTCAGTTGCTGATGCTCATGCAGTGTAAGGTTTAGGGTTCGCTTCTTAGTCTATTCTCACCCATTTTCCTGGTGAATACTCTAATTATTTTCTATTCTAAATATTTTAAGTATTTCTGCTTATTATCTATTTACATAGTAGTATACTTACATATCCTAAATTTACATGCTCATTATTAATGCAGCACAAATTCAAAATTCAAGATGTGAATGTCCTTTATTCCTACATGCAAGTGAATCAAACAGTGTAGCTGAAAAATTGTAGCCACTGATTACTTCTCTGTGTTTGTGATTATATTCTCACCACCAAAGCAAATAGCCACGTCATCTGCCTTTTTTGTATTGCAGTAGGACATGATGCCGTATTTTCCCCCCTTATATGAAAAAAACCCCAGCCTACTGCGCAAGAAAGGAAATATCTGCATTGTTATCGTGTCTGTTACCTTTTGTGGAAAACCACAATTTCTTTCCCTTAACTCCAGTTTTGCTGCCTTCTCACTAGCAATTCCTGTTCAAGGTGCTCTGAGTTGTTGCTAATACTCTGTCTGCCAAAATCTGTGACTGTTACGACACAAAAAATGTGCCGGTGCAAATTACGGAAGTATCTTAATATCTGCGCAGTGCCTGTGGCCATATCTCACCAATACCTGTCACTTGCCTTCTGTATGTGTCTTTTCGTCTGAAATGGACCTGGTCTGTGAAAGTTGATAAACATTGTCAACATGCTGCTGAGTCCTATTCAAAATTTTACAACTTGATTCTTTGCATTAAGCTTGTAATTGAATGTGGAAGGTGAATTCCTGGCAATGGTGAGTAGTACAAACTCTAAATTAGTGCTGGTGACAGGCATGATAACTCAGTAAAGACTCAGGGTAGTACTTGTCATTTCCCCAAACTGATAGTGCATGTCAGAAGCACCTTTAGGCAAGTGGTCCTTTAACAGAGGCAATGAAATCAAATAAGATGGAGGGCCATAAAAAGGGCAACTTTCACTTTCCAGCTCTCTGATTGTGGTTTTGTTTCCAGTCTGTCTTCCACCATCCTTGTGCTCTAGTTATTTCCCCATCATTGCTACCTTCTATTTTTAGACTTTTCGAAGCAGTGTTCAAATCCCCTCTCAGTCTCCAATTTCTTTATAGAGTGATGAAGAGCTACTGTGACAGCACTCATGATAAGCAGCAATGTCCTAGTGATAAAAATACATACTTTATATACAGCTACAGAAAGGTATACATACAGTGCAGGTATAGCTGCGGTGTGAAATGTCTGCCATGTGAATGACTGAAGTCTTGCACCAGAAAGTAATATGCTTTGTTGATACAGATTTCTTTACTTTGCCTTTGACTTTTGGTAAAACCGATACTAATTGAAATTGTGTGTCAGAGCTGAAAGTGTGTGAAGGGATACCTGTGGGAGGAAGAGGGAGAACAAAGTGTATGTGCCCCGTGTTTACTTAAGCATAGTATAATTCTGCCAGCTGGACAAAGGGACTATGCTGCTAATTGCCCTGCCACAAGCGAAGTGGAACACCGAGGACCAAATCTGTGTAAATGACATTCAGGTTACTTGAGAAGTTTTGCAAAGCTGTTCTTCCTGAAGGAGAGACCTGGGAAGTATTGCACCTCAAAGTTCACAGGTTTTACTAGGCAGATGCAGTTCTGATTTACTTTCTTTTCTTTACTCTTTCTTCACCATTGACTGCCTTTTTCTAGACCAGCACTGCAGGGTCAGCCTTGGAGTGTGCATTGTCCTATTGCTGGCTCATGAGAGGAGAATAGCTGTGTGAGTCTGGTACTGCTTGTTTTTAAGCCTTCAGAAATGGTTACACTGTCTGATCTTGAGATCTTAATGTGGTGAGTTAGGAGGTTTGCTGGCACTTTTTGAAAATCTCCCTTTACATTTACAGAAGTAGAGGTGAGGACTGAGTGTGGTGCAGGTGTAACAAGCAGCTGTAGGTTGGGAGCTGGACTGAACAAGTTCCCTGCTGTTGTAGACATCGTGGTAACCTCTAGTTGGATTCTTGCACTGCAGAGGGTAGCTGAAACACCCTGATCTTGATATTCTTATATTGCCAGCTGATAAACATGAGCTCAGTGTCCTTGGTGTTGAGGGTGGAGGGCAAGCAGGGTCTTCTCAGTACCCTTGCCAGTCTGTCTTGGCTTGACTGTGAAAAGAAAATGCACATGAGTACATTTACAGACAGCTCTGTGGTTAAAAAATGTTGATGAATGTCAAGTCACTAATACCATTTGAGGCATGCCGTGCCTTCTATCACTCATTTTATGTGTAATAAGTAACTCAGCAAAAACATCAAGGGAAAAAACATGTAAAACTATCTATTTTTAGCAAAAGATATGTTTATAATCTAGGTTTTTAATGTGGGGAAGAATATATTTAGTGTGATCTTTAACTTTTTTCCTCAAACTTGATTCTTATAAAAGTAAATTCGTCTTTTATTGGGTGATGTTGATTTATAAGTAGATTTGGGAGTATTCAAGAATACAAGAAAAATACATTCCTATTCTTGACTAATAAAAATGCTCTTTCAAGAGCTCAAACAATTAGCCTACTTTTGTAGAGTCATATAGCAAACATCAGGACATTGATTCTGTGCAAACAATAACAATGATTTTTTTGGTGACTTTTATTTTGCACTTCTTTGTATATTCAGTTTTGGGGATTCTGGTTCAAGAAAGGTTGTGAATTCCTCAGTCTCTGAGGAGACATAAAAAGCTTTGTAGTATGTTAAATGAGAAAGGAATCCACATTGATTGGACTAAAAAAAAGTGCTGCAAAACAAGAACAAATAGTAGTCGTGAGCAGTTTCTTTCCACATGATTGCTCTTGTGAATTCCTTCACCGTATACTAACCTATAAGTTCATTAATGGTCAAACTGAATCCTTTGAATAGTTCTTTACCCACAGATCTCTAAAATGAGTCTCTTAAATTAGATATTGGAATCTTTTGCAAGGGGTTTGAACATTGAACATAATGATAATAATCTCATTTTTAACTTTGTGACGACCTAGCGTGTTATTACTTGACCAAGATTTCTTTCTTTTAAAAAAATTCATAGAGAAAGAAATTATTTTTAAAGACTTGTGAACTAGAAACCAGGGGCTAAGTTATGGTCCTAACGAAAATGCTCCCAACAAGCGACTTTTATTTTTTCTTTAAAATAGACAACTTGGGTGTGGCTATTGAGATTTATATGATTTAATTGAAATGTATGGGTTTATTCTGATCACAGCTGTGATCCAGTTCCATAAATTAAGAATTTCCATGCCTTTACTGATGTGAGATAGCTTGTTCCCAAGGATATACATCACTGCACATGGTTAGGTTGTTGGGTTGTTTATCCATTTGGCCAACCACATTGTAGTTTTCAAACTAATATCACAAAGAACACAGAATTACAGAATGTTTAGGTTTGGAAGGGATCTTGGGAGATAATTTAGTCCAACCCCCCTGCCAAAGCAGGGTCACTCAGAGCAAGTTACACAGAAACATGTCCAGGTGGGTTTTGAATATCTCCAGAGTGGGAGACTCCACAACCTCGCTGGGCAGCCTGTTCCAGTGCTCGGCCACCTTCATGTGGAGGTGGAACTTCTTGTGTTTTAGTTTATGGCCGTTGCTCCTCATCCTGTTGTGTGCACCAATGAAAAGAGTCTGACACCACCCTCTTGCCACCTGTCTTGGAGATATTTGTATGTATTGATGAGATCGCCTCTGTCTTTTCTTCTCTGGACTAAACATGCCCAGCTCCTGCAGTCTCTCCTCATAAGAGGGATGTTCCAGTCCCCTCATCATCTTTGTGTCCCCTGCTGGACCCTCTTCTTGTCTCTCTTGTACTGACCAGCTCTATGTCTCTCTTGTCCTGACGAGCCCAGAACTGGGCACAGCACCCCAGCTGTGGCCTCACTGAGGCTGAGTAGAGGGACAGGACCACCTCCCTGTGATGGCACCTGCTGGCAATGCTCTTCCTAATGCACTCCAGGATATGGTTGGCCCTCCTGGCCGCAAGGGTACTGGTGGTTCATGGTCAGCTTGTGATTGTCACTCAGATACCCTGGTCCAACTCTGCAGAGCTGCTTCCCAGCAGGTAAGCCTCCACCCTGTTACTGGTACTTGGGGTTATTCCTCCCCAGGTGCAGAACCTTACACTTGCCTTTGTTGAACTTGATTCTCCGTGCCCAATTCTCAGTCTATCAAGGTCTCCTGGGATGGCAGCACAGCCTTCAGGTGTATCAGCCATTTCCCTCGGTTTCGTATCATCAGCAAACTTGCTGACGGTGCATTCGATCACTTTGTCCACATTGTTGATAAACAAGTTGAATAAGACTGGGAACGAGATTGCATAGCATGTTCAGTGAAGCACCCTTCTTTAGCCCATGGATAACCTTTGAAATATTGATGGCTTTTTCCTATCCCTTAGATGCAGCCTTTTGAAAGACAAGGTGGCAGTCTACTTAAAAAATTTGTCATGACCATAACAAGATTAGAGGAGTAGAAAACGTGAAGGAGATCAAAATGTAGTCATGAAAGCTTCAGACTTTACAGATACCTGTTTATGAGTTGTTAATTTAAGTGTCGTTTCTTTTAAAAATCTCATTCCATGAGCAAAAATTCAACGCAATCAGCCTCACATAACAAATACCTGCTACAGTAATGGTGTAATTGTTTCTCAGTAGGTTTTACAGCTGGGTACTACTAAGAATGTACATGAAACAAAATCATATTGTTTTTAATCACATAAGCATGTTTCACCACCTAATGGATACATCTATAAGGGCAAAAATATAGCTATAGACATATCTTTGGCTTAGCCTTCAGGATTCCTCATTTCTTTGGTTTCTCAGGCCAAAACTTCCTTTTGAAAGAACAGCTGCTGATAAGAAGAGCAACAACCTTTATGTGATGAAAACAGAAATAGGCTTTTAATTACTCAGAGTGAATAAAATGAAAGTATTCATATTTGAAACCCTTGGTGTTTTCTGAAACCAATAAGACATCCCTGGTTTTAAAACAAATGACTTTCTTTCCTGAAAGTTTAAGCCTTATGAAATTCTACAACTATATTATTTCAATAGAAAGCTGAGTGTTTAATACCCATTCAGGGTTCAGTTTTCCTTTTTATCGCATATTTTGAACTAAAATCACCATGGGAAAACATTTCTCTTTTCAAAATGCTAATGCTTTTAGAAGTAAATTTGAATTCTGCGGTGATGCCTGAAGTCCGGACATTCACTGGGAAATGCTTCTCCTCCTTACCCCACTGAGCTGGTTCCCCTTGTATTTTTCTTTTCCAGAGGAGTCTCCTAACATTTATTTGGATTTTTCCACATGAAGTATACTGTATCTGTCTGGATGCAGTTAACTTTCTTCATAGCAGCCCTTACAGTCCTGGGGTTTGCATTTCTGGCCAGTCAGTCTTGATAACAAACCAGTGATAACACACCAGTGTTTTGGTTCTTGGTAAGCAGTGCTTGCACCGTGTCAAGGTTTTCTCTCCAACACCCTACCAAAAAAAAGGCCACTAGGAAGGCGATGTGCAAGAGGCTGGAGGGAACACAACCCGGACAGCTGACCCCAGCTGACCAAAGGGATTCCATATTGTATGATGTGCTCAGTCCTGAAAGCTGAGGGAAGGGACTTACTGAGCAGCTGCTACATGGACTGAGGAAGTGGCTGGACACCTGCCTGCTGATGGAAAGTAGTGAATACATTTCTTATTTTGCTTTGCTTCTGCATGAAGTTTTTGCCTTTTTTATTAAGCTTTTTTGCTAAGTTTTATCTTGACCCAGGAGCTTTTTCCATTTTTTCTTCTCCTGTGCTATCTGTGCTATAGCAGGGTATATCGGGGTGCAGGGGGAGAGACCAGCTGAGTGGGCATCTGTCAGCCAGCAACTGACATCTGGGCACTCTCTGAAAACTCTCTCAAAACCAGACTGCAGATACATACTCTTTCTTCACTCAGCCTGTCCATGCAGACTTGATTCCTTAATGTTGCTTGAGGAAGAGAAGCTAGTCATATAAAAGGTAAAATATTGTAACAATTGTTTTGGTTATTGTGTTTTCTTCAATTTTAAGGACTTTAAGTCTTCTCTGTTAGCCTGGTTTAGCCTTTTATAAGTGGAATGGGCTTTGCTTTGCATTTTTAGCATGCAGTATGCATTGTAAGTACTTCAAACATGTTTTCTAAAATAAAATTTCATGAACTGTAGAATAGAGTGTGGATTTCAGTGTTATTGGAATACAATGACATCTGACTGTAAGAGATTTAGATCCCATTCACATTAACTTCAGGGAATTGCAGTCCCTGAGTTGCAGGGAATCAAATCCTTACAATTTAATGAAAATCATGCCAGAATACTAAAATACCGCACGCTAAATTGAATGAAGAATACATGAACACTTGCATATGACAGAAGTTTGAAAAATTACCTAAGCAGCTCATAAGGCCTTTATGATTCTTTTTGTAAAAAATTACTTATGTACTTTTGAATTTAACTTCATTGAAATTCACTAGGATGATGTCCTCAAAAATCATGTGATCCATTTTGAATATTTTACTCTTACCTATTTAGCACATTCTCTCTCTCAAACTAATAAAAAGATGGTTACCACTCGCATTTTTTAGAGGTATGGAGGAGAGATACACAGTTGGGTTGACCAGCTTCTTAAAAAGACTTCAGTGTCCATCAGGACATTTGTGTGGGTTTCTACCCTTTAACAACAGTACTGCACTCAGCAGAGCACGCAAACACTTGCCTTTTTTATGCCTTTGTCTGTGAGCACTTCTTTCCGCTGTTCAGATGGCCCTCACAGACATCATTGCATTGGGATACCACTGTGGTTTCCTGTGTCTTTACCTCAGGCCTTAGTCAGTAGCCAGCTTTGGCTGCCAAACACTGCCAACACGGCAGCCTCCTCTTCGCAAAGTAATAGCTGTGGTTAAGATGTCATTCTCTGTAAATCAATTTTGGCAAGGATGACGGCTAAGGGCAGGAGCAGGACTGGTATTTAGGGGCCTAAGCCATTCAATTGGCCTTAATCCTCCCTCTTATTAGCCTGGCTTTGTGGAAGGTAGATGGATTCACTTTTAAAGGATGAAACAAGCTTTCTTTTTGTGTTTTTTTTTTTCTTTTTGATAACAACAACAGAAGACTGGAAACTCCAATTAATTAGTATGCCTTGGGCTGATGAAAAGAATAAGGAATAAAGAATAAAATTGAAAGAAAAATGTCTAAAGCTTTGAGAGGAGTGGAAGCATGTAGTGCCAATACAGATTTTAAATACTTCTGGCTGTTTGTATAATTTTCCCAGAGTTTGCCTCTCATTGACATGAAGAGCTAAGACAAGTAGTAAGTTTTGTTTGGACCATGAAGATGCTGATAGTGGCCTCTTCTGAAAGTCAGTTGGAGTAATAAGAGCCACAGTCATTCTATTATTGCTTACTGGCCATATATTTCATAGAATGGTTGCGTGTGAAGATAGTAGTGGAAACTCCAGGGAATTTGTGGTAGTCATGCAGGTGGACTTGTAAGGACTAATTTCTCAGTCTAGAAAATGTTCTTCCAAATAGCTCTGATGTATTCCTATCTCGTGAATTGAGAAAATTCATACTGTGCATAAGTAAGTAACCTTTCTGGTAGGACCGATGTTCTCGTAGCCACATGAGTTTGTTTTATGAATTGCACTTGGCTTTTGGCTTTTACATACTTGTAACTATTAGTTTCATTGATTTTTATGCTTCCTTAAGGACATGATATTCTGACTTTATGAATTAAGGACTTTTGGCAATATATTACCAAAAGGGTATGTTTGAGCTGATTGTTATGAAGGTGGAACAGCAAAAAATAAGTGTGGGAACTTTTTAAATGATGAAAATAATGTGTCAAAATAATTTTCTTTTTCTCGACGAGGTACTTATGTTTCAGCAAAAAAAAAAAAAAAAAAATCCATTATGTGTGGAAAGAAATTTGCATAATGGTTTGAGATAGTGCTACTGTAGCAATTCAGATTTCGCTGGTGTCTGATAGACATGCTTGAAATGTATATATTAGTTAACAAGATTATCACTTGAAAAGACAATTGTATTTTTACTGAGAAGTTTTTCTGAGGTGATAGAATATATTGATATTTAATGAAGCATGAAAGTTTTAAATGAACCATGAAAGCAATAGTTAAACTAATTAACTGAGTACAAAGCCTCTTAGAATATGTATGTTATGTGGGCTGTATGCTTGTTATTTCTGCCTGGTTAAACTGACAACTGAAATAACATTCTTATCTTTTAGGAGAAACAACCTTAAACAGTATCTTGTTTTTAGTGTGAGGAAAGAAAAAAATGTACTGCTCAGAATCTCAGGGACAACACTGTTTCAAAAATTATGTCGTAGTGTCCTTGAACAATTGACTTTATCTGGGAAACAAAAACATACTGAATGTGACTGCAAGTTACTTAGATTCCTGCTTCCATACTGCAGTTTCTGAAGTACTTTCCATGTTAACATTTGTCACCTGTTTTAAATGGGTATGACTATTCAACAGGTTGGCATTTATCTTTTTTTTTTTTTCTTTCCTGCTCCTTGTATGTTTTGGTCTCATAAAGGAGGAAAGATGCTTTTCTGAGAAACAGCAGTCAAATACCTTTATAATATCTGTAAAGATTTCAAAAAGGAGCCTCACATGGAATGAGAGTTTAACATTGAACAACGCCTTTATTGCACACTTTTTTTGCTGAACTCATGCTGTTGCTGGATCATGATGTGCAGCACAGTCTGGCAGGGATGTATTATGTGGCAAAGACTGAGACCTGTCCCGTGCTGGAGGTAGAAAGCAATCTTCTTGCCCCTCTCTCCTCTGCTCAGGACTCTTGCACAAATGGTGGCAGGTTTTACTTGGAGGATGTTGTCATAGAGCACTGGAGTTAAGGCAGCCTTAATCTGCTGAGAATCTGTCCCCTTACTCTTGGTGCTCTGCTGCATCCCCGTTTCTAAGTGGGTAAAGGAGACAGAAGATCTTCCCTTTGCCTGGGGTGTGGGGGGAGGAAGGGGTCTTCTTCCCATCACTGCAGGCAGACTGACAGGAGCAGCATGTATAAGGTGTGCCACAAGGAAGACTGATAGCAGTCCAGTGAACACAGCAAGAAATCAGAAATTACTGTCTGAACAGAGGGTACATTGGTGTGCTGATTTGCTTTGATACGTGGAGTGATAAGGTCTTTAGAGTAATGGATCTGCATGTGCCCAGAGTTACAGATAGCAAAGCTCCAAAGTGGTATGTTCAAAAACACTAAGAACATTCAGATAACAAGTTATCTGAGCATGTTTTAATTAAAACTGAGGAAAAAGAAAATCAGGAATTAATGGAAAATATTGCAAGAATGTATTTCAGACATGAAGAAAAGCACAGATGTGCAGTGAAGGTTGAACAGCACTAGAAGTTGTTGTGGCAGATGAAGTGTTACATGGTACAGAGAATTATTTTTCTAGAATGTTTTCTTACTGCCCCTCCATAGTCGGCTGCATTACAATCAGATCGTATCAACAAAGAAGTATTCCAACAAAATTGCTGGAATCACTTCACTTATTTTGCAGATGACTGCAACACTGTTTAAACACTGGGCAAAGTGTTTCCCTATTAATTCAATTTGAGTCCTATAATTCATAATATGTGAGGAAGTTTTACCAATATTGCTTTTTTATCTGCTTCCCAAGCAATCCCACATATAAGGGAAATTGTAGTTTGTGCTCCCACACAGATACTGATATATGCTCTGTGTTTATTTAGGTCAGATTCAGGCAGTAGTTGCCCAGTGGCACTGGATCTGGAAGGTATTATCTCTAATTCCAATAAAATTATCTTCTGTTCTTTCAAATACCTGTAAATTTACATTTCGATTATAATAATATTTTTCTCTCTGTCTGTATTGTAGTGGTATTTTAAGAAGCTGGCCAACACTGAAACTTAAAACATGAAACTTGTTGGATTTTTTTCACCTGATGTTATTCACCATTAGAGTAATATATTGCACTGCTAGTGGAGTTTCTCTTGTTTTATACCAGTTGTTTGATTATGAGACTTGCACAATGTATTAATATTTCAGAAATAGAAACTAAATGGTCAGGCTAAGTTTTGTAAATAGAAACTGGTTAGTAATACTGTGGAGAAGTAGTAGCGCAAACCAGAGATGTAAAGCTGTAAGTTTTCTGCAATAGAAGAGCACATACCGTATTATCCTAACAAGGACAAAAGCAGAAGTCATCTAATGTTACTGATAACAAATAGGGAGTTACCCATTGCAGCTAAAACATTTGTATTTTAGTTCAGTTAAACATTAACTTGTGTGAGCACTAGTTAACTGATAACTTCTTATGTTTTATGCAAAATAAGAAAACACAGTAGCTTTCAAAATAACTTTTTAATAAGTGATGGGTCTTCCTGATATAAATAAACTGGATTCAAAATTAGTAAGAGATGTTACAGCTGTCTGTAGGTCTAATTGAAAGTCTTTGTTTTACTGTCTCTATTCTTTCCTGGAAGTTTCCTGAACCTGACTCTTTCATAATATAGTCTTTGTTTAGTCATTACAAGACCACTGTTTTCATTTGTTTAAATTTAGTGGTTAAAGTGTTCCATCGAAGTAGGTGATCTCATTGCTGTCTGCTCTAAACCAGCTAAGTTAATCACCTGTGAGGTATTGTTTTTACTGGTCGGTTCTGGATAATTTTTTACCTTGGTTCCAGTTGAAGAGAGACATTGTTTTTAATTGTGCTTTGTCAGTCTCTTTTGTCTCACAGTAGAGTTACTGAAAGTACATGCTTGATTACTTCATACAATGATTGCGAAGAGCATTGGAAATTAGTGCAAGTTAATTTACCATGTGCATTCTGATAGTGAAAAAACAGCCTTTACAAAATTCAAAGTATGAAGAATATTTAAAGTGCATACACAGTACTTTGTCCTAGTACCATGCCATCATATAATTCTGTTTAGTGAATTTTCTTGAGATTATTTTTATTGATTGTAAAGATTAAGTCTCTGTAAACAGTTAAGAACATGGGTATATACAACAACGGTCAGATTAATGGTCTGTCTAACTTGGTGTTCAGAGTGGACACTGCCAGAGGATTTGAAGAAAATTTGTTACTAAAAAGTCATTGCTAACTGTGTTAAGAAAACCATAAGCTATGATCATAACCATGACGTTAAAAACAGTGAGCTTTTAGGATCTTAATTTCAGAATTTTCTCTCTAAGTATGAATCCTTGATTTTTTTTTTGTTTTGTTTTTAAAGATAATAAATGCTAAGAATCACTGTTTCACTAGCATGTAGTGTCTTTGTGGTGTAGTGCAGTTGAGAAACTACAATATTTTGTAAGACTTGCAACATGAGTGATAATTCAGCAACTTTTTGAGTCATAGTTTAATAATTTACTTGTACTCTGAAAAACTCCAGCTTGAATGCCATAAAAAAGCTCATACCTAATGTACTTGTGACTGAATTTTTGTTCACCTAGAAACCTCAAGGTCTTCCAAAAAGATTTGGACTTCAGGGTATGATACCAATTTGAAGAAGCCCAGATTTCCAAATCGCAAAGATTTTGTCTGATCATATGGTCATTAGAGGCAAATGAAAATATTCACCCTATCTTGCCTTTTTTAATATATGTTTGTTCCCCTTTGAAGCTCCAGTTAAACACACTTAAAGAAAGTTCAAAGGGGTCTGATATCTACTGCCCTGCAGCTAGTGTCTCTGTCTACATAGTAGTGCAATAGTGCCTCTTAGATGGCTGTAGAAACAATAACAATGTAGCTGTTTAGTTTAAGGACAAAGGGACAAGTGCTAGCTCTCTAGTAGTTATTAATAATACAACTAAAATTGCTGCAGAGGAAGCCTAAAAACTTTGACAGGCTCAAGGTGAGAGGTACTGAGATATTACCATCAGGAAACAAGTCTTCTATGCAAACATTTGAGTTTGCTCAGTTACCAGCTACTATGAAGCCCACCCCTCCAAAAAAGTTGTCAATAACCCTGGCAGATAGGGTGACACACAGAGAAAAGATGAATATGGTAGCTGGGGGCTGCAACATCCAGAAGATTAAATGTGTTGTGAAAAAAGGCCAAATGTGTTTTCAAAAAGCCTTGGTGACTTCAATCTACATGAGGAATACATTCATACAATCTGCCTTGATCCTTTGGTCTCTGTCCTCTTCAGTATTTATTGTCCCACAGTATGCTTTTTTGCTTGTGCCCTTTTCTCCCCATTTTGGTGAATAGAGAGTCCACACGAACAAGACTGGAAGCCCAGTAGAAGGGGAACATTGTAACCAACCACTTCCGAAGCTCTTAATGTGTACGTTTTCTGTGTATGTGGACACAGAAAATCCCCTAGGGAAATTAACTTTTTCTCCTTTGCTGCAATTCTTTTATTTCTAGCTGTTATTCTAGCAGTAACAAGGGACAGGTTTTCAGATCACTTTAGTAGCTTTGTTTCATAGTGATTAGTTCAGTAACCACAGAATTGATTGATCAAAGAGATGTTTGAATTTGATCTGGTGTTATGTATTAGGTATGTAAGTAGTGTGTTTCAGAACACCTAACAATTAAAACTGGTTTTGCTTTTGTATGTTTTTGTTGACTGTGATTTATATATGGGAAGCATAGTTTACAATTTCAAAGGTTTGGTGAAGTAGTTTCATTTTTTAACCTGAGTTACTTGGCAGAATTAACAAATTACTGCTCTTGACATGGAGAAGTAGACACAGGAATTGGTTGGTTTTCAGTCAATATCTGATGAAAGAAAATGGTTTTTAAGTGAAACTAACTTCGTTTCAGACTCTGCCTCCAAAAAGTGAGAGAATTATATAATTAAGAAAATCTTTTCTAAAATTCTGTGTATCTAAAGTAGTTGTATTTTTCTGCATTCTTTGAATGTTCTTCAGAAGAATGCAGTGAAATAATTTTGCATTTCAGGGTTGAGTGAAGCTTAGCTATTAACCAACTATAGAAAATAAATAGGCAAAATAGGCAGGCTAATGAATGCGGAAGTGAATGAATTAAAATATTTCCATAAAATATTTTTACTGTTTTTACTTGTTAACTATTACTGTTATTTATTGATAAGGAGCAGCTTTGATTTATGTGTTAATATGTTTATTTGGAATAAAGGACCTGCTCTGGTCAGCTGTAACTCTTACTGTGAGCTACTGCTCCTCAGTTGTTGTTGCCTTTATTGAACTGTCTCCTGATTTATATCCTAGTATAAAACAAAAGAAATTACTTCTCTTGCTTATTTAAAATATTAGCTTCACATATTTTTCTTAGAATCTCCAGTGTCATATAAAACCCACTGATATCCTCCACAGAGTTTCCCATTTATCTCAGCTGATGTGGATTCAAGGCACTAAGGATTTTCTGGTTGTCCTTTCACTGTCCTGAAATTTTCAGGCTTTGGGACAATGATACAGGAAACCTGGACTGAGGGCTCCTCTGGCATGGTGGGTATATGATGTCAAATGCTGATTTTGGACATAGTCATTCCAACAGTTCACATTTTTTCGGAGCTTTTGAACACACATTCTGACAGCTTGCCTTTTAGCAGCAGGCTCGTAACAGGTCAGATGTCCATGTTGCACCTGTTTAACTTTATGCTGGATCAGATGTGGTCTGTGCTTTTGTAGTGGGCTTGAAGTCAGCATAAGCTTCCCATCTTGTGCTCAGACTTAGTTCAGTGTATATGGGATTGTATGCTGCTGCCTGATTCAGATCAAATTGACACTGTTCAGTGACCTTCAGGGCACAGACAAGATATT
Source organism: Ifrita kowaldi (assembly GCA_013398055.1). Classification (NCBI taxonomy): domain Eukaryota; kingdom Metazoa; phylum Chordata; class Aves; order Passeriformes; family Cinclosomatidae; genus Ifrita; species Ifrita kowaldi. The sequence goes on along the minus strand of VZRS01013128.1, from coordinate 151,486 downwards.
AATGGTGGTCTTTTGACACATTTACACCTATATGAAGCAGTTGATGAAATTTTGAGACTTTGCTTTTCATAGCAGCAGTCTTTTACTTCGCCGTCTCTTTAAGTGGTGGGAGCTGATGATTTATTCTTCTGTGATAATCTCCCCTGCCTTCTTTTAAGTGGAAGAATTGTTATTTTTCCTCATAACAGCAAATGTTTGTAAATGGTAAAAAGAAGAAAACCTTTTGCTTCTGTTTCCACATCAGAGAAATGTCCAGGCAAATGTTCATGAGGACTAGAGTCTTGCATTACTTTTGTTTATCATTCCAGTTATACAGTCTTTCTGAAGTACTTAATTTCTCATGTTTTCCTTTCAGTGGCTAGCACTAGTGGCCAGTTTGGCCATCATCCTTACCATAACACAACAAATTGTCTTACCTGCTGTTGTCATGCCTGAGGAACTGTTTATACAGAGATAATATTAGCAGACCCTAAGAAAAGGAAACCAGGATGCGCTGAGGATGCAACTTTTTGTGTTTAACAGTACTCCCTTTTCTGGTTTTGCTGCTAGGATTTGCTTTTTTCTGGCATATAAGTTCCAAGCAGCTCAGGTTTAATCATGAATAAATAGCAATTTCACTGTATCATTGCAGACTGTTATTTGAGATGACCTATAGCCTTTCCCTAATGGAAATCTGGCAAATGCGCAGTCCTTGATTTTCTGATATGATAAAGTAGGTATTATTGTTACTGCTGAAATTTGTTGAAAGTACCTTTAAGTGAAGGGTGTTAATGGTGTCATCCAGGAAAGGATCAGTATATATTTGGTACATTTTCTCAATGCTAAATAGTAGGTTTATGTCTTACTAAGTTTCTTATATATAGATATACACACACTCTGCAAGCGTCACAACTGTATTTCAGTGTCAAAACCAGCTGGATTTCCTACATTGTTATAGCACATATCTCTTTTATATTATTTGGTGAGGAATGTCTTTGGTTATACATACTAAAGGCACTTTCCTAAAAAATAGCTAACTGAACACTTATGATACACACACACATATTGGCATATTATGTATTTTTTATAGTGTGAATGGGGCTTGTGAATTTTTTATTTCACCCCACCTAGCTTTTTGCCAAGAGGAGTAGTGTTCGTGTTATTATCAGAGGCAACTTACATTTTTTGCCTAATATTTGCTACTGGTTACAGTTTAATTCTCTGTAACATTATTAAATCAACTGCTGAGTAGCACACTGATTCAGCTTTAGTGAGTTCAAAATATGAATGTTCCTGCTTCACAGGAAAGAAATTAAAATGCCTTTCTTTTTCTTTTGATTTAATTAAACATCTGTAGTGGGAACAGACAGTAATCCTACAAGAGCTTAAATGCTTTGTTCTTGTGTCTACAGTGGAGTTTAGTGCAGAATAAGGAATTCTCTTTATATGTTTGTCCTTGGAACTATTTGATCTGGAGGGGATTGAAGGATTTGGATTTTCTTCCTTTAACTGGGAGGGCCAAAAATGCCTTAAAGTACTTCTTCATGCGGTCCACAGCCCATCTGAAGAACCTGTAAAAAAACTTGTATGAGTTGTACAACCATGTCAAAAGGAGATTTAATTTAGGAAAATGGTTTACATTGAAACACTTTTCACTCTTTGTCCTGATGTTGCTATCCTGCTTTGTGGAGTATTCTGAACACAGGGAAGCAGCTAGAAATGTGAATTGTCTAATTATTAATTTCCAACTGTGGTGAAAATTTGCTAGATGTCCAACAACTTCCGTATTATGGCCTGCATTTTAACTTTCTGCTCTCAAAGTGTTTTGATGGAGGCAGTCTTGTAAACCACCTTCTGTGACCTAAATCACAACACAAGGTACACTGGGCATTTTGATAGTATGTCCCAGTGGCCAGCTACCTTTGGTGCTACTGTGCATAGCCATCAGTTTGAGTCATGGCAGCAGTGATTAAGAGCAGACTGTGGCCTTTAAAGAAAGTCCAGAATGCTTCTCAGTTTGATTCAGCTCAGATCCCTCTACCTAGATGTCTGAGGAATGCTGGGTTCCAGCTGTAACTCTCTCCTGGTGGTGAAACTATGCAGCCAGCACTGCAGTCTGCGTGCATATTGGTGGTGTCCTTGCTTTTTGCATGGCTGGTGGTAGGAATGATGGAAGGGCTTGGAACGGCTTGGAGCTGTGGAGTTTGGTAGTACTTGGAGTATGGTGGTGTTCTGGCAGCTGCCTTGGGTTCTCTCTTCCTGTCCTCTTCATGGAGAGCTGTCCCTCAGCTGAGGGCTGCTCTTTTGCCTGGTGTTTTTTCTGATGTTTTTCCATCATGTCTGGTCTTTAGCTTATGTATGTCAGCACATGTTTTACACATGCAGCATCTAGTAATTCCCCTGCCGAATTACTGCTTTTTACATTTTGCAAATAAGTTTGCAAGATTCTTGTGAAGGTCCCTTGTTTTGCCCTCATCTGAGGAATCCCATTATTTTCTGGACTTTGCAAAGTGCTGTGAGATCTGTGCCTCATCACAACTTTGTGAGAGATAAATACTAACCTGCTTTGTTTATTTTAGGAGGTCTTGGTTATGGACGCAAGCACAAGTCCATTGGAAAAGGCAGCGGCAACAATACAGTAGTCACCAGCAATCCCATGACAGTTCAGCAGCTGGGACCTCTTTCACCTTTGGCAAATCAGCTTTCAGCAGCATGCAGCCAGATCAGCCCTAGCTTACAGAGGTCTATGGATGCTTCCAGCCTGAGTGCTTCACCATCAGATACAAGGTCCTCAATTGCCTTTTTGTATTCAGTACTTTAAAAGGAGGGGGTTTAATTCTTCTGTGATTAAAATGTGACATTTCTGATTATTAAAATCAGAAAATCATTCTCTCTGATGCCACGGGAAATTGAATTCCATGCAATTTAATTCAGATCAGCTATAGTCATACTGTTTGGATCATTCAAATAATGGGTGAAATTCAGCCACACAAAATCTGTGTATGATAGGACTTTTTTATTGGATAAAGGCTGTTTTATAGTCACGAACTAGATTTTTGTACTAGGTATAGGAAATGTTATGGAGGATGAAAGCAGAAATAGTCCACGTGTTACATCTACATAGTGTTAAGAGTGCCCTGTTGGTGCCTGTCAAATAACACTAAGGACAGACAAGAAAAAAGTAAGTGCTCTGCACATGTTCCTCTCTCCTCATCAAGTACTTTTGCTTTCAAATGGTTTGTTGGCATAATAAAGTTGATCGGATCAATTGTCTCCGAAAACGTGTTAATTTTCCTAATTCTGTTGAGAAGGTAAAGAAAACTATGACCTCTTCCTGTAAATGTTGCCTTTTTGTATCACTACCCCACAGATAAATATTTTTTAATTCTTTTTAAATGCTTAAATAAGTTTTGAGATAATGACTATGAGTGTTGTCAACAAACATGAGTTAGAGGAAAACAGGTATTTGACAACCACCCTACAAATACATTAGGCACATCCCTGGATGTTAAGCATACAATGAGAAAACATTCTAGTGTATTATTTTGGAATCTACATTCCCCATTGCTTACTGAGTTGAAATGTAGTTTCTTGTTTAAAAAAGACCACAAGAGTCTTTATTCTCAAAGCAGTTTACATTTTACTGTGTTGCTTTATTACAAGCCAAGGAACATTCTTGAAACAATTAAAATTGGTATTATACAGCCAGAAGAAAACCTTGCTTTACTCTTGGGATAATTTTTAACATTTCTGTCACTTCAGTTGTGAAGACTGCCTCCCCTGTGAAAATTTACAAAATTAATTATTCTTCCTATGTAAACATGTCAGCAAAAACCATGCAGTACTAAGATGATGACAAATGACAAATCCAAATACATGCCTTTAAGATCGAATAAAACTGATGATAGAAAAATATAATTATATAATTGTTACTTACTCAAGTTTTAGGTGTGCTTGTATGGTTCCAAACACTGAATGTGTGGTTGGATGTACTATGTCAGTACTGAGTTATACAGTTTTGGTTTTATTTCAAAGAAACATTTACTAAGGGCAAACTGAAGTTGAAACTCTGACAGAACCAAGGCTCTGGTGTCCCTAGAGTATCTTTTAATGATTTATCAATGAAGTTGTTATAAAATAAGTTTGTCACACAAGAATGTCCATTTCAGCAATCTTGACGTCAAATTGTCTGTTTTACAGGACAAAACAAGTTTAAACTCAGATTTTATCTCACAGGTTGTCAAAACAGTTTGGGGTTTTGTTTGTTTGTTTGTGTTTTTCGGGGTTGGTTATTTATTGTTGGGTTTTGAGCTTTTGTTTTGTTTTTTGATTAAGTTTCTTCAGCTGTAAACTGCTTTTGCCTAAATGAAGTTGATTGCTCATTCCTGGGCAGAGTGCCTTCTCTGGATTTGATCTCTCAGGCACTACGAACTGTGTTCTGGCAGCTCAATGCAAAACAGATTATTTGCTGAATTTACCATAGCTGAAGTGAATTTTCTTGATTTTTACAATTGGAAGAAAGAAAACAGTTGGCAAAATGAGAGTTTTGCTACAGATAGCATCAGATTCTGGTGTATAGACCATGGAGGATAAAACCTTCCCCATCTTTTTTGAGTTTCTGCAAAACTTGGAGTATTCAGTCGTGTTGCTTGAAACCAGATGTAATACTGCTATTTGCTTGACAGAAAAGGACCTAGGAAAGAGCAAAGGGTTCTTGGCTAGTAAATGGAAGACCATGGAAAGAGAAAAACCCATAGTTTTTACTCTTCCATATTTGTGTTTAAGATTCTGGATTGTACTCTGACATTGTGGCCTCTGTACAAAGAGGGAGAGTACAGTGTAATTGCAAGTAATCTCTTGTAAATGATAATGAAGGATCTGGTTCAAACTCAAGGTGGTTTGGCTTACAATAAGCAGATGTGTCAATTAATACCATCTGAGAGTCTGGCACTCTGATAGATCTGGTCCTTCATTTTCACATTGGGTGTATTTATTTTCCCACCACTAGAAAACTACTTACTTAGTCACAGTGTGGGCTGAATTTTAAATAAATCTTCATTTTTTGGGAGCTGGAATCTTTATGATTTTTGAATTTAGATGCTGAAGCAGGAACCAAGCTTCTTCAGAATATCTGGCTCTTACTTACTGTATACTTGGAATCCTGGGCCAGCTTTTTATTTTTGTCCTATTATAAGACTTTTAAAAGACAATTTTTCTTCAGATTCACTGATGGATATGTCCCTTTGTGTTAGGCATTAGTAGCTTTTTGTATGACACTTGTCCTACTATGCATCTCATTAAAATTCTTGTCAGTACAAACATAGACTTTTTATTGATGCATAATTTCTTTTCGTTTATTCATAAAAGAGAAAATAAAAATTTAAAGAAACAATCTAGCAAAACTCCCCCACTCTCTCCTTATATTTTCTAGGTGTGAGTATATACAGCGTAGCCTGGAGAAGTCAAACCTGGCTTACTTGTCTTGCTCTGTTGAAAACTGCGGATCTGTATTTGGGGTCACAGCATACTAGCACGATTTAATCGCCCTGTAATGAACTGTGCTTTAACAAAGCCCACTGACAACAGACCCAGCAGCCTAAATCAACTTTCTCACAAACAGTCATCGCTTTAGATCTAAATGGTGCACAAGACTGACCTGATAGAGCAGTCTCATTTTTCTCATTTCTCTCAATGCAAATGGTAGTCAGCATGCTAATTGTGCTTTTTGTCAGTGGTCTGTTTTGCGAGTGCTGTTTATACCCTGATGGAGTAACACAAGGTCCATGACAGTGCCCTGCACTGACATTGAATCAGAACAGGATGTTTCTTATCCTGATACAGCAGATCAACCATGCGTTATGAAGCAAGTATCTTGTGCAAAGGAGCATTTAACTGTCTCTCCCACTAGTCCCCGCAGCAGGGCTTGCTGTTCTTTTAAGCTACGTTTTCCCTGATTGGGGGCTATCTTACAGATACAGCAGCTGCAAACTACTTCCTCTCTCTCTCAGCGTGTTCCAAGCTTCCCCTCCTGTGTCCTTGATCCGTCATTGAAATTCTGTGCTTCTTCAAAACTGTATTGTGAAAATAATAAACTCAAGAATTAATCCTCAAAACATAAGATGTAGAGGCTTCTGTGAGCTGGTTGGGTTTATCTAGCTGCATACCCGATTCTTCCTATTGTTAGAACGCCTTGAAAATAGAAATTTATGTACTGATAGCACCACTAGCTGGCAGGAAATCCAAGTATGCCCGGGTGTGAACTGGAAACAAAGAAATAAATCTACCTGATCTTTAGCCAGCATTTGTACCCATGAATCAGGGCCCCTGATGTCCTTTTATTTCCTTTCAATACCTTTGTGTAGGAAACAATACTTTTAGGGGCCTACATGTAGGGGATTTTTAAGCTTCCTGAAGAATCTTTGCAGCATAAAGAAGTTTCATAATATCCCTGCGAATCATGAATGATAACAGCAAGATTACACTTCTGTGAAGAATTTTGACTGCTGACTTGGAGGCAGATACATCTTCAAATCAAATCTAAAAAACCCCTTCAACCAGTTCTCCTACATTGCTCATTTATTTTGTTTGTTTTGTAAAGTTAGATCTTATCTGTATTAATAAACTCGATATATAAAACTCTTTAGGGAAGTATTTGTAATATTTGTATGCATTACAATTGACAAAGTCATTCAGGTTGAATATTTATTCTCTATGAATCAGTTTTCTTCCTGTTCTTTTCAAGCAAAAATAATAGATTACTGAAATCAATATGAGTTTCATATAAGGCAGGAACATAATGCCTTGGCTTCAGAAGTCCAAACCTATTTATACCACTATTTATGAAAAAAAGTGCATTAATTTCTGCAGTGGTGTATGAAGAATCTTTACAGCAACATTTTTTCAAAATCTTGAAGTTTTAAAGTTGGTTTCCTAAGTGACATTTTTACATGTGTATTGCCTTTGTGTAACTACTCGTACATTAACTGAGTGTGCTAAACTTGAGTACCTAATATTAGGGAGAGCTTTTCTCACGTGTAGCCTTTCCTTAATTTTAAGTAAGTGTGTGGAGGTAAAAGACCTACTTCTGAATTGTCTAACTGCTTACTTTATTGTGCCTTTATTTCAGGTCACTCTTGTCAGGTGAGTCTCTGGCCTCTACGACATTAAGCTTGTCAGAAGGTCACTCCCCTTTGAGCGTTCAACAAGAGTGGTCACACAGGTACAGGACACTTTCTTCTGTTCTTCCTGACCATGGTTTACAAAATGGCAGTGAGTTGGCAGACTTACTAAATTTTTTGCCTGAAACACCTGTGTCTGGTAACTCATTATCATCCTACTTATATGACATGGAAAATAAGCATTCCCCTTACTTTAGTCCTTGCCAGTCCTCAGTCTGGTCTCAATCATCCCACTCCAAAAAGAGAGCACTCTCTCTGTCTCCTCTGTCTGACGGCATTGGGATCGAGTTCAATACAATCATTCGTACATCCCCAACTTCTCTGGTGGCCTACATCAACAGCTCCAGGGCATCGCCAGCAAACATCTCCCCACAGCCTGAGGTCTATGGACATTTTTTGGGAGTGAGAGGAAGCTGTATACCCCAAAATTTCTCAGTTCCAGCTGCCCAGAAAGGCCTCCACATGGCGAATGGCAATGTCAACTTTCCAGGGTATGCTGAGAACGGAGCTGGTGAGTACCAGCGGATGCAACAGCTGGAACAAGCCAGCTTGCAGATGGCTGCCACAAATAACATGGTGATCCAGCAGGGCGTGCCACCTTTGGACAGCCAGGCAGTGGACATCCTGAAAAATGAACAGCTGGATGACTTCTCAGGCCCTATTGCTGACATGCCTATTCCACCCCTGCTGCTGCCACCGCCTCCTCCACAAGGGCCGCCCCCGCCGTACCACGCTCACCAGCACCGGCAGCCGCACAGCCTCCCCAGCCGCGTCCACCCGCTGCAGGTGCCGCCTTCTGCCCCGAGCGCCCTGCTGGAGGAAGATGGTGAGCTGGATGATTTCAATGGCAAGCATGGCTGCTGCTGGGTTGACTGCGGGAAGCTGTATGACCATCAAGAGGAGCTTGTGCGGCACATAGAGAAGATCCACATAGACCAGAGGAAGGGAGAGGACTTCACCTGCTTCTGGGCAGGGTGCCCTCGAAGGTTCAAGCCATTTAATGCCCGTTACAAACTGCTGATTCACATGAGAGTCCACTCAGGAGAGAAGCCGAACAAATGCACAGTAAGTCTGAGTTCTGTCTTTCTTACCAACTAAAGGCTCTCTATTACTTAAGAAAATACGGTGAAGTTGTAATTCTGCCTTTGGTTCTCCTATTTAATGGTGTACTTTTTAAAATACTCTATGAGAATGAAAGACTGTTCCATCTTAAATAGAAAGGAAAGGTGTTCTTGAATTTGATATATGACAGCAGATAAGATTAGACAAAATGTTCTATTTTCTACATTTATAAACTTTTACTGTAGGCTGCAACAAGTGACATAGTAAACCTTCATAAAGCAAAACTGAAGCACAATCAGTACTTAAGTACTTGCATGAAGGATATATGCAGGAAAAGTGCTGCAGAATAAATGTCACCATTTATCCTGAAATGTTCTTGCATCATGTTACATCTTTTTTGACTTGAGGAATTTTCAAGACCTTGCATAATGTTACTACAAGAAACTGAGGTGAGCTGGACATTTTCAAGGCAGATGTTTGTTCTACTACTAACAAAAAACAAACCCACATACCTGTTTCCATGAATACACTAGGAACAAATCCCATACTAATTTTTCTGTTCACAGATTTTAGCAGTGAGCGTTCAACCTCCAAAGTAATGTTTTGCTTCCTGTTTTTCTTAGGGTCACTGCAGGTCAGTCTAGCACGTAGGTAGTCACATGGGTTAATAATCTGGCTGTTAAGAATCAGTTTATGCTTAGTCTCCAGTGCACCATCTATAGTCTCTGTAATTCAGATTCTTGAATTGCTTCACATATTGTCTGTATTTTGGATGGCAATAAGCTTAACCTTACTAAGTGCTTATTTAGTGTCATCAGAAAGCACCAGTGCAGTTTTGAGTCCCCAGCATAAACTAAGAAAATGATAAACATATAATTTATAGGAATAAACACTGATTAAAAACCATATGTTTACATGCTGTGAAATACAAATTGGTGCTTGGAGTCTATATCAGTGTATGCCTTGTTGTACAATTTTTTTAGTATGATGTAGATATTTGCTTGTACAGTAAATAGAAAAGGTTTTTTCCTTTTACTTTTGTTTCTTCAAAGGGCCAGTGTCCTTCAGGATAGAGTACATATCTTTAGATTTCTCTCCTGAATTTAAAGGACCTGGTAGAGATGGTGTCATGACACTAGAAAGGCTTTTTATCCTTCCCTTTTGTTACACCAGAGTCTTAACTCAAGGTCTCTGCTCTCTGAATATTTTTTTAAATTACATAATATTATTTTTCTGCTCTCCAGATATATTGGGTCAGGGTTTACCATTAATTTCAGTTCCTCCTTAAGAATTTCTCATCACCTTTATTGGAAGAGAGGGAATGAGGCAAAAAAAGAGAAATATTATGAGCCAAGAAAGTGATTTTTCAAGGGAGTATCACATGTAATTAAAGATACGGAGGCAGACGTCAGCGGATGAGTAAGGACAGACAACAAGATGAAGAAAGAGGTCAGGAATGATGAAAGAGCACTGAAAAAGAGTAAATCCAAGTACCCAGGGTCTTTCTAATAGAAGAATTATGATGAAGGGTCCTGTAATACTGGGGAAAACATTGTGTTGGTAACACTCTAAACTCCCTGCCCTCCCTGTTCAGAAAGGGTGCTTACAGTGACCTCCTGATTATAAAGCCTCCTTGGGGAGTCCTTAGTTTTGAAGGAATCATCATTCACTGATGATAAATAATGTGTAAGTGGATAAGGTATTTCATATGATAAAGTTTTTGAGATTGCTAAACCAAAACTGAAGGGCATGCCAAATCCTGCTGTGTCACCAAAAAATAAGAGGAGTCTGTATCAACTTCTCAAAGATTGATTACTTTTTAAATATTGAATTGTGATTAATTTTACTGAGCTTAAGCAAGCATTGCTGGATAGCACCAAGAAGTTTGCATATCAAAAGCAGCACATACTTATCTTCCTTTCATGTTAAGAATTGTAATGAAATGTAGAAATACTGAGGATGATATGATAACCCTCATAACGTGAGTGTAAATCTGGAACGTAGGTCTGCTTTCTTGGGATGAAGAAGCAGAAATGGCATTCTTTAGCATGGTTTGTGTGAAATAACTTGCTGCTTTATTTCTTTACCATTTCACAAATGGTGTGAATGTGGAAAAACGTATTTGGCTTTCTAATGTCCAGCAGCATGGTCTCTGGATGTATTTAGAAAATTTACTGCAGTCAAGCATCATACCTTTTTCACCAAGCAGTGAAATTTGCAATCATATCCATGCTATGTAAGGTTTTAAACAGAGATTTTGAGTGAGGAGAGAACATTGGGGAGAACATTTTGGGTAAGATGATAATGGAGAATGATTTCCTAATTAACAAAAAATTATGCAAAAGAAATCTGAAACTCTTCACCAAACCTCTACGAATGTATGCTTTTAAGTGTAAAATCAAAACAATCCATTCATAATCTTTATTTGTCCATCTAGGGTCTTTTTATAATTTATTTTCTGGTTCTAGGTGTAGCTTGCCTCTTTCTCCAAAATTGCTATAAAGTAATGATCTCTATGTCCACTGCAGTTTGCAGACTAGTAAGAGGCAGTCCAGTACACCCGGCAGGAAAAGGGAAGTAAAAATGCACATGTATTGTATTTATGAACCAGATTTACTGTGAAGAATGTAGCAGAACTAGTAAGTCGTTGACATCCTGCCAAGGATGTCCTGATAGATTACATTATCAAAGGCAGGCAGTTACCCCAGTCACCTTAGTGCCATCACAGACTAATCACTGTGTAAACACTGCATGTGTTGATGGTTCCTAACAGTTTGCAAGAGACAATCTTCTCATTGAGCATGAATTCCAGTGGGTGCTAGTCAATACATTTACCGCGTCAGTGTGTTTTTTTGTCTGTGTTGCTTATCTCTGTACTGCTACATATTGAAAGTGTATTGTTATATACTGTGCTGTGTGTCCCAGTGGATTGCTGTGGTACGTCAGTGAGGTCTACATCAGCGAGTTTTACAAGGTCTCAGTCATTTTTAAGGTGAGGGTTACTTCTAAGTTGTATTGTTGTAACAGTAGTAGAGATTATGTGAAATCAGATATGCAACTGAACTTCATAAGCTGAACTTTGTAACGTAATTCTATTCTTCTCTGTTCTCGTTCTGTGTTGATGAAATAATAAAGTTCAGAAGAGACTTGCAGAACAGCTAGGACTGCAGTACTTGATATGCTTATGGTTAAAATCAGAACCATTCTAATAGTTAAAATCAGAGTCAAGTGACTTCAGCATTTGTTTTGCTGCATCTGAATTAGTATCTGTTATCTATGTAACAAAAATTTGGGGCAATAAACGAAAGCTGCAAGCAATACTCTGCTCTTTAGTTCCTGCTCATTCTGGATGGACTGTCTTCTTTGATTCTGGAAGATAAAAGTGTTGAAGGGTGATAAGTAATCGAATATCAGCACATAAAAACATCTGACAATCAGGATAATCAGATCCAAACTTAAAGACAAGCGTTCTTGAGGTCAAAAACTTAGAGTGCATTTGTTCCTTCCATACTGAGGTAACCAGGGCAAAGTGGAAAATAATTGCATACCAATCCTGATAGATATATTTTTCATGCTGGTTTTTTTCTGTGAATTAGGCTCTTTTTTCCCGTCTTTAACTGAATTTGCTACTGAAGCTGCAGATTAGGTCTTAATAGTTTGATTTGATTTACCTTCTCCATGTAATGAAAAATAGTAGTGTACTTTCGATTCCTGTCTGCTTTAGGAAGGCTGGTTCTTGTTCTAGACAAGTACCAAAAACCCGTTTAATTTTAAAAAACATGAATTTTACAGAGTCCTGCATTTTCTTTTACCAAAGCAGGTGACTATGTTTGGCCTTGCTTTATTGAATGGAAATCTGTGAAGTTGAAGAGAACCTGCATTCAAGAAGTTCATTTGTTTGGAATAACAATTCTTTAAATAGCTGTTAAAATGCATTGGGTTCCCTTACTGTTCATTAAACATCTTTCATGCTCTATTCCAACTTACATCACCCGGGAAGCATTCTTCTTTTCCGTGACCTGGTTTAGTGACTAAAAAAAGCTATTCATGACCTAGTAACACATATTTAGTGTCGGCTCCTAAACTTCTTTATATAAAGTGGGTACGGTATGTTCAAATGTGTTGTATCTATCTATTAATCTGTGCATTAGCTTGTACTTTGTAGGAATAAGTAAAATAGGAAAAAATGTGAATGGAAATTCATATTGAAATGCAAGTAGTAAGTACAACAATGGTTGAGATATAATCTGTAACGTTTGCCAGCAGCTACTTCACAAAGGCATTTGAGGCTTCTGCAGATTTCATTTGGATTAGAAAAAGGCAGAATTCCCAGTAGCTGTTGAAACTTCACGGTAGCAATTGGCAGGTGCTGACCTTTGTTCTCTTTGTCTCTACCTGTGAGCTTATTTTCTACTCAGGTTCCCTTCTTTTATAATGAACATTTTTACTTTTTAAGTTCAGCTGCAACAAGAGGTATTTAATTAGCCTTGTTGTCCTGCTATGCAAACATTATGCTTAACGTATTTATTCTCGTGTAAGCAGCAACAGCATGTTGCTAGAGATGAATTCCAAGCTCACACTTTACAGTTTCATTCAGATGCACTAGTAATGCTTCCCCTTTTGAAACTGAATTCAGTCTTGTTTCTTTCTGTAAATTCTGAGCTATGCTTCAGCCCAATGCCTTTAGTATTAGTATTGATAGTACTATGTGACCACATTTTTTAGTGCAGCTTTTTGATGTGATACAAACCAATAAAATTGCTAGCATTCCTGTCAGATTCAAAGCAGCATTTGTTTAACATCTGCTAAATACCTGAAATTATCCCACAACTCATCAGTCTGCAAAGCATGTAAAACAGAAGGTATGTGAAAAAAAAGTACATGAAACTTAAACCACTTGTCTAATCCTTTTTTTTTTGAGACACAAGCAAGCTTCCTTGGGTGAGCATGAGTATTTAGATGGATGTGTGTATTTGTGCTGTTTGAAGAATATGTCCTTGGAAAATGGTGTTCACATTGAAATCTTGGTTATAACCAGAAATGCATTCTGTAAAAATGACTGGGAGGTTTTTACTGTCTTCAGGTTTTAGCATTGTATCTTCATATGGTGTCTTACATATGGCATGTGCAAATATTTTATTTACAGTACATGCCATTTTTCTGGATAAGAAAAGACTTTTATCACATCCTGTATTGCACTGAAGTCTTGATAAAATAGAAACTGTAAAAATTTTTGAATTTTTTTTTTGCTTATATGCTTGCAGAAGACTTTTTCACTGTGCTAAAGTAGCATTTGAGCACTTTGTCTTAAGCAATGTCACAAGAATGGTAATTCAATTGTTGAGTCAAGTTACTGAAAATTAGAAAGAGCCAAATTTACAGTTGCCTGTTGCCAGTTTTTTCACTAACTGAGTAAGCAAACTGAAACAGAAATACCATGGAAAAAGCAGAGATGTATGATTAATTAGACTATATCATGGTGTATGGATAGAGAAAGTCGTGTTTTAGTTTTCAGCTATAAAGCTAAGCCTTCCTAGCTCTTACAAGTTTGTGCAATATTAGTAATCTTCTGGTCATGATTATGATGTCTTAGCTCTTTAAAGAAAAAACAAATTATGAATTCTGGGTGTGCCTCCACAAACAGGACAAGCTCATGTGATCACATCTAGTCCAAACTAATGAATTTTGCCTCTCAGCAATGATACTACTGCTCTTTCAATATTATCCTTTCAGCATGAAATATATAGCGTCCATAGTTGAAAATGTGCTGAGAGGTGCTTTTTCTTTGGCTGCTAGAGATGCACACCTTTCCCTTGAGTTCAGTGATTATGAGAGGGCCTATGGTACCTGGGGTACTGACCCTCAATACCAGAACATCTCTTTATGCATTCAAAAAATGCAGAGCAAGCTCCTTTCTACACGCAGATGTAGAACTGATGATAGTTAAAAATGATAGCCAGAGAGCCATATTTTGGGTTACAGAGTAAAACACTTATGGAACATCTAATTTAATTATTTTTCTTCTAATGGATAATTAGATTTTATTTGAATAGCTTATTTTTGCCTTTTGACTTAGATAATTGAAAAACTTAAAACAGAACTTTAATGAAATTTTGCAAACAGGCATATTTTTAGTTTCACTGCAATCCAGAACATGAATGTGAAGTATCCCAAAATAAAAGTGAACATTCCTAATTGCACAAATACTTATGTTTGTGTGGAAAGGTTTCTAACTTACTGCTTCTTCGTGCTTGTGGATATGCACAAGAATTATATTTTATTTCCCAGCATTATAAATTTAATTAAATATATTTTAGATACTTATCATTGCTATACCAAACTATAAATAAACGGTAAACTTACAAAATGAAGCACTCTTAAATTTCATCTATTTGAAGTAAGGAATCCTAAAATACACTTTGCATCTGCTAAACTTCTGCCTGCAACAAATTTGGAGGGTATTCTGGTGTTGGGTATTTGGTCAGTTGGTTTTGTATTTGTGTTTTGGGGTTTTGTTTGTTTATTAAACTTAGGTTTTAAACTAGAAAATTACTTTCATTCAAAGCTGAGAGGGTGGGAGGTATGAGGCTAATATTACTGTTGATGGTTTGGAGCGTATTTGTGTGAAGATTGGGTTACTCCCCAAGTAATGAAATCTTTTTAGATAACTTCTGCTCTTTTCTGCTAATTTTACTATGCATTTTCAACATCCCTGTTTGGTTGGTGACTGGACCTCTATCAGGAACAGAGTCAGTAAACTTTGAAACTTTCCATGTAGTGATAGAAAAGGCTAACAATATCGGATGAGAAAACAGAAAATACGAGTTATGATACAGTTACAACAGAAACAGACAGGGACCTTTCCCAAAAAACAAGATTTTGTTTTAAGGAAAGGAGGAGAGAAGTAGAGGGAACTTGTTAATAGATTGTGCTGTTCCATTGCAATGTTACTCCTTCAGAAAGGAAATACAGTTTTAAGTAAAAGTAAACATGCTGTCGGCTTTATTCAGGTGATTGACACTGATTTCCTAAGGATTAGGGGTTTAATTAATGCTGCTGGTGTTCTGTGGAAAACTTCCCAGACATCTAAGTCTTATAGTATATCTGTGAACATAGGCTTTAAAAATGAGTGTTGAGTATTAAGCTGCAAAGAACAATCATTGGATTATTTGTACTGAGTAGTTAGGAAATGGGAAAATGCCACATTTTTGCACTAAATATGTTTAGTGTTTTGCACTACATATGTTTAAATACATTGAAAGCTGAACGGAAATGTGTGCTGAAGCATTTGTACATCCTGAGGTGCTCTTTGACGTTTCAGTATTCACATTTAGTATAAGACGTTATTACTGACTTAATGACTCAAGAGAAGGGACTGATTCTGTTTTAAAAGGTAAGTTGCAAAGCTATAGTCTTGTAGGCTTGAGTGGGATTTGTCCAGGCAGAATCATGCACAGTTCAATGATTCCATTGATTTCTATGACATGTCTGGAATCACAGAACCATTTAGGTTGGAAAAAGCCTTTAACATCACAGAGTCCAACTGTTTACCCAGCACTTGGGAGAAGAGAACAACCATTACAGCTTCCTTTTGGAAGTTGTAGAGAGCAGCAAGGTCTCTCCCAAGCCTCAAGCACAGTAGTCCAAACACTGAGAAGACAAGATTCGTCTTGATTCACTCTGATCCCTGAAGCTATTTTGTTTTATTGTCATTATAGTCCCAATTAACTGGGGTGGCATTTAGCAGATGCTGAAAGCTTGTTCGCTTTTACAGATACATACTTGTAGGGTAGGTTTCCAAAGAACTTGGACTGGGTAAGGATTAAGCAGTGTTCAGAACATGATTGTAGTAGACTCTCCCTGTAAGTGGTTGAAATAGGGACCTTGAACAAGGATATTGCCAAATATAGCCAGTGCGTTGGAGTGCTCTGTCACAGAAACACGGCTGCTGCTCATCTTGGGCCAACAGGGTTTGAATAACTGCTGAACAAACCTTTCTGAACAGGGTGCATGGAAACAGGGTGGTCTGTTTAGAGCTAGTCAGTGAGAAGGTTCTGTCTGTGTCTATGTGGAGTGCTGGACTAATTAAGAAAAGGAAATTCAGAAAGAGGAGCTAGTGAGGATGCTGTGACTCTTGTGTCCAGAACTGCACATTTAACTGGTCTGTTAAATGCATCAGGGTTTGCTAAATGTTGCTATAGCCACCTGGTGATTGTTTTCTGATACCAATTTTATCCACTCAGAATGCTTATTTTTCCTGTCAATTAAAGACCGTTTCAATTTAGGTTTAATATTTTCTTACCCTTGTTTTTATGGATATATAGCAATTTTATTCCATTAGTACTCAGCTCTTGAGAATTAACTCTCGTAGTTACAAAGTTCAAGATCACAAGTGAATCATTTTAGAGAAATGTCACTGTGGTAAGAATTTTTTTTTACGAGTTGTTTCTGCATGAAATGTTGAAATGTAATGTTACACAGCTGTCCATGAAACAGTATGCTTGATACAGAGAGTGGTTATAAATAATTTCCCACTACCTCTTTTCTCCCTCCTTGAATGCTTTCTACTGGTCATCAACTGGCACAAGCTCAAGGAAAAGATCACAGCATGCCTTTGTGGGTACTCTTGGTACAATTCTATAAATACGTTAAAATTAAATTTCTTTCACTCTTTACTATATTCTGTACTGTTTAACATTTGCAGAACTGCCTCCAAGGTTAATCAGGTGTTAACATCAAGCAATGCTACTTTTCTTCAAGGTCTGCTGTACTGTCAATGGATGTCTTTTCCTAACAACATTCAGATTTCTGTTTTAAGAAGTTGCAGCTATGCAAACAAGCTTATCTGGGCCAACAATAAAAAAATCATTGATTTTAATTAGGAGTTGTCGTGTAACAGAAAAAGACAAGGCTCCTTTTGTTCTATGAAAAGCCTGCTTTGCCTGCTTGCAAAAATGCATGGATTTCTTTCCAGTGGCTTTACATAATTGGTATGACATAGTTTCAGTCGTGTGATCTTAAAGTTTCCAAGTGATTCAGACATACTTGTCCAACTTTGTTTTAGGTATTTGATGCTAATCTGTTACAGAAGTTGGTAGATGGCATGAACATGAGGTCTGCTTTGTTTGTTTAAAGGAGTGGGATAAGCATAAACTGAATTAGAGAATATTTATGTTGAGACTGCTGAAGTTACTGGGACCGCATTTTCAAAACTGAGCCACTGTTGAGAAACAGGGTTGCTCAGCTTTGACTGTGCCACAAGGACTCTTGAGTTCTGAATGACTGGATAAATGTGGTCTGAATCCATTATATAAATTAACAATATGAGCTGCTAAATTGTGGCACTGATTTTATGTCTGCACCAGTAAAGCAGGTCCAGTATCACATATGTTGTCAAGGAGACATACTGATTGAGCAAATCAGTATGTCAATACTCATACTCAGTATACAATACTGTAGAAACTATTACAATTGATAGCTCTGTGGGCACGGCAGCTGAAAATATGCACCATCTCCCCATTTAAACTCAGACTGTTAAAGTTAGTTAAATGAATCTTTGTGAAGCCTGGGTTGGGAAATATGGCATTTCAGTGAGTCACTGGAGAGCTTGGTTCCAAATTAAAAGCAAGCCATCTGAAGGATTGTTGACCTGCTGAGAAGTTTCTCAAAATTCTATCATGCGAATTTGTGAGAGCTGAAGGAAGAGGTTTGCTAGTTCTAGTTCCGGTTGTCATTGTAGCTGATGGGCCACTGTATGCAACACTAGTCTTGAATACTGAGTCTGAATCATCACAGATCTTGAAAAATGGTGATGGCTTCTTTGGACACTCATCTCCCATTATTCAGCTATCTACAGTGAAAAGCTTTTAGACAGTCTTTGTGAGGCTTAGAAGACAGCAGAAATAAACTCATCACAGCAGGTTCTGTTTACTAACTTCAGTTCTTCTATCATTGTAGTAGTAGCTGGGTACTATATTTTTTTCCATTAGGAAAGGAGAGATGGGTCACTGAATCAATCACCCTGGCTTTTGCAGCTGAACTAAGGTTAAAATGTTAACATTCTGCTATTTCATGCTATGTTTTGCTGGTGTGACAGACCCTGTTACCACCAGGCGAAAATGGTATCTGGTCAGCAAGGAGGAGGTACACCTGGCAAACTCTTTGAGCCTGAGGGAGACAGAGAAGACAAAATGACCTGAATAAGGAGAATTCTAGATTGCTTATATGGAGGTGTTCATCCAGCCCTTGAAGACTTACATGGCTGTGAAGGTCTGATGCAATTTTATGTCAAGGATGTTAGGAGTATCTAAAGAGGAACAAAAGATGGAAATGAACTGCTTTGGTAAGGATAAACAGCTATGAGAACTTGTTGCAGTAAAAACACAATTGTTGTAAAGGAAAGAGAGTAAGACAAAATGGTGCTCTATTTCTAGTCCCAGTAAAGGACTAGTAGGTTATCCATCTCTCAGGCCTTATCTTGAGACAATGTTTTTTTCTTCAGTAGTGTGTATGCAGTATAACTGAGAAGCAGGAGGCCTTTAGTGGCTCAGAGAATGGAGAGCAAGGTTGCAGCAGGGTAAGGCAGCTGCATATTCCATTCAGAGGTAATGGGGGAGTCATGTCTCAGGTGTATATACAGAGAGCATATCTAGGGGTGTAGGGGGGTTGAACATTTCTGCAAAAGACTGTGCTGGTGGCAGAGACTGGAAACATACGCTGTGGCATGTCCTCTTAGACAACCTGCTGCTTGCGTGTGGTATTTCTTGCTGCTGCTACTAGTTTCTCCAGAGGATGCGATGGAAAGACAGAGTTGAGTAGTTTAACTGATGTGTCACAAGGGAGAGGAGAAAATTAGGCTACCAGGCTTAACATCATGTGTGATGAAGACAAAACACAAATTTGAGGCATTTTTGTTTTATGCATACTTACAATTTACACTTTTTTCTCAATTTTTAACCTTTATAGAGAAGATTGTCACTTTTATTCTAGTTGCAAAGATTCTTCGGTCCTTGTGCAATTCTGTGTAGCGGAAGCAGGCCCCAGCCCTAATCATGGGTATGAGGTGTTTGGATCTATTCTGGCATGTATCTAGCAAGCTCAGAGTTTAGGCAGAGCTGGCTCACTTTGGTCTGTTTAAGACCTATAGGGACAAAGTTAGCAGTCCTGAGAGCCTCCCTCAATGTACTGGTGAGCCATACAAACAGCATCATCTCTAGAGTTGTGAAGGAAATCAAAACACAGTTGTTTTGTTCTACCTCTAGAACGACTCTAGGGAAGATACAAGATATATTCTGCTGATGTTTTAGAATCCAACTCATTACTGTGGGTTTGGTAGATACACCTTATGGTGCTATGTATTCCATCAGTTTTCATTTTTATTGAAAGGCTTTTTAAAAAAAAAAAAACAACAAAAACCAAACAAACCCAAACCCTACTTTAAAAAATCCCTTTGTGTGGAAAGAGGGTGCTGAAGTAAATAGCTTGAACTCTTCAATTTTTGAATAGTACTTGGGGTTCTTTGCATTAACTTATAGAGTATTTTGGCTTGCCTGGCCAGTAGACTTCCCAGGAACTGAACCATGCAGGTGAAGTAACTTTACTTCTGAAGTTAAACGTGTAGGCAAAATGCAATTTCTCTAAATGAAATGGGGACCTAGTTTACTAACAGGTAGCCTTTTCTTTTAAAGTTGATTAAAATCTTTACAAAGAAAAATGTTTTGACTTGAGTCCCGGAAAAGTAATTATCCATTCTGTAAATTCACAGTAATTTAATTTTTCCAAGGTCATGATCTCATAATACATTGTGTAGTTGCTGTTACACCCTCCTCCCCAGTCACCACTTCAAAAACAGATGCAGAAGAAGAAAATAATTTAAACGTGTTATTTAAAGTTGCACAGGAAGTATTCAACCAGGGTAGAAAAGACACATGTATTTTGGGAAAGCTAAAATACTAAATGGAACATGTCTGTCTGTGTTAAGGAACAGGCACATTTATTTATTAATTATTTATCTTCTTTTAGTATCTTCATCTATATCTGCCTGAAGGGTAAGATAAAATGCTCTGTTCTGAGGTTCTGTCTTCTGGTTCTGGTCATATCAGGTCTGCTAGCAACTTTTGGTCATTCAAGCTTGTTGATAGGAAAATCTGAAGAACAACTCCTTAAGTCAGGAAAAGTATTACAGTTTTCTTCATTTGCTGATAGAATTATGTGCAAGGTTTTATAGTCTGAGAAGATGAGCTAATATACAGGTATGGGCATTCAGTTTCAAATGATTGTATTACCAGAGCTTTGCATGTTACTGGCCTTGTGCAAAGCCACGTTAAATAATAGTTTCTGAACACTTAGTCTGATACAGCTGCTGAGTTCAGACGTGCATTTTATTTCCCATTTGGAGTAGACTAGTTATATACATACAGTACACAATAATCAATAAGTAGTAACTTGTGAAGTGTTAGTACCTTGTTGGCTTTCAAGTGTACCTATTGACTGTGTAGGAGAAGAAACTGTCAGAATTGTAAAACATCCTGTGCGGGTTTCAGTAAGCCTGGCCTGTGAAATACTTGTAGTTCACAGAATCAGAGAATGGGTCAGGTTGGAAGGAACCTCAGTGGGTCATCTGGTCCAACCTCCCTGCTCAAGCAGGGTCGTCCCAGAGCACATGGCACAGGAGTGTACCCAGACATTCTTGAATATCCTCTGTGAGGGAGACTCCACAGCCTCTCTGGGCAATCTGTTCCAGTGTTCAGTCACCTGCACAGTAAAGAAGTTCTTTCTCATGTTCAGGTGAAACTTCCTGTACATCAGTTTCTGCCCATTGCCTCTTGTCCTAGTGCTCAGTACCACTCAAAAGAACCTGGGTTCATTCTCTTGACATTCTCCCTTCAAGTATATAAACACATTCATGAGAGATGTCCTGTCATTCATCTCTTCTCAAGGCTAAACAGACACAGCTACCCCAGTCTTTCCTTGTGAGAGATGGTCCAGTCCCTTAATTATCTTCATTCCCCTCCTATGGACCTGCTCCAGGAGCTCCATGTCTCCCCTGTACTGCAGAGCCCAGAACTGGGCACAGCACTCCAGATGTGGCCTCACCAGGGCTGAGTAGAGGGGCAGGATCACCTCCCTTGACCTCCTGGAAATGCTCTTCCTAATGCTGTTCAGGATACCATTGGCCACAAGGACACACTGCTGGCTCATGGACAACTTGTTGTCCACCAGGGCACCTTCTCCACAGAGCTGTTCCCCAGCAGATGAGCCCCCAGCCTGTTGTGGTGCCCAGGGTTATTCTTCCCCACATGCAGGACCCTGCATTTGCCTTTGTTGAATTTCAGGAGGTTCTTCTCTGCCCATCTCTCCACCCTGTCGAGGCCCTTCTGAAGGTCTGCACAGCCCTCTGGGGTATCGGCCACTCCTCCCAGCTTTGTGTCATCAGTGAACTCACTGAGGAGGCATCTGCCCCTTCTTACCAGTCATTGATGACTAAGTTAAACAATACTGGACCAGTATTGAACCCTGGGGGCCACTGCTAGAGACAGGCCTCCAACTAGACCCTGTGATACTCACTATGACTCTGGGATCTGCTGTTCAGCCAGTTCTCAATCCACCTCACTGTCCACTCACCCAGTCCACACTTCCTGAGTTTTTCTATGAGGATGTTGTGAGAGACAGTGATGAAATCTTTGCAAAAGTAGAGGTAGACAATATCCATTGTTCTTCCCTCATCCATCCGTATGCTTGCTTCATTGTAGAGGCAACCAGCTTGGTCATGCATGATTTACCTTTGCTTTGGAGAGTGGAATGACATTTTCTTTCTTCCAGTCCTCAGGCACCTTTCCTGATTTCTATNGTCATTGATGACTAAGTTAAACAATACTGGACCAGTATTGAACCCTGGGGGCCACTGCTAGAGACAGGCCTCCAACTAGACCCTGTGATACTCACTATGACTCTGGGATCTGCTGTTCAGCCAGTTCTCAATCCACCTCACTGTCCACTCACCCAGTCCACACTTCCTGAGTTTTTCTATGAGGATGTTGTGAGAGAGTGATGAAATCTTTGCAAAAGTAGAGGTAGACAATATCCATTGTTCTTCCCTCATCCATCCGTATGCTTGCTTCATTGTAGAGGCAACCAGCTTGGTCATGCATGATTTACCTTTGCTTTGGAGAGTGGAATGACATTTTCTTTCTTCCAGTCCTCAGGCACCTTTCCTGATTTCTATGACCTTTCAGAGATGATCATGAGCAGCCCCACAGTGGTGTCTGCCAGCTATCTCAGCATTCATGGATGCATTCCATTAGGGCCCCTGGACCTGTGGATGTCAGCTTTACCTAGGTACCTTTTCTAAACCAGTCCTCCTTGACCAGGAGAAAGTTTTCCTTGCAAAATTCCTTACCGTGGATTTCCTGGGTCAGAGATTCCTAAGAGCTGGTTTTGTCAGTGAACACGGGTGCAAAGAAGGTATGCATCATTTTTTGATCCATGTATGTGATTAGCTGCTTATTTTGGTGAGAAAAATTTTGAAGGATATTATAACTGATAGAAAAAAAGCAATTGTTGAAAATTGGAAGTACTTTTTGCTAGTTAAGTGTGACCTGGAATCAATCGAATTTATACTTCGGTCCTTAGGGTGCAAAAACTGAACCTTACAATAAATCAAGTGTTTGATCATGTCTAAGAGCTTTGTGACTGATGTGAGAAATTAGAAGGAAGGGTAGGGAAGCAGCAAAGAGCTTGATCACTTTCCTTACGTCAAAGATACACCGGGGTGTTTTTACTGTGTTTTCTGTGGGGCATTGAGCACTTCACAGAGAAATATCTGTCCTACTGTCCTTGAAGCTGACCTCTTAGGAAAAGTGTCATTATCACCTGTAACAACTTACTGGCTATATTCAGGAGATCAGGTGGATTTTACCATGCCATTGTTTTATTATTTTAGGAAGGCTAATGAGATGCATCCTGATAAGCATGCAGGTGTATGGGCCATGTACCATACACCTATGTCCCAGGGGATCCATCCTGAGAAATGTGAAGTTTTTTCTCACTGGCTTTCCCTGAGTCCAGAGGGAGTTGCAAATTGCATTGTTATGTAAAGAAGCTTTTTAAAATATGTTTTGATTAGTTTTGCTTCATATTGTGTATATAAATAGACATTTTGGTTTTTGAGAACTGCATTTTTCTGGAAGCCCAAATTTTGTTTGCTATAAATAGCTCTTCATAGAATATCTCTTGTGTAAAACATGCTGGTGCCCTTTGCTGCCTGTTAGAACAGCAAATTAAGTACCTCAGTCTTGGCTACTTGACAAGTGTATGATGTTCATGGTTTGTGGTAATAAAGATATGATAGCCTTAGTGTGAATGCCTTTTGGTTGAAGTGGTGATGTATCAGAACACCCACATCTTAGGGAGGATCACAGGTTTCTTTCTCATCTCTTATGAGGAATTATACCATCTGACATATGCATAGCAGAATATGAATTAGATTGCTGGAGGTGTATTGCAAAGTAACACAATTTTGGACCACTATGAATAGCTAAGTTGCAAGACTAATCCTTTCATAGGAAATTTATTTTGAGAAATTTGGGTGATTTGGAAATATTTGAACAGAAATCAATCAGAAGTATCACCATACTGTGTAAGAATAGCTACAGCTGACTCTGCTATGGCTGTAAACAAGAGTTTCATCTGGCTAAACTTGCATTGGAATTCCAACTGGTAGTGGGAGTTGTACATTTTAAATGGAGCCAAAGTAACAAAACAGCATATGCTGTCCTGTCATTTGACTTTTTCTAATAAAAATGGCTGTTACTACTTAACATAATTAGGTTTATATACTAGTTCTGGAGTATCTGCTTAACAGCTCTTTATTTTATTAAGATATTAGGTATATATTTTCTGTTAATTGAATACCTGTCATCAACGATATAATAGCACTCTTGAACGTGGATGCTTTTAGCATTTCTGTTAAAACCATCAAATGCTAACCTGCTTTTAAAATGCATTTTTAATCTAGTTGTAAGTAGAAGAAAATATCTCTGTGTTTCAAGGGCTGATAACCTCTCAAAGAGAGATGAAAACTGATTGCTCACTTCAGGCAGGAGACCATCAATGGAAATGACAACAAAATGCATAAGAGGCTTTTCCTCACCTGCAGTGTAGAACAGTTGCTACAAAACTTGGCTGATTCTGGAGTAGTATTAATTGCTGACTTTTTTAAAAGGCATGCCTGCATTGTGTTTTGTCTGTTGAAAGAAACACTATTAAAGGCCTTAGTTTGCAGTCAATTAATCTCCTAGAGTAATTTGTTTGCCTGGTTTTGTTGCCAGATGCGCTGTCCAGGTACAAGCCACTTTTTGTGGTGGCCAAAGAGACTTAGCTGATAAAGCAGTTTATTATGTTTCTCTGCTGTAAAGTACATTGATCTTGCTCATGGAAAATGTTAGTACTTTCTCCTTTGTTTGAACTGTACCTCTATTTTTTCAGTAATTGTTGTCTGTGACTTAGATCTCATTAGGATTATGCCAAGGTCACTGAATGGCATGTCAGCTTAATTACAGCGGCTTTCAAGCTGAACAGTTCTGACTCACAAATAGGAATTCACAGTTAGG
The DNA here is from genome assembly GCA_013398055.1 of Ifrita kowaldi. Lineage (NCBI taxonomy): Eukaryota > Metazoa > Chordata > Aves > Passeriformes > Cinclosomatidae > Ifrita > Ifrita kowaldi. The sequence goes on along the minus strand of VZRS01013128.1, from coordinate 126,657 downwards.
TAAATGAACAATCTGAAGTCTCCAAGCTGCATGCCATGCAATGCGTAGCTCCTTGCAGTAAGATGCTGAATGAAGACTGTATTCCTTGGCTCCAGTGAACAGCAGCCAAATTAAAAAGCCCTTGACTTGAAATGGGGCTGAGCATCCCAAGGGTGGACTGTGACTTGCAGATTTTAGCTGTCTTATTTTAAACAGGGTAAAAATGAACAGTTTGTTATCCCTATGCTATCCCAGTTGGAAAGGTTTTTGGCAGCAGTTGTGTGAGACGTCTGGTACCCTAAAGGAAAGGCGTCTGTTAACAACAGAGTGACTTGTCCGTTGCAAACAGTGAACTATTAAATAGTTCTAAGCACTTCACAGGGAAAAAAAAAATAAGGCCCATCCATCAGATTAATAAGCACAGTTCTTAAGGAAAGGCATAAAATGCCTGCACTCTTTTCTCCAGAAGTTTCCACGTGTTGAAAACCACCTTCTTATAATTATGTCAGGTTATGTGTCACTGAATGTGACAAATCTTAGATCTTTCTGCAGCTGAATGATACATAAGAATTCTGTTTGCAGTGAGATGCAACTCCCATTTTTAGTGATCTGTTTCTTTTTGTGCTCTATGTTTTACCAAGCTGACATCCAGATATCTTATAAATCAGACTGCCATATGCTTCTAAAATATAATTGGCTTTATTTTGCACTTTAAAGGTCTTCACAGTGTGCTTGTCTACACAGACATCAGATGCATCTTATAAAATATGTCAGAATACAGAGCAAAGCAGAATACAGCAAGAAACAGAATCTTCTTTCATGCATTCCCTAGTGGATACATCAAGAACATTTATCATTGTACTTATAGTCAGTGTTTATTCAGATTAGATAGGATTAACTCAGGTGCTTTTGAGTACAGGTGTGACAAGACAAAAGTGCATTTTTCAAATAAAAAAATAGTAGTTTACCTTTCATGTTGTCACTAAAGTTAAAATAACTGAAGTGTCAGAGAAATTTCTGTTGACAATAGGTATGGTCAGTTCTAATGGCCAGACCTAGGCAGTGATCAAGGTTAGAGTTGCGTGCCATGATCAGGTAAATAATGGTCCAGGTCAAAGAGGCGAAGAAAGGCACTCTTTCAAAAACCTTGTCAAGAGCATCTGGCATCCTTTGGCTCAAAGCAGCCATCAGAGGTACCTGGGCTAAAAATCTGGATTTGGGCTAGACTGGAAACAGCAGTCCATGAGTAAATGCCTAAAAAGCAGTAGCTAGAACAGAACACTAAGGACTAGTGATTTTTACCTGATACAGAATGCTGGTGCAGGGATTAGGACTGAGCAGACAGTGAGGATCTCTGCTGTTCCCTATGGAGAGTATCCTGGTTGTTCCTGGCTACTTGTTCAGCTTCACAGTCTTGCCTTTTGTGTCCTGGAGTATGGATTTATGGAAGAACAGAAGTGGCCAGGTGTATCTTGGTTATTTTGTTTAGGTTGAACTGCTCCTAAATCAACTGTTCCTGATCAAAAAAACACCACTGACATGTGGCATTGTGTAATTGATTGCCTGCTTGGGACAGATAATGTGCCGACAGAGAAAAGAACTTCCTGAGAGGCTCTTAAGTTTTGTGGCAAAGTATAACTTCCACCTTGGCCTCAGTTACCAGAATGTCTGAGAATCATGCTTTGCTGCAGTGGTTTGCCATCTCTTAAGTGACCAGTTAGGGGAGAGTGAAGGAGCCCCACAGGTCATGTGCCTCATCCCTTTTCAGAATGTTGTGTACACGTTTGTGTATTCTGTGAGATGTATACAGTATGTATACTGTAAGTACAATACTGAACATAATACAAATACTGCATCATTTTAATGGAGGGAGAAGGATAAGATGCGTAGGCTCAGCGGTTTTTTAATGTTTAATTTGTTTGATTCATTCTCAGTAATTAAACTCCTAGGCTGACTATGGAATGGAAAAGAAGGTCACGAAATAGAAGTACTGCTTCCTATAATTTAAAATGCTCATGGCTGTTGACTCAGATTTTTAAAATTATCTGATTAGTTCGAGATATTAGTTTTGAGCTTCCCTTACGAAACTAGCAACAAAATGAGCCACTAACACGCAAATCATTCCAGTCTCTTTTATCAAGATGCTATGGCGTGATTTAATTTTCTATGGAATTACATTGATAAATAAAAAGCCTCACAATTACTTCTATACAAATTAAGTAGCTAAACTCCTAGTTAGCACATCAGATATGAATGGTTATTACTGAGTATTTTTTGCTGTGGTTGACTGGGCAATTGACAGCAGCAATGCTGACATGTAGAATGATGATGGTTGACCCTAATCAGCGTGTATAGTTCATTGTGACCTGATGCTTCCTGGGACAGTGATCAAAGTTCTGTGAATCTTTCTAATGCAAAGAGTTACTCATTATACTCCCCAGCACATTCTTTGAGAGGTTTTTCAGAAGATTTGGGATTTTTGTAATAAACCTGAAGCATGTAGAACAGCCACCCAGTCACAGGTGGTAAGCTGTTACTGCTTCATGGTGGTTTTTAGGAGACTAGTCACTAGTGTTCCGTAGAGATATGGGACATCTTCATATCTGTATGTAGTAGTCTAGATTTTGAAAGGCTATGTTCAAAACTTGGTATCTCAGGAGTATATTTCTGAGGACTCCGCTATGCAAAGGTATGTAAGAGGCAAGGAGAAGTAGCCAGGATTCATTACTGTTTTCCTCCTCAGTGTTTATGACTCAGTGTTATGAAATATTAAGACAGGAATGAACATTGCTTAAGACAAAAATCTTGATTTCTCTGAAATATTGTCATTACACCATTCGGTTGGACATGTTTGGCTCCATGATTTTCCATCTGCAAAAACAGAATAATTCAGAACTCATTGTGCAAGTGATGCAAAGAACAGGATATATAATTTTTCAGAATCTCTTCCAGATTTTTTAAGTACTTAGATTGGCTGAACACCAAGCAGCACCAGATTACCACACTATAAGGGAAAGTTCACTGTACGCCTCACATCACTGCAAAACTTGGGTAAAACTAGATGAGTTTTTGGCATACACCATCTTCTCTGTCATTCTTAGAATTTTGTATTCCAAGTGAATAGAATGTGGTCTCTCCTAGGAGACGGGGAAGGAAAATATTTTGAATAAAACTTCAAAGTTTTATTCATATGGGTAAAGCAATGACATTACAACTGCACTCATACAAGGTAGTTCAGCCCTGCTGTCACAGCTGCTGCTTGGCATCTGAAGGCCGCAGTCCTCCCAGTGGAAAGAAAGATTCAGAAAAGAGATCTGTGGTCCTCTGTAAGCTCAGAAAAGTCTTGCAAGTACAGCTCCCTTGAATGAGCTATAAACAGTATAAAATTTGCACCCAGGAGGCCTGCTCTGTCTCTTTGGTACTGCTTAACTCTCTGGTAGGGGTTTTGTCCCCCGGACTGTAACAAGAATCCTGTATCTGCAAAGATTTCTTTTATGTACCTCACAACCAAAACAAGAACAAAAACCAAGATATACTACCTTGAAGGTAAAAGCTTGCTTGCATGCTTGAAAGAGCTTGAACACTATGTTAATAGTGCCATCTGGTGACATTTTTTGTAGCCCTATGATATTTTTGAGACCATGCTATATTTTAACATGATTTTTTTAGCCTATATATATGAGAACATTTTCAGACATTTTAATGAAATAACCTGGACTAGATCCTCCAACAGCTTTTCGTCTTCAGTCTCATGGACTGCTTTTGAGTCAGTTTTCTCAACTTGAAGGTGGTTCTTTAGACAGGATGACAGGACAATGGGTCTGCAATGTTGCTTTGACTGGAGATTCCCCAGTGTCGGAGGGATCTTGAACAGTATCAATTGGCAACTGCTATTAAAACAAAAAAATGCACAACCAAACAAAAAAACTCCCTGTGACTATTTGCTACAGTGTTCTTTTCTTCAATTCTACTGATATCTGGATTAGTGCTTGTCCAGGTTTTAAGCCAGCTGGAGATAAAACTCCGCAGAGCCACTCACTCAGTCCTCCCTCTCCTTCCCCCCACCCCTGTGGAAAGGGAGGAGAATCGAAGCAAAACTTGTGTTGAGATAAGAACAGTTTAATAATTGAAAAGAAAGTAAAACACAGTAGTAATGCTAAATGATAATAAAAAAGGAAAAAACAAGTGATGCACGATGAAATTGCTCATCCCCCACTGACTGCTGCCAGACCTCCCTTCCTGAACCCAGATCAGCCCCTTCCAGGTAACTCCCTCCCATTTTATGTACTGGGCATGATGTTCTGTGGTGTGGAATATCCCTTTGGTCAGTTCTGGTCACCTGTCCCAGCTGTGCTCCCTCAGTTTTTTTTGCTCACCTCCTCACTGGTGGAGCACAAGAAAAGGAAAAAATTTCCTTGATTTAGGATAAACACAACTTAGGAAAAAAACGAAACATCAGTGTGATATCAACACCATTCTCATTTTGTACCCAAAACACAGCACTGTTAACAGCTACTGAGAAGAAATCAGCTCTAACCTAGCTGATACAGTGCTGGATCAGTTCTGTGAGGAGAAAGCCAAGGAACAGACACTTTACTCTGGTGGGATACATCAGCAGAGATGCGCATATAATCACAGATTCCCATGATCATGAACAGCACTGGATAATTTGCAATGTGTGTGAAGACATGAAATTAAACCCAGATAAACTAAGAACCTGTGTGCTTTTAGCACATTTTTTTGCTGATACCTACTTGCTTCTAAAGGTCTTATTTAAATTGGCAACAGCATTAAGATTAATGTCTGCAATTGTACCACAAAGTAGGGAGAAAGGAGAAATGCCTAAACTCAGAAAACAGATGACTGTTGAATCGTATTCCTTAATGACTAATTTTTTTCCCTAAAGGGACCAAACTGAGTTACATTTCCAGAATGCTGAGTGTATAGTATGCTCTAATGGTCTAAAAATCTCCACTTTAACATCTGATGTCTTAAGAGCATAACAATCTGAAAATATAGAAGGGGATAGAAATTACTCTTTGTAATTCCCCAGTATTTGAAATTATTTCTCTCCTTAAGTGTGTAAGGAAGACTATAAATCTTTACCATGCCTTGAACAGACCTGTTACTGTTAACATTCAGTGAAACCTGAAAAAGGTTCAGAAACAAGGATTTTTAGTGAGGTGAAGAGTTCAGCTGATATGTTGAGTTCTGAGTAAGTACTGTCTCTGTGATGCAGGCATGATTCACATGTGTGAAGCAATATGACAGACTCTCAAATGAGTAAACAAAATATTTTAAAGACCACAGGACAAAAGAGACGTGTCTCCTCTTTTGATGAGAGGGACTTCATTTTGAGATGCTGTTAGTCTGTTAAATAATTAGCCCTCTAATGGGGCTTTTATATTTTATGTAGTTAAACTTTGAACTAGCCATTTATGAATAATTGAAATATCCCGTATGGAAAGACATTTAATCTTGAAAATCTCAGGAAGGAGAAATCAGTAGTTATGCTAGTAACTCATTTGCATGATTAATTAAAATTACATTTTTAAAATGTGCCTTTTTACTGATTTTTATTTGTATAATTTCAGCTTTTGAGCATTAGATTAATGCTTTTCTACTACTAAATCAATCAAATTGAGTAGTAAACCTGGTGTCCTTTAAACAGCAAGTAAATACTTACAAGAATTTGAGACCAAACAGTAAGCATTGCATTCTATTATTAGTCCTGTATGATGTAGCTATAGAAAAACGCTTCTCATTCTTGCTCAAATAGAGATATAAAATAAATTTCCCTGAAGAAATTAAAATATCAAGCAGTTATAAAGCTTCAATTAAATAAAAATGTGTGGGCTACAGCCTATAATTAAGAAGAGTGTTTCAGTTATTCAGGAGGGATAACAGTTTTCCATAATCTGTCACTGTGGATATTAAGTCGGATTCTCTTTACTTACAACGGTGTTCTCCTGAAAATATTGTAACACCTGTCTAAATATCTTCTTTTTAAGCATGGTTTGACAATGCTTTATCATTAGCTGTTAGGTGAAGTTGAAATCTGGTCGTTTTAAAAAGCTTTGACTCTGAAACAATTAAATAATTTAAAAATGTTTATTATAGATTTTAAATGTTAAAGAAAAAGCTAACTGATCCTGAGGTGTACTTGTAAAATGTGTCAGTATCAAAGATACCACATTGTTTTTCTATTTGCTGTAAAGAGTTTTCTCATAAGAGATTTATACAGGATATGTAGCTTAATGAGATTTGTCATAGGAATGAATAATTGCAAAATCCTGACTCGAGAGACTAAATATGTTGATTCTCAGGGTCAAAACTCTAATATGATGTTCATTGTTCATGTAGAAGGTTGATCTGTACCATGACAGGAGATGGGATCATTCTGAAGGACAGGGTCCTTATCAGCTTTGCCTTAGCATCCTGTAAGAGGTGTTTAGTTCCTGTACAGGCTGTACTCACAGCCTGCCTGTGAGTTGGCTGGATCAGCATGGGGCGTAATTAGCACTGTGGTTTCTTGGTAATGTTCCGTGTATCAGTCCCCTTCTGTTTCTAAAGATGTTAGCTGTATCCATTGAGCATGTATTGTGGTTCTCTACTTGTGTTCTCCTCCACTGCCATTTCACTTGCCAACTACTTTGTCTGTGGCTTCCAAGATACTTGCATCCATAAGCCCCACAGATGTATTTGACCCAGTAATGTGACTGATACTTACACATTTCAAACTCTTTCTGTACAACTGGTATCATGAAGCAGAATGTAGGTAAATTTTTCTGCTCCTTTTTATATCCTCTTGGACCGTGAAAGGAGAACTCACAGCCACCGTCTTTGTGTACCATCAGCAAAGCAGGGGCATTTTTCAGTGCTAACCTGCAACAATGGCAGAAGTGACACCAACAAATCCTGCTGTGGGAAAGTGAGCTCTGACACTTCCACATCTTTGCTCTGGCACATTTCCACTGTTGTAAGTCAATATTTGGTAGCAAATAAAGAATAAAAAGTATGCCATGAGGAATTCTATGCTTTTAAAAGTAGAATTTATGCTTTAACTTCTAAAGTGAACTTGGAAATCAGAGGGGGAAATGTATATTTACAGGATTATTTAGATTCATTTCCCCCTTGCTTTCTAACATCAACACTGAATGCTTTCTGTAAACATTTAAGTCTTAGTATATGTTTCGGGAGGTAGAACAAAACTATGTTTGGTGCTTGAAAATGCTAGAGACATTAAAACTATGAGAAGACAGACATTAAAATTTGTTTCATATTTAACCAAGGAATTTCAAATAAGAAAGGGCAAAGTCAACTTGTGTAGTTAGCTTCTTCAATATTCAATATTGCAAGGAGAGGTACTTGCTGTTATGTACAGCTGCCTCATATTCAAAAAAAAAAAAAACAAACCCAACCAAGCCAACCAACCAACCAAAACAACCCCAAAGCAAACCAAAACAAACAACCCCCCAAACAAACAAAAACCAACCAACCAACCAGAAACCCAAAGCCACCTAGAAAGATACAGAGGAATGGGTAATATACAAGGGAGAAAATACAGTGAGTATTCAGAGGAGTCAGAGTGGAGTCAGACCTTGAAAGAAGGTTACTTTCTTTACCCAAAAGATCTTCCTTGCCTAGAAGGATTGTCTTTCTCATCCCTGGAAGTGTTCAGTGCCAGCTTGGATGGGGCTTTTGAGCAACCTGATGTAGTGGAATGTGTCTGTGCTCATGAAAGTGGGATGGACTAGATGGTCTTTAAAGGTCCCTTCCAACTCAACCATTCTGTGATTTTAGAAAAGAACACAATAATTTCTATTGATGAGTGCTATTAGCTGAAGCGTTGCGAAGTTTTTATCAAAAAACCTAGTTGTTCTTTTTAACAGTCTGTTTGATTTTGTACTTATTACTCTTTTTCAACTTTCTGTGTAATTAAACATACCAACATAGATGTGCATCCTGGTATTCTCTTCTATGCTGTTACTACATATATGTCCTGTTTTTTGCTTTTTGTATCTTAGAGGGTGTCTTCTTTTTATCAATACCAGAGAGACAAAATATAACCTTTGCATAAGGGGACGGGCAGTAAAGGGCTGAAAGAATTTCTGTTCTACTGTTGGCTTTTTGTGGGCCTTCTGCAATGAGTCAAAAAGATAGAAGCAGAAATAATTACATGCTTGTTCGTGTGCAAATGGGTAAGTATTTTTCCATAGTTCAGATTCAGAGAAGCAGCTCTACTCAGGATGTTGAGGCATGTGAGTAAAGCATATAGTAAAGTGTTTGTTGCATCCATGGATAATCCTCTAAATAAATAGGACTTGTGTAGTAGAAATTGACTGTTTTCTTTGAAGAGTGATTAACTATTTCCACTATAAATTTTAGAGATATTCAGAAAAGACATTCTCAAAAATCAGAAAATATTAATTATTCTGAAAATTGTTTCAGTGGCGTGAATACAATAACCTTTTGAGTAGCAACATTTCTGCCTGAAAATTTTTGAGGATAAATTAATCACAATACAATAGCATGACGATTTATGGTTTGACATGCTAGTGCCACTCTCAATACCAAAAAACTGTAGTTGTCCCATCTGCATCAGCCAGGCCTGCCCCAACTCTGCAGTACTTTGATTTCCTGTGATTTCAGTCTAGGATGCATCTGGGGCACATTCTAATTTCTAAGGTAGGAACCAGGGTTTCTCTCGTGGATGAGAGATCAAGATGCTGCAGAGTGTTGATCTACCCTTGGCAGACCCTACTGTCATGTTTTACCCTTCTGCTGGCATTGTAGGAAGGACAAGAAATGCCTATGGGTTGATCTGCCCTGGGTTTTCAGTACCTAACTAAAGCATCTTTTAAGAAGCATTTTTGAATCATTGAATCATTCCCTTGCCCCCTGGAAGTGGGGGTAATTTGAGATGAGTGAAGCTGAGTGACAGAAATCAACAGTGACTCTGGATAGTATTGCATGATTTTCTGCATGGAAATGCCTTTATTCTGGTAGTGCTGGGAGCAATCACTGTGTTAATGTGACATCTAGCATACTGTGTAGCCCATCTAAACTTGTGTTTTGTATGCCCCTGGCTACAAAACAGTGAAGCATACCTCAACTGTTGTTAGTTCAGTTTTCTTCTTCCCACCTCATTCTTTGCTAGCTCAGACTAGGTGTGACCTTCTGTGTAGCACTCCCCAGCAGCAAAAGAACCCAGCAGCAGGTCAGACTGCTTCCTCTTGCACATTTATAGATAATATATACCAGCAACATTCAGCCCTTAAATATGTTTTGGACTTCTTTTAATTGAGAATTTTATAACTCTCTACTGTATCTAAAAGAAATGTAGTCATTTTCCTTGCTGAAAAGAGAAAAATAGAAGCAGAAGGAGTGGAAAAGGAAGAATGAACATGAATTAATAAAAAGACAAGTTTTTCTGAAGCTAACTGAACTTTCCCAACTTAAAGCCCTTGAGGAAACCAGTGCAGTCTTTGGATTGATCAGATGAAACAGTTTTACAATCAAGTCTGATAGAAATGAATAGGGAATGTGCCAGAGAAGGAATGGGCCTCATTCCTTCTAATGGAAGCGTGAGGAGGCAGTAAAGTAAATAAGATAAAATTCATCAGTGGTTGGAATATATCTAGTATTGTGAAAAATGATCTTTTAGAGTCTCTGATTTTCCATGATGGAATTTCTGTTTTCTCTAAGAATGGTTTGTTCGGTTTTTTTGTTGTTTTTTTTTTTAAAGAAATAGTTATTCTGTTCCCTGAATGAGGAAAAGGGTCCTGGTATTTCAAAACATAGCACCAAACAGTTGTCAGGAAATATTTCCTAAGTTATTCCTGCCATTAGAATAAATCTTTGTTGTTGAAGCTAAATGCCGTATATGGTTCTCAAGGTCCAAACTAGTGATACTAAAAAACACTGGTTCAGCGTGGAGTCCTAGAATGCTTTGGGTTGGAAGGGACCTTAAAGACCTTCTAGTTTCAAGCCCTCTGCCATGGACAGGGAACTTCCAACTAGACCCGACTGCTCAGAGTCCCATCCAGCCTGATCTTCAACACTCTCAGGGATGGGGAACCCACAGCCTCTCTGGGCAACCCGTTCCAGTGCTTCACCCACTCTCATTTACAGAATTTCTTCCCAATATCTTCTCTAAAACTACTCTCTTTCAATTTGAAGTCATTGCCCCTTGTCCTGTCACCATGTGCCCTGTAAAAAGTCCCTGTCCAGCTTTCCTGTAGGCTCCCTTTGAGTACTGGAAGGTGCTAGAAGGTTTCCTTAAGGCCTTCTCTTCTCCAGGGTAAACAGTTCCAGCTGTCTCGGCCTGTCCTTATAGGAGAGGTATTCTATCCCTCTATCAGCTTAGTTGCCTCTTCTGGACTCGCTCCAACAGGTCAACATGTTTCTTGTGCTGAGGGCCCCAGATCTGGACGCAGCACTCTGGGCAGGGTCTCACAAGAGCAATAAAAGCATAACAGTAAAATCAACAGTTTACAGAGCGGAAAAAAATTTATTTGTGTGTGCAAAAGGCGCTTTCTTTCCAATCAGAATGTGCCTTTTGTTTTGTAAAAACTCAAGCGATGCCTTTTTCAGAAAAGATTTTTAAAAGTCTGTTCAATACAATGTTATTACCTTGATGAATGTACCCAAAGAAATTAATTCTGTTAGGATCTCATCACTTTTATGTTCCATCATTATTTCCTTTGTAAATAAATGCTTCATGTAAGACATGAGTAAATGGTTGGGCATCACACTTTTCGTCAGACATTATCTGTTCCATAACAACTTTTCCCAGTTTTCCTAACTGTTTATTTAGTTGTAAACCTCCATTGACTCATGTAATTAGAGGTTTCTGTGAGTGCTGACAAAAGTAATCTTTACTGCTTGGTAACAAGCTGTGTAACTCCTTTTGAATTTCAAGGGAAACAATCACTTAAAGGAATAATATTTATGGAATGTCAAAAATGGAAGATACCATGTTAATCTCTTCAACAGAAAATACTCTTATGTATAATTAGATTGTGAAACATCTCTTTATCTACATGATTTATTAAATCTCACTTTGAGTCTCACTTTCAGATTTGGGAAGCCAAGAATACTTCTGAAGGCTCTTCTGTACTCCCACAGTCCTATAAGTACAGTGATGTTCCAGTTGCTATTGTTTTTAGCCAGGGATCTGTACCAGCAGTTATAGGCTTCTACTTTCCCAGATTCCATAAAACGTGGTTAGTGTTGCTGGAAAGCAGGCTGGATTTAGCAAGAAGCCAGTTAGCTGTTGGGCTTAATTGTGTGGTAACCAGTCAGAGTGAGTGCTGTGCCTGCCCAGGCTCCTGGTAAATTAACATTGCGTATTTCCGTTTAAAGTGAAGCGGAACTTGTTCTGTTTTCAAGTGCACGCAGGAATGTACAGCCTGTCAGCAGTAATGGAAAGTATAATAAAGTTTGTAAAATCAACTCTGTGGCTTGTAAAAGTGCCTAAGTCTGATTTCTCTTTCATTTCCTCAGGAGTAAGTGAGGGATATCTTCACGAAAGTCTGTCTCAGCAGGACCGCTCAGATGTTATGAAAGTAACATTTGTCTATATGTCTTTGCTCTTGCCTGAAATATATTTGAAACAATGAATCACAAAGAAAACAGAGTAGTTTTTTCTAATGTTCGCTAAATTCTGTATTACCAGATGTAGTACCAGAACTATGACTGGAAGGTAGTAGGCATTAGGGGACTATACATTTGTTTCTCTGTGTGATTTGAAAGTAATCTACAGGACTTCCTACCATATTGATTTTTCTTATTATTTTAAGTTTCAGACACTGTCTCAAGTTTGAATATGTTTGCAATGTATCAGGCAAATTTCAAATAAACTTAAAATATATCTATTAAAATATATTGTGAATAGCAACATCATGTGTAGAAACAATGCTGATAGTTTTCCTAAGCTATGGAAATATGTACACTTTGGCCTTTCTCCAAAGGAACTAAAAAAAGTACAGTGAGTGATCTTGGAAGGTCTGTTTAGATCACTGTTAGCAGATTAATCTTTCCTAGAAACAGCCTGACTAGGAGTATGTTTTCAAACCTGTTTATCATGTTTATTTGCCTGTGTAACTTTTCCTGTGCAGTTGTTAGCAAACAGAACTCTTTTATTACAGAGATATGGATAAAAAGTGCCATGAGGATGTGGGCTCTGTCATATAGCTCTTGGTTGCTGTTCTTGCCCTGATTTCTGCACTCTGTTGGTGGGATTTGACTCTCCTCAGGAAGTTGTCTAGGCTCTCCAGATTCTGTGGAGGGAGACACACAGGCAGACATAAACATTTCCAAAGGGGCGATTCATCTGATCCTAAAACAGTCACTGGATGGGATAGCTCAACTTTTCTACAATGTCTCTGCTAACTTTTTTCAGAAAAAGGTGGGTAGAGGAGATGTTGGCTGCCATAAATCATTAGCTTTTTGAGGTCACTTGTTGCTGTAGTTTTCTGTGAGCATGATAAAATGTAACTATTCACTGGACACTGCTCTTGCACTGTCCACACACTACTCAGACTCTTGTAACTTCTTATCTTGCTGCTGATGCTTCAGTCTTTTAGCAAAGGAACAGCTAAGGGGAAAAGAGTCCTTAACATGTGCTTTTTCTGTTCTAGACCCTTGCTCTTCTAACAGAATTCCCATTCAAGATGGGATGAAAATAGTCAGGCATGGATTTTCTCTCCCATCTTTTCTTGGTCCTTGTTAGTTGATGGTGCGATTATTAATTTGTGGCTGCTGCCAGCTTTTAACACTTGTTTCTTACTAATTGGAACATCAGATTTAGAGTGCTGGAAGTCTCAGAACAGCATTTAAGCTTTTCTGAGACCTGCCATCACTTGCAACAAGGGCTAATCTGGGGAAAGCTGAGGCATAATGTGAGTCTTAACAGCTCATCAACAAAGCTCATTCTTGGATTCTGACTCAGTCTGAAGAGGGGGTCACAAAGGGTACATGCAACCCGCACTGACCAGTTGGTTTGATACTTCTTAGTGGGAACTGAATGGGGGCTTGCCTCATTAAAAGCCATGAGCTCCTGCAGAACTGGGTAAACATCCAGCTCCCTAGAGTCAGGGCTTGATGGTCCCATTTCCTTTCTAGTGTGGAAAAGGGACCAATAGCTGCAATGAATCACAAGATACTTATTTCGAGTTACTTGTTCTACAAGAACATTTCTGACTTAAAATGTATTTCCTGTCTTAGAAATGTGGAAGAAGAAAAAATAAAGTAAAAATGTGAAAAGGAAGTGAGATGAGATGAAATATTAATTTGAAAGGAAAATTAGCCTACAGTAATGAAGCTAAAAGGTTGAGACTGAAATCTTCAAATAAAGAAAATTAAGGGTTTTTTACCCAAGACAGATATTCTATAATAAAATAAATGCAGAAACCCAGTAAGTTTTTTAGAACATTAACTAGTTTAGAAAAAATATTAATTTATAAGTAATTTTCCTCTCATGAAAAATTTCTGATAGGTTGGTTGTAAATTGCCATTTTTCACATATAATTTCATTCTTTAATGTATATGGCTTTTGCGAGTGTGTCTGTGTGTGGCGGGGGATGGTTATAGGTTCCCAAAGGTTTAGTTTAGGATTTTTTCAGGGTCATCTTTTTTAAGTTGACTGTAACAGAGTTTTTAATTACTGTGCTTCATTCAGATGTAAAAGGTTTTCTCTCTACATGTAAACATAAAAACCTCTGTTAAAAGCTATGCGCAAACTATTTTCTGCAAGTGCTGCATCCCTTCTAAATTGAGAGAGACGTTCATTAATTTGAACAACTTCTGTAGTCTTGTATCTTTGTGTACTTTTTGTGTCCACTGACATTTTTAGCTCAGGTGAAAGGACATACAGACATGGAAGAACACATCTGGAAGAGAATTTTTTGTAGAAATAGGAATTTTTACTTCCGGTAGAAACAGCTGGGTAGTTGCTTGTAATTGGGGAAACAGTGCAGTTATGCTATTCTTGCATTACTTTGTCTAAGCATATTTTAATCTTTGGCTGTTTGTCTATGCAAACCAGTCAGCATCTGAAAGTTTTGGGTTTTTGTATGCCTCTTACCATTTCTCTGTGTGGAAAGTATGTGCAGCTTAATTTATACATAACTTCTTCTGTTTTACTGTAAGAATAATTAATACCTCATTCACAGGACTGGGTTTATCTTCTGTGTGTTGCTGTGTAATTCAATAACCAGAGAGTTAACTCCTAAGCCTGACTCCTGAAATGTCAAATTTAAGTACTGTAATGCAGGAGAAGGTAGGGCGGAAGCTGCTTCTCTTTTATGGATTGGAAATGCTGTGTAACCTTTCAGTGCAGCTACGGGGCATTTACTCAGAGGCACAGACCATTGTCAGAGGGCAGCTCTTTATTTGTTACAGAGACAGGGTCAAACCCAGACGAAGAAACCCTGTGTCTGTGCTGGCACCAGGCAGTCCTGAAATTCCTTAGTAAACTACTGTCTTTGGGCAGGTCCATAAGCATGCAATTTCTTGACCTTGAAGTCCCGTGGGCACCTGCAGTTCTGGGTGACAATGTGTGCAAATATTTGGTGTTGACAGAGCTGAGTGACTCAGCACAGTTTTCGTTCTTGACTCCCAGTCAGGTCATAAAATAGTTGTCCTTCTGTCTGTTCCTTGAGGGCTCAACCAAGCTGGCGTTGTTGGGAAATACCAATCATATTTGTGTATGAGTCTGATGGAAAATATGATGGTAGTGACTTCCTTTGGTTCACTTCTTTTCCCTGTGCCCTGCATGCAACACAAGAAGTCCAAAACTTAGCATTGTAATTGTTAAGGTATTTATGTCCCTGGTTGAATTTAATACTAAGTGACTTTCTCGATGTCCAATAATATTTTGTTTGCAAGGCTAGGGTTGATAAGATTCTGGCTTTTGACCTGTGCTTTCAATATCCAATTATGTTGTCTCTGACAAACTGGTCAGATTCAGCTAATGACTATTTCTGCGAAGGAAAAACATGCTAGAGGAGATCTTATTATTTTTAATTGATTAAATGCGCTACTCTGTCTGATTTACAGTCTTTATGGCAGATGGTCATATTATTGCAAGTAAAATGCATGACAAATAGTAATCATTCAAAGATAGTATGTTGTTTTTTATTGCCTAGGCTGATGTAATTCTCTCAGGCACACGAAGTTCTACTAACAGAGTATGTGACTTTGAAACAGTCAGAGAAACATTTTTGAATGGCACAGTATTTCCTGAAGAGTGAGAAAAAGCTTTTGTCTGTATCCCCCTCAGCACTCAAGACTAGATAACATGACTGTAAGAGCAAGCTTGTGTGTGCTCTTTCTTCAACAATAGAAATGTTGCTTGTTGAGAACTGTAGCTGCAGATGATACATCAGAAAATTTCCCAAGCTTCATTGTTCGCCACAGAGACTTAATCAATCCTTCCAGTGTAAGTGTTTCTCTGTGGTGGCTGTGTTATGTGACCATTTGCCATCTGGTGATGGGATTGTAATGGCTTTGAACAATGTTATAGTCATCTGAAACCTCAAAGAATATGACAAATAACAAGTGGCAGTACTCTTCAGTGTTTCACTTAGTAAGAAAAGAGTGTTATAGGACAGGCTTGTGTGGGAGTTTTAAAGTATGCACAGAAGCACATAACTCTCAGGAAGGATGGTTCGTGCTTAAATTGGGGGCTGCAGTATAAAGGAGGGGTGCTGCAAGGCCACATTACCATCCTCTGTCTGCATTTAGCTGTCTCTTAGAAGAATACATAAGCACAGATTTATTTAGGAAGGCTTAATTTGGTGATCCACCTTCCCTGTGTTTAAGCCTTTGAGCACTGAAAAAGCAAGCTGCAACAAGCGGTATTTAGTTAATAGGTTTTCTATCAAGGGGTATAATGACATGCTAATTAAAAGGTTTTTTTCCTGAGTTTCAGGGTGAACAGTTACAGATCTGCTAACAGGGTACCTGTTTCTGAGGATTTAACCTGTGAACAGCAGCACAGAAGCACAGGCCCATGCTTTTGTCTTAGCCATATTCTGGCCAGTGTGACTGGAGAGAGGCTGTGCTGGAGTGACAGGTAACAAGGGGCCAAGGTGAGAGTAACAGAGGAGAAGGAGGAAGGGAGTTCTTCCTAAGAAGACACAAGGAAGGAGATGCTAGAGTGATTGTGTCTGGCAGCCTCCTGCTGTGCACAGGGGTGCCATAGCACAGGCTGAGGTCAGTGCATTTTAAGCACAGTAGTGAGCACAGATGCTGGTGCATCCTTGGCTGAGCAAAACAGCAGTTTGCAGTTTGATGGCTGCACAACTGTGCCCTTTAGGTTAAATGGGAGATTATCCTTGTTCCCTGTGAAAAACTGAGTATGATCCCAGACTTTTGTGCCAACTGCACCTCGAATTTTCCTGTAAGAAAGGAAGGGGTGGCTGAAAGCAAGACCTAGATGGCATGTAACTCTTGAGCTGAGGCCTATATTCAGCTGTTTATGGGGTAACAGTTTATTTTTGTATTCTGGTTAGCTTTACAAACACATTTTGTTTGACGTAATTTAGTATCTTATATATTCTGAACTGTAAGCTTTCACAAAAAATACAAACCAGTAATTCATTACATACATGCATGGAGCTGAACAGTAGATATTTGATGAGACATTCATTAAAACTAAGATAAATGGATGAAGACTAGTTACAAAGTATGACTTAAAGGATGATGTTGAAATTGAAGTCTGACCCCAAACTTGGCTTCTCCTGGACCTGCAGTGCATTAATTTTATCTTTTGCACCTTCTCTAGGATTCTGGAAAATCACTCTGAGCTTTGTATTAGATCTATAGGTTCTAGAGGTAGAGTATTTCCTTATGTGTATCAAAAGTCTAACAAGTTTTCATGCTTCATGAGCTCTGTCCCACAAGTAAACAGAGAAATAAAATTTGCATGTTCAGACTTAAGTTCCAGAATTGAAGAGAGGTGTTATATAAGAGTGACATGCAGCACTGCATTCCTTTTTTTATGTGGAATTTGTTTTCTCATCAGGACAGAACCTTCTTAAGGTTTTTCTAAGAGGTTTTTGGTGGTGTTCTTTTCATGTAGGATGAACTAGCATCATACAAAGCTAGTGAATACTTACTTCTTCAGTCCTTGATTCTGATTTCTATAGCACCTACTATTTTACCTGTTTTGCAATCCTTAAGTCACCGCAGTCTTGCCAAGCTCAGGGATCCTAACATTTGCTTTTCCTTAGGAGAGTTTGCACACGGAAAAAAATGGTGAGAGTCTGGGTACAACAGAGTCACAGCTTTAGAGCACTCCTCCTGGAAACTAGATTTGGGCAGATCTGGCTCATGGTATGCTTCTCACATTCCCATCTTTGCCAGATATAGTCAGTGGTTAAACCGATGTTTTGGTCCACACCTCTGTCAGGGTAGGGGCCTGTAGTTAAGTCAGGAAGGGGGGCTGTCTGTCTGCTCTTTGATCTCTCCTGTTGACTTTCCAGACCAGAACTGTCTTCTTAGTCATGGTCTCTGCCAGACATAACCTACAGCAGCACAGTAGCTATGATTAGGCTGCTCACGATTTGTGGCTGAGGTGACAGAGCTTATGCAGTTTAGCCAATATTGTTAGGTATGACATGGAAATGTAACTTAGAAGCCAAGAGTACATGCTCCTTACACAAACAATTCAGTACAAAACCCATTATGGTCTATATCAGACCACTGCAGATTATGGTTTTGCTGAACAGCTGCACCTAAAGCTTAGATGAAACATTTGAAATTCAGTAAATTGAAATGTTTTTAAAGTTTTAAACATTTCTTTTAATATTCTTATTTACATGTATAATTATTTTATAGATGATAGTTTTAAACTAAAAATAGGAAAATGCTGCATGAGGATATGGAAACAGTGTATATACAACTGGAAAAATAGGAGTTTCCATGTGCATATTTAGTTGGACCTGCTTATTCTTGCAAAAAATTTGTTTGGGTTAGCTGGCCTTGCCTGGCGGTTTTTTTCTGCAGTTTTCCTGACCAGCCTGGTTGAAGCATGAGAGACAGCGGCAATGTTCAAATCATGTTCAGCATACAAGACTGAAACACGAAAAAGAGAACATCCTGTCTGAACTAGCCTTTCCTATTCTCCTGTCAGTGGTTGTTTTAAACCAAAATGTACCTGACTATAGTTAGCCTGCATTTTAGTTTGCTTTGTGAAGAGGTCACTCATTTACCCACCCACATAGCGGAAATTTTGCCCAGTCTGTACTTGAAAGCTATAGTCATGTTCCTGCTGGGAAGCATGGTTCAGAGAGGAGGCCAAGAGAGGCAGTGTCGTGCAGCCTCCCCACCACAGCCTGGGCAACCTGTGCTGTTCTGGATTACCCTGGGGCTTCTCGTCGTTTTAGAAGATGCAGGTCTCATTTGAGAGTTATACTTTTTTTAAAAAGGCAAAACTATTCAAGCAGCAGAAAATAGAAGTTGGGTGTTTTGAATGTGTGATTCACTTCAGGGAAGCCAGTGCTGCTCTGTCTTGCTGGCAAGGCTGCTAAAGAGGGACGTCAAGCCTGTAATCACAGGCTGAGGCAGCACAGAGACTGTGTCCCCTCCCATGACCCTATCACCACATCCCCATGCCTGGGTGGTGGCTCTGGGAACTGCTGAGGTGTCCTTGGGGTGCAACCAGGCTTCCCAGATGCTGCACAGGATCAGTTACTGGGGTATATGGCATATGGCACTTGCATGAAAACCTCCCTCTTGCTGCATACCTTTGTTGCATTCGTCTATTATGTTAAACCCTGTGCATGCTAAGGGCAAAATTTTGCAGGGCTGACTATGAGGTAACCGGCACTTTATTTTTATTTGTGGCTGTCTAACCTTACACCCTGTGTAGTAATGTAAGGAACAGGGCAGTGTGTGGGAGGGGCGGGGTGTGTGTATATATATATAGATGTATAGATATATATAAAGTTTCTCAAAATTATTGGCATAAATGCATAGGTGAGACTAAGATACAGTGCAGATTTCAGCCAAATCCCTAAAAAGTGGCAAATTGTTTTTTCTAAGCTTTATGAAGAACTCACAGAGTTTAGGTAACGCGAACTGGAAAACACTGAAGATCGGAAAAGCACAGTTGTCCGGCCTGCATGTGTGTAGTACTGTTTGTGGGATGTCAATACTTTCCTTGAACTGCTCTAAATGCTTGGAGTTTACAGACATTATAGCAAGTAGCCTGTGTGATATGCTGGATCTGATGCCTTTACTAGGCATTATTGCCCATTCAAGATTTTTGAATTATAGCTCAATGACTGCTTCAGTCATGCTTTAACTTTTTCTTTTTTTTTTCTAAAAATAAAATTCTTCCCAGCCCTATGAGCTTTCTAAAGTAACTTTGTTAGCATTTGCTATAAGCTCTTTTCTATGTATGCCTGGACTAATCTAATGAGATCATCTTGAAGATCTGCAGTTCTGTTCTTTAATCTATGGTCTGCTATGACTTTAATTTCCACTGGCATTTTTCTTTAACCTTTAAAAAATCCTGTATCTGAGCTTGAGGTCTCTTCTGAATTGACATTGGAGCAAGTAATTGTTTAATTCTCTACAAATTTACATCTTAACTTCTTGATCTTCAAATTACTGTCGTAATATATTTGAGGTTCTAATGTTTAATATATAGGCCTCTTGATCTTTGCATACATAAAAATTGCAGTTTATTTGAATCTCACGGGTAGAGTTTTCCTGCTCTTATAGAGGAGATGAGTTGTCTCCTGAACTGAGTGTGCCCATGGATTATAGAGAATTGTGTTTAGGGGTGCTGAGTATGGACCCTTACTTCACAGAATCATGATGTACTGATTTCAGCTGTAAGCTGTTTGCCATAAAGGATAGGTGCTACTCAGCAGCAGTCAGCTGCAGGTTCAACAACCCTTTACTTCTCATGGTGTGATTCACAGTGTATTATTTTAACACGTGAAAAATACCTGGATCAAGCCTCCAACAGCATGATTTTAGCCACACTCATAAAGCAGTCAGGAACAAAATATTACTGTATATGAGGACTGCAGGGTAGAAAATGGGACTTTAAATCTTGCCGTCAATTCTGAACAGTCTCAATGCTGGACTTCAGCTGCAGTCACTTTTCACTTTTTCAAGGCTTGCAGGTGTTTGATCAGGGAGAACCAAGGCTAAGAAAGATGAAAAAACGGGTTTTTTTACACTTTCAGATTGTATGCTTAGGTAAAATTAAAAAAAACCCCAACAAAATAAACAAAACCAAAAACCCAAAACCAAACCAAACCAACCAACCAACCAACCAACCAAAAAATCCAAAACCTTCTATAGAAGGTATTCTTTGTCTAAGGGAACTACTGACCTGTCAGCCTTACCTCTGTGCCTGGGAAGATCCTGGAACAGACCCTTCCAGAAGCTGTGCTAAGGCACAGGGAGGTGATTCAGGACAGGCAGCACGGCTGCACCAAGGGCAAGTCCTGCCCGACCAATTCAGTGGCCTTCTATGATGGGGTGACTGAATCAGTGAGCAAGGGAAAGGCTACATACGTCATTTATCTGGGCTTCTGTAAAGCCTTTGACACGGGCCCCCACAACACCCTTCTCCTTTAAAATGGAGAGAGAGGGATTTAATGGGTGGACTGTTAGATGGATAAGAAAGTGGTTGGTTGGTGGCATCCAGAAGGTAGTGTTTGATGGCACAGAATCCTGACAGACATAAGGGACAAGTGGTGTCCCTCAAGGGTCCATACTTGGACCAGAGTTGTTTGATGTCTTTAGTGACATAGAGGGATTGAGTGCACCCTCAGCAAATTTGCAGATGACACCAAGCTGAGCGGTGCAGCTGACACACCTGAAGGACAGGATGCCATCCAGAGGGACTTAAACAAGCATATCAAGTGAATCTGTGGAAACTTCATGAGGTTTAACAAGGCCATGTGCAAGGCGCAGCACCTGGGTCAGGGCAGTCCCCAGTATCAGCACAGGCTGGGGATGAGCAGATCAGAGCAGCCCTGCCCAGAAGGACTTGGGGGTGCTGGTGGGTGAGAGGCTGGACATGACCCAGCCAGGGGCACTCAGAGCCCAGAGAGCCAAACGTGTCCTGGGCTGCATCCAAAGCAGCGTGGGCAGCAGGGACTGGGAGGGGATTCTGCCCCTCTGCTCTGCTCTGCTGAGACCCCACCTGCATCCAGTGCTGCATCCAGCCCTGGGGTCCCAGCTCAGGAAGGGCATGGACCTGTTGGAGCGAGTGCAGAGGAGGGGCACCCAGAATACTGGAGGGATTGGAGCACCTCTCCTATGAGGAAAGCCTGAAGGAGTTCAGACTGTTCAGCCTGAAAAAGAGAAGGCTTTGGGGTGGCTTAACTGCAGCCTTCCAGTACCTGAAGGGAGCCTACAGGAAGCCTGGAGAGAAACTTTGTACAGTGGCATGTAGTGACAGGACAAGGAGGAATAGCTTCAAATTGAGAGTAAGGTTAATTAGATGTTAGGAAGAAATTCTTTACTGTGAGGGTGGTGAGGCACTGGAACTGGGTGCCCAGAGAATTTCTGGATGCCCCAACCTGTTCAAGACCAGGTTGGATGGGGCTCTGAGCAACTGGATCCAGTGGAAGGCGGGGGATTGGAACTAGATGATCTTTAACGTATGTTCTTTAATGTCCCTACCAAAGCATCTGAGTTTTTAATTTTAAAAACTCTTCCTAAAAACTAAGGAAAAATTCACTGAAAATGAATGGAGTCCTAAAACAGGCTAGTAATTGACACTGTATGGGTATGCTTTGACACTAAGTGAAAATAGAGAACTTGACTCATGTACTTGGTCACTCTGGATTTAGTCAGACATTAGATGTTGAGGTAGGAAAAATCCTAATGGCATGAATAATGTGCTAGCAGACTAGACAGACAAGGAGGCAGTAGAGGTTATCACCAGAAATATGTAAATACAGTTGAGCTGAGGCTTCAGGAAAATACAGTGAGTAGCTCTATGGATGTTGCCTAGTCAGGCTGCGTGATTCAAGTGATTCCTCCCTCCTCAAATTCCTTCATCGGTGAGTCAGTCTGTGTAAATAAGGACTACAGCCAGACAACTGAAGAAATAATTTGGATTCTTTCAACTGAGCAAAGACATGTTCATGACATCATCCTTGTTCTCAAATATCTGCTCCATTATTAAAGGCTCAGCTTCATTCTGAAGAGCAATTGCTCTTGCTGGTTTTAGTTTATATCTGACCCCAGTACCCCTTATGAGAGGACACTTATGAGTGCACAGATGTTGTGACTGTTCTTTGTGAAAGCTTTTGGTGATTCAGAACTTGAGTAATCAAGATCAAATTACAAAGCTATCTGCCTT
>VZRS01013128.1:0-104308 GCA_013398055.1 Ifrita kowaldi | reverse complement strand
TGGTTGGTGGGTTGGTTTGGTTTTGGTTTTGTTTTGTTTTGGCTGACATCATTAAGACCAAAAATAAGGGACTGTAATTAGGCAGTAATAATGAACCATGTAGGAGCCTGGTAACATTGTCCGAGTAACAGATTTGTCAGGGAGAAAGAAAGAATACAATAATGGTCCTCAAGCTGAATATCATTAAATAATTTTGTTCTGCTGCAAATGAGACTTTCAGGACACAGGGATTTGTGGGTGGTAGTACTGTCTGTATAAAACAGGATACCATCCTTAACTTATTCTTGGTCTATTGAAAATCTCTTCAGTTAAACACTACAGTTCAAGTAGACATGAACCGTTTGAAAAGCCTCACTCCTAGAGTCCAGGAAGACCAGTGAATGATCAGCACAACCTAGACAATATGCAAGGGCTGTGTTAGCTTTAGCTAAGGAATGGAGTACTGAAGAAGAGTTTTTGTTCAGTCTCTCACAAATGTAAAGCAGCTTGTCCAGGCCAACCCTGGCAGAAAAAGTCTAATATGCCACTCATTATTATGATATAGAACTCAAACACAGCCTGAAAGAAAATGCTTGTGAAATACACGTTTCTAAAAACACTCCTTGCAGTGGAGAGAATGAAGCAAAGAATATTACTTTTTCACAGAGAGAAAAGAGATTGAAAGACCACAGCTGGAAAGAACATTAAAATGTTGCAAGATCACATCCTGTAGTTATCCACATGAATGGATATTTGGGATAACTCAGCAAGCAAAATCTAGCTGACAAAGTAAAAATGTCATCTGGGTTAGCTGGGCTTACGGAAGCTAATCCTAAATGACTCGTTAATGTGAGGATAAAGATGTGATGAAATACTTTACCAATGACCATTCTATCTTCCAAGAAACACAGAGTTTTTCAACCTGAATTGGATAGCTTTATGAAAGATATGCCTGTTTCAGTTTATAATTTTCTGGTCTTGATACCCAGGATAAAGATCTGTAGACTGCAGGTAACCCAAGTGGTTTTGGGATGTATGCAGCACACATACAGGAAATATGATACAAATAAAAAGTGAAATTTCTGATACATATATGAAGTAAACTTTCATGAATCTAACAGTAGACTGAAGTTTTGATCCTTGCTCTCTCATCTTTTCTTTTTTTTTTTGTTTTCTTGCTCTCTCCTCTTTGATAGAGGAAAAGC
Source organism: Ifrita kowaldi (assembly GCA_013398055.1). NCBI lineage: Eukaryota > Metazoa > Chordata > Aves > Passeriformes > Cinclosomatidae > Ifrita > Ifrita kowaldi. Next base: position 103,124 of record VZRS01013128.1, on the reverse strand, counting down.
TTCACTATTGCAGTTTCTGTCCATAAAGAGAAACAGAGAGGACAGGGTCTGTCCTGAAGCACATCTGACATTCCTGTATCTCATGTGAAAATTGATTTGGGCTTCAGGAGGAGCCTAAATTATTACTTCTGTTAAGGGAAATGCAGTTATAATGCATTCATTCAGATCGGTGGAGACACCCTGTCCAGTCAGTGCCCTTTATTCCAACCTTGCTGGGTCATAGGCTGCTGTTTTTCCTGCCAGTGGCAAGGGGCAGGTCCCAGGAGAGAGTTGGAGTTGAAGGAAGGGCTGAAGAGGTGAGGCAGGGTAGATAAGAGGGGAAGCTGTAGTGATCGCAGACACATGAAGTATTACCTGAAGTAGTGAGAGAAGGTGACGGGGAAAAAAATAAAACCTGGGTGGAACATCTGGCAAATGAGAACAGTTACTTACAAAAACACTCTACTGTTCTGCATGTATGGGTAATAAATTATTTCTGCTGTGCTGTTCGCTCCACAACCCATACTCCTGTGCTCAAACGGAACACTTGTCTTTAGCACAATAGCTATTCTAATGTCTCCTGCTTAAATTATTACAAGGCCTTGAAGAATTACTTCTTTTTCCCATTAAGTAATTTTCCTCAATTTTATAAGCTAAATACAACCTATGGATTGATGATAAAATTGTATAAAATTTTAATTCTAGCCCGAGATATGATCAAAGGTATTTTAGCACTAACCTTAACTATGGAAATTAATTGCATTATTCACTTTAGTTTACAAATTATACTTCTAATTGAAATACTTTTAAGCGCAGAATTACACATTTATAAGTCTGGCAGTTGCAAACCAATTACACACTTGAACCAAAGACATTAGATCTCTCAATGTTATTCCATAAATATAATCTTTAGTTTTTCTCTTTCTTTATGATTAATAAAGTGTTGATGTGTATATTTGTTGAATGAATAAAATTAAGCTGAGGAATGCAGTTGCTATTTTTAAGTTTTATACACATTGAAGATATGAAACACAAGGGCACCCTCAGTGTAGGAGTTGAAAGGAAAAGCTACACATTTCAGCTTTTGGCACTGAAGCAGGTTGGTGTTTGGACTAAAGTATTCTTAGCTTTATGTTGCTACTGGAAAGATTCTTGGGATGCTAAGGTGATGTGAATCCAAATCTGATGCTTACAGTATTTCCCACTTACCCATGTAAGTGTACATCAACACTTATAACTTTACATCAGCAAAGTCCTTCCAGAAAAGAAATTCCTCAGTTGCTTGGAGGTTTTTGTTGAGCTTTTTTCTTTAATTATTATTATTTTCTGAGTGGGTTTTATACCATGAGTAGAAGGAGACGCCCACAGAGGCAAATGCAAAGATTGTCTTTATTTTTTTAAATGGACACTGAAAAAGAATAATGCAATTAATCTATTAGTGTGAAAGAACATGTCATCTTGCAAAGGTTTAAACATTTCACTGCAAGAACAAATGGAAAATTGAGATGCTTCTGGAAGTGGTCTGTAATAATTATGTTAGCCTTTTTTTAATCCGCTAGTAAACGTTCTTATTTTGTAATATATGCAACTGTATTAAAATTCAGAGTAGTCTTACCACATGCTGCTAGAGGCAGAACAAATTATGGGAAAGAGTGCATTTTGGAATGTCATGTTCTTTTCTGTAAGTAAATACAATAATTCTTCAACAAAACAAAGGAATTAAAGCATGCTGTTCTGTAAAGTAGTAATGAACTCACAGAGGAGATTTCAGAGTAGCTTAAAGAAACCCCAAAATAAACCAAACCAGTTATATTGCAGTTGAAATAAAGATTAACTTTTTTACATGAGCCTAGTATTACTGATTTAGAAAGCAGGGTACTGGAACAAAACGGAAATGTTTAAATGCTGATCCTTCATGGATACCAAATGGAAAGCTGTTCTCACACATGGTATTTTGAGAATGACTAAATGTGGAGTCTGTTCTTATTCCAGGGCTGATTCTGCTAATCACAGTGTCCAAGTGTAGGATGTTTGTACCAAAGTTAGACCTGTATCACTGGCTTTTTCCATCCATGAGGACAGAACTCCATTCATGTGGACTGTTTGCACCCTAAGTTGGATTTTTACTGACCCTCTTTTTCCACGAGTGCTTCATAAATATGCCAAAAAACAAAACCACAGTGTTTCTCTTTCACTCTGTCTCAGCAGTAGTCAGAATTATATTAAAATGAAAACCCATTCATGATATATCCTATCCTCCTAATGACCCAGGAAATACACTGGAAGCCTATGAAGCTTTTTTTACTGATCATGACTGCAGAAGCTGGTTCTATTTGTCCTCTCATTGAGTCTATGTATTCTGACCAAAGGGTAAAAATGCTCTTTTTTCCCAAGAACTCGGTATTGACATACAACACTAACATATAACAATAACATGTATCTTTATATCAAGTTTATTGAAAACATCCTGAGAAATATTTTGAAGAATATACAGTGAGAACATTACTCTGATTTGATAAGATGTGCATGATACTTTACTTTGGGTATCTATTGTGTACTTTGGACTGCACGCTGTAAATAAACCTGTTGCTTTCATGTGCAGTATGTTAGAAAGAAAAGCTGCAACTTAGCAAGCTGCTTTTAAAACTATGACAATCACAACAAGGAACATAGGTGAATGTTTCATGGCAGGCATGCCACTAAAAGAACCAACTCAGTCTGATCAGGAGCATGGGAGTTCTTTCTGAACAGTAATTTAAAGGATTATTCAGAATCTGTGTAACAAGATGCTCACGGAGCATGTAAAAGAATTCATCCTGTAACTCCTCAGGTATTTATTTAGAGAAGCTGTTCAAAGTTCTATTTCCATTCCAAGAAACAGCTCAGAGGAACATTGTTTAGTTGCAGTACAAAGAAGAAGAAAGAATTTTAAGGATTAAAATCTCATTTGTTCAGCTTTAAAATTATTTGTATCTAGACCTTAGTCAGATCCTTTGAGTCCTGGAAATGGTAATGCTTATTCTGCTGAGAATCTAGTTTATGGATTTTAAAGTTGTAGCTATTTCTTACTTATACATATGATTTTGCTAATGGCATAAGAGCCTTTATCAATTTGTAAGAAGCTTGAGGATAATTTATCCTTAATTGTAGTGGGTTTTGTTTGTTTGTTTGTGGTTTTAAGCTTCATAAATATGCCCAGAAATCTAACCAAGAAATTGGAAGTGGGACGTTTCTGTTGTCATGATTATTCTATCTTCTCAACTTCCTGTTTTTCTGATATTTAAAAGATTTGTGGATGTGCTCCCAAGTAGTACTGTTGAACACCAGATCCCACTCAAAAACTTTAGGCAGCATATCCGTTTGGGTGTATCTGTGAATTATTCAAGGTCTCGGATGTGAACGCTTCCCAGGGCTTTGAACTTAGAAATGTGGTATCAGAGGGCTGCAGGGTCTCAAGGTAAGTATTCCCTAGGTTTTCCACCTCAGTGTTGACCACTGGGAATAAACCATGGTTCAGACAGGGTTGTCTTTGCCTCAGTTTTGTCATCTAAGCCCATCTCTGCAGTAGACATACGTCATCACTTGGGGACACAAATTTGGGTAACAGCTTTTCTTCAAATTCAGTTTAGAAAACGATTTAAACAAATCTAGTTCCGAAAGCAGTTGTTTTCAAATACGCAACCTGATAGAAGCATCTGCTGGAATCACTAAAAGATCCTTTTTCATGGAGCATTTTCCCTGGGTTTTGTCTGCCCTGCCCATAAATGAAAAGTTTCCTCCATTCTTCCCACCTTTACCTACATTGTTTCTCCTTTACATTCTTTGATTTTCTTTATCTTTAGGTTGTCCCCACACTGAAGCTTTTCCATTAACTGAAAATCATAACATTGACATCTTTGCAATAGTGGTGGGCTTTTTTTAGATATGCCAACCCCTTTCCTTTATTGTTTATTTTCTTTATGGCAAGTACTTGCAGGGGCATTTAGTTACCATCCTCCTACAGCAAGGAGTACAATGCCAACCCATGTTTTACTGAGCCAATGGGCGGTAGATGCAGAAACGCAATGAATTTGCTTCAGCTGTACAGCAAGAACTTCTGTGAAGGCTGAGCTAGGAAGCTGGCAAGAGTCCACGGGGTAATCACCTAGTACTCATTGAAATTCACTGTCACCACTGTGGTATTTAATTAGCTGAGTTGTTGGAAACCAGCTACAGGGAAGTGAGAATAAAATTCTGAAAGAAAGCAAGCAAGAAAAAAGAGAACAAAAGAGCCAGACAGTCTGTACTGATTCAGACAGAAGATAGGGTCAGTAGTACTTTTTCCATTAGCCCATTTTCAATAGCCTTGATTATAGAACTTGAATTAAGAAATATTTTTTACTGAACTGGTGCACACACACACCACAGTCTTTTACAGAACCCTTCTATTTATTCATATCAACTACAAATTATGTTATGATTGTGGGTCTAAATAATACTGTTATTCTATCCTGTTAAAGCAGTGACCCTCATTTTTCACTGATAGATGAGGTGAGAGTTAAACTGCTTTTAAATAAGATGTCCTCATTAATTTCCCAAAGCTTACATGCATAGTATATGCCAGAAGTCAAAAATATATTGTGCTGGAAGCATCTTCTTACAAAATTTAAACATTTAGCTTGCCAAGATTATGTTCTTTTATATAACTGATAACTTGAAGAAAATTTGTGTTGTGTTGTTGAATAGGCTAGCCTGATTTCAGTTTAGCTTCATCCCAGATTCTTTGTATCCATGAAGCTCCTACAAGATCCTGAATACCCCACAAGACCTGCCTAATGGATGAGGGAAAGGCTGTGGATGTTGTCTACTTCAATTTCAGCAAAGCCTTTGACACCATCTCCCGTGGCATTCTCCTGGAAAACCAGGCAGCCCATGGCTTGGACAAGGTGCAGTCTGAGGTTAAAACTGGCTGAATGGCTGGGCCAGGAGAGTGGTGGTGAAGGTGCTGCATCCAGTTGGCAGCCAGTCAATAGCAGAGTTCCCCAGGGCTCGGTATTGTGGCCAGTTCTGTTTAATGTGTTTCTTGATCATCTGGATGAGGGGATTGAGAGTATCCTCAGTATGCTCGCAGATGACAGTAAGTTGAATGGGATTTTTGATCTCCTGGAGGGCAGGAAGGCTCTGCAGAGGGATCTGGACAGGCTGGATCATGGGCCATTGGTGTGAGGTTCAACAAGGCCGAGGGCTGAGTCCTGCCCTTGGGTCACAACAACCCCAGGCAGTGCCACAGGCTGGGGCAGAGTGGCTGCAAAGCTGCCCACAGGAAAAGGACCTGGGGGTGCTGGTGACAGCAGCTGAACATGAGCCAGGGTGTACCCAGGTGGCCAAGAAGGCCAATGGCATCCTGGCCTGTACCAGCAACAGTGAGGCCAGCAGGACCAGGGCAGGGATTGTCCCCCTGTACTCAGCATTGGTGAGGCCACACCTCAAACCCTGTGTTCAGTTCTGGGCCCCTCACTGCAAGAAAGACACTGAGGTGCTGGAGCAAGACCAGAGAAGGGCAGTGGAGCTGGGAAAAGGTCCAGAGAGTTGCTTCTCAGAGAAATCTGTGACATCTTATGTATTCTGTAAATACTTCTTTTTCACTTGAATATGACAGTGTACCTCTCAGCACATTTCTGTGTTCTATAGATTTCTTGGATGTTTAGTTGAGTTCATATTAAGTAAATTTTGCTCTTACTTGTATCTATTTCAAGTTACTTTGCTAGTTGTGACCTCAACTCTGAATTTTTTAGTCCATGTTTTGTGAACTAAAATGGTTTGTAATTTTGAGCTTTCAGTTATTCACATTTTGTTTACTTTTGACTAATGATAATTACCTAAGAATTTGCATCTTCAACTCTGCGATTTTGTGTGTGTGATTATTGTTCAGATACTGTGCCAAAGACACAGGAGAACTTCATTGTGAGAGTAATTTTGATAATTTCAAAGATGTCAGCTGTTAGTATGAATTTACCAAGATTTCTGTCTCCTTAGGTTTTACTGGGTTTGAATGAAACTCAGCAGTAGGCCATGACTTCTGGGAAACGAATGAAAATTTCTCTGAGCAGTGAAACAGTGAAATAACTGAATATAGTGCTCACAGCAAAGAGCAGGGTTATTATCAAGTCTGTTCTTTTTTGTTACTCTCCTAAAGCTGAACTGTTCACAAAAGCATCCTTTACTGCCAGTACCCAGACAGCCACATCATAATATTGAACCAGATTGAAGCAGACAGAAGTGAGTCAAAGGTATCCTGATGTTGTTCACAATTTTTCCCTGCCAAAGGTGTGGTAGTTGTGGTAAGCTGTTTCAACTCCTGATTTCCATAGCTGCAAAAAAAGAAGGCTAAAAGTCCACAGAAAGCTGTGGGCTTTTTTGTTTCCTAGGTCTGGTTCCACAAGTGCTGCAAACTTGCATGAGATGTATGCACAATGTGTGAAGTTTTCAGCAATGGAAAGCATGTACTCACTTATGTGGAAAATACACTGCATGCCGATAAGGAAGATGCTTATTCCTAAAAAAATATTGCTCACATGGCTGCAAGCACCCCGTCTAGCCTTGGGGGAGGCTTCCTACCTCCATGGTCAGCTTTTTCTGCAACAGGTGGAAGAATGGTGATGTTTTCAGCCTCCTTCCATTCTGGTTTATTATCATGGTATTCCTCTTTTTCAGCTTATGAGTTAGTTGTCCCCTTTTATTCTTGGGCATCTATCTGCTTTTTGTCCTTTGAGGACTGAATGGGTTCAGTTCAATTTCTTTTGTCATGAGAAATGAGATGGTGAGGTAATTAAAAAAAATCCAAACACTCCAAGAAGCAAGTGTAGAATAAAAAGTTTTTAAACTTTCTGTATGAAGTAAGATAAAACAATTTAAAATATGTTTTAGTAGCAGAAATACATTTTTTGAATTGTTACTTTAATAATATTGAAGATTAAAAATAACATTTATTGCATTATTAGCAAAAAATTAAACACATGTTCATGCTTTTCTTGCAATCAGCCAAAATAATTTTTTAAATCAAGATTAAAATTTAAAGGTTTTGGTTCAAGCTGAACCAATGGCCCTGGAAATAAGCATATAATGGGTTTTGACAGTATCTTTGTTTGGTTTTAAGAGAAGTTTCCTTAGTCTTAGCTTTACCTTTGCAAAAAATACACCTACACTCTCCAAACTGGGAATTTTGGTAGAAATTGGTCACTGCTTGGAGGAAAAAAGGCAACCAAATTTATTTAAATAAAGCAGGTGAAATCCTATGATAGGCTATTCCAGCATGGGGGAAAAAAAAAAGAAATAAAATGTTGCCTCCAAAGTAGTTTGAAAAGAGGAATACATTCTGTGTTGGTATAAACAGTGTTCATACCTGTTACTGTCCATGTTTTGTGGGGTTTTCAAGAGGAAATTGGAGAGGAGACCTTTCTCTGTGCTAAGTGTTGCACTTGGTACTGCTGCATTGAGTCTAAAAGGAAAGTGGGACATTTTAAGGTCTGCATGACTCTGGCTGGCTGTACCTGTCACTCTAAGTGTTGGCTATAAATTATTGTACCCATACTTCATGTCTAAATAACTTACTTTGCATGGAGTATTTTGCAGCGACTAACAGGAATGACATTTGCTGTTTTTTTCCAGCAGTGCCACATAACTGTAATGAGAGATTTCACAGTTCATTTTTAAAGAAATTGCACTTTTCTAGAGACTGTCCAGCCAAATCAGGCTGAAAAGTGAGAGAGATTTTACGAAACTCATCCATCTGTTAATGATCTGAGTATGCACAGGCACAGACCTTGGAAGAAGCTGTTTTCAGAAACAAACTCTGTGCATCTATAGGGTATCATAAAGATTGTGGTGGACAAGAAAAACTAAGAGTATTATTTGGAGGGACAAGACTACATGTCTTCCATCAGCAGCCCTAACTTGTTGAGTTTTAGCCCAGTTTTGTCTGCAAAATGCTGTATCTTTTTCCATTTAGAGTCATCTTTGAGGTAGTGACTTTAATAGTTGAAGTATAGCTGATCAGGAGTGCATAACCCTTTCCTGTTAGGGGGACCTTGCTTCAATTAAATACCCCATTGCTTTCTCATTAGAGGGAGAAAACAGTAATTTGTAATCCAGCTCTGTGGTCTAGATAGCTGTTACTAGAAAATTCTTATGAGTCTTTGTTCTCCTGTTTGTAACACAGTGTAATTTGAGGAAAATAAGATGCGTAAGTTATTATAACCCTGTTTTTGAAAACTTAATGTAGCTTGTTTTAGTCATGATTTTCAAGTTGTGCTTTGACATTGAAAAGACTAGAAAAATATACACTTGATTTTTCAAGTAAAGAGACTGCAATTAATTTACTCTAGGCAAGGTGAAATTGTTTCAGTAAATTAGATTATTTTGTTATTTATGTCCTGAGGTTTTATTATGTCAGACATATTAAAGTCCCATAAACTGAGATTCCAAGAACTCATTCACCTACAGTCTGCACTCCAGTTTTCCATATAGGAAAAAAAAAATCTGGTTCTCTGAGGTCTTATAAAAATCTTGTCCTAAATTCTCTGTGAATTGTTTTAGATTTTGTTTTCCATCACAGGTAGATAAAATACATGCCAGGAAGTCCAAACTCTGATTCAAGTTTATTTGTTTCTCTTTCTCCACTTCTTCCAAAGGAACCTCCTTTGGGATCTTGTTTACTTGGTTTTTTTTCTGCTCTTTAGTGCCAGAGCATTGTTTGTGTTTAATATTTTACTGGAAGACAAAATTATGAATGTTTTCAAGTTACATTAACAACATTCTCTTTGCATTTAAAGTAGAAGAAAACCAAAATTGAAGTTGGCTTGCTGGCTGCTAAAGAAAGCAAGAGAGGGAAATGCTGATTATCAAATATGAAAACCTATGGTAAAAGTGTAGAATTTCAACATGTAGTGGCAGTTTGACAAATCTTAATCATGTTGATCACCAAAACAATTTTAAAATTAAAGTGGAAATTAATGCAATTAAAGTTGAAAATAGTAATGAGATGTGGATACTGTGAGACACAACTGGAAACCCAGTTCATATTAGTACAGGTTAGAAGTGTATTAGTCTACCTCATGCACTGGAAGGGAGGGGTACTGGACCAGCAGAGATCTGTGGGCACTGTGGCTGTTGGACTGAGCATGGAGACTGGGGTTGAATCCTAATCCTACAAGAGCAGTAGGCAGTGCTCCTCCACTGTGGCCTGGATGTCGAAATTGTCACTTCTTCTACTGCTGGAGAAATTATGTTGTGAAACTGGGATGTCCAGTAAGAAGAAATATTCAAAAAACTCCTAAATTGGACTTCCTCACTCTTGATTTTGCTCAACTTTAAATGCTGAAGACCTGCTTTTCAAAACTCTATCATGCATGTGTCATTTGTCAAGAGCTCAAGATTTACAGCTGGCAGGTACCAACGGATTTGTCTGCATATACTACCTGAATAACTCATTGTGGAATATTTTTTTTGTATATCAAAGCACGGGACACAACCAAGCCAATAATAAGTCAAAAATTTAACTGAGCTTTGACACAAAACATTTTTAAGTCATGCAAACTTGCATGCCAGTGAACTATCACTGCTTAACCAGCAGAAGCAACACAAAAACCTAGAACTGTCACTGTCTGTGACTAGGTAAGAGGTTTAGAGAAGAGGATCCTTGCAAACATTTCACTGCATTGCTGATGCCAGTGTCCAGTTTTGAGCGAGTCGGAATTTCTCTGCTGACATTTTTTTAAAATTATTTTTGAGAAATTCTACTTTGTGTTTGGATGAGTGAAAACTTAGTAACTTACATTGAAATCTGAGGAGGAATCTTAGAGTTTCCCTGGAAGGAAAATTTGCAGATTTCTCATCCTCCCTCATTTTTGCTCATTTTCTTTGTTACAATCCTCTGTAGAAAGATACCTGACATTCTAAGATGCCTGTGGATGAAGCCATAAATTCACACCCACCAAAAAGTTGATGAAGAGCTCTTCTGACCTTGTCATTTGCTTGAGAAGGCTCCACCGAGGTTTTTACGAGCAGACAAATTATTGGAAAACATGTGACTACAAATTTGTATTCCTTTGTAATACAAGTATTAAAAATTTGAAAAAATGAATACAATTTGAAAAAAATCCAGACTACTCAGGCACAACCATAAAAACTGTGTTTTGTGGACTGTGTAATGACACAATACAAAGCTTCTCCCAGTAGCTGGTTTCTGTTGGCATTTATTCTTCCTGTGTTTTGCTGGCTTTGAAAGTTGCATAATAGAATAGGTTTTCCCTAGCTATGTGCATATTTATTAAGGCTTCCTGCTTAAATACTAATGATAGAAACTAACCTACTTGACTTCTTGGATGAAGCAACACTGCAACGTCATCACTTCTGTCAGAAGTGTTGGTGGAGCAATTAGGAAACCTTGTGGCAGCACTGAGCAGTTAAAGTTGGAGTCAGCTTTGGCTGGCACCAATACAGATCAGCTGCCTTATCTTACTGACTTGGTCTATATAGGTCAATCAAGTGAAAACAACGTTAAAATCACTATGTTAAATTAACTAGCAAAGTGTATTTTTGGTTCAAGGTTCTGGTCAGCTGGTTTCATAGTCAGAGTATGGTTTGTGTTGGAAGGGATTTTGAAGATCATCTAGTTTCAGTCCCCCTGCCATAAGCAGGGACACCTTCCACTGGACCAGGTTGCTCAAAACTGTATCCAGCCTGGCCTTGAACATTGCCAGGGAAAGTGCGAACACACCTTCTCTGGACAATCCTGTTCCAGTGTCCCACCACCCTCACGGCAAAGGATTTCTCCTAATACCTAATCTAAATCTACCCTAGCCATTCCTGCTTGTCCTGTCACAACATGCCCTGGAGTTGTAAACGGCATCTCTTTAATGACAAATTTTTCACCAAGATCTTTAACCATTTTCCAATGCAGATCACTACTAAATGATTGATAATCTAAAAAGTGCAGGTTTAGTTATATATAATATGGCTAAATATAGAATGGCTTGTAAGCGCATCTTTTTTTTTTTCATATTTATAGAACAGCTCATTCCTATAGCACATTCCAGTCTCAGATGTATTTTGTAATAATGAATATTAGGTAATTTTCCTTAGGTTTGATTCTTGATGTTGCTGCACTTGTGTAGATATTTATATGTAATTAAAATGGATGCAAAATGCCACTTCTTCTACAGGTACTTTTTAATCTTATTCATATTAGTTTCTCACTTCTGAAATTCTCTGCATAAAAGAGACCAATAGTGTCTCACAACTCTTAACTTATGTTCACATACTGATCCTAACATTTTTTCCTTGAGCCCTTTACTCTAAATCTTTTTTATATTCTGGTTGGGTACACAAGCTGTGTTTTATCACTTAAAATTATTCATGTTCTTGAATAGCACAAATATTTAGGAATACACTAAAAGTGTGTTTTCCCTGGAGAGTAATGCATGTCAGTTTGAAATCAGTTATTTATAAAACTGTGCTAAAATATGTAGATTTGCAGAATGCTCTGACTGAATAGAGATGTGTTTTAAACTTGACTAGAAACAATACTTGGAAACCTAACTCCCAGTCTTTACATGGAGCTGTACTGTGCTGTCTTTCACAACTTCGCAGTTTCAGTCAGCTTCTGTCTATTCTAAGATTTATAAAGCATGATTTCTGATAGAAGCCAGACCCATATAGCAGTTTAGGGGATAGTTTTGTTGGGATGTCTAACCTTTACACTGAAAAATGTCCTTTATTCCCATGAACAGGAAACAAGAGTGTTTCTTCACTGCAGAAGGTGAGTTGGGGATAGCGATCTGACCTTGAATTTTAACCTGATTAAGTCTAGTTCTGGGGTGAATGACTGGTCTGAAGAGCTACTATCAAAATGCAGGTTTTTCATTGCTGCTGTACTTCTCTCAGTGTACCTTCAGGAGTCAAGGGTCACTGATTTCTGGTTGAAATTATGACAACACCAGTTCCTTCCTCTTGGTTCCTGGAACACTTACATGTTCTGGGCACATTAAGGGAATTTTGAGAAGATGACAGAGGATTATTGACATGTGGGTGGTTTATTGTGTACCTTTTGCATGGTACATCTATTCCTTTTCTTTCTGACACCTATGGTCATTCCCTGTCACCTGTTGGTGACATAAGGACTGCACTTAGTATGGTAAGAAGCTGCATTTGGTGGGTATTCTTTGTTTTTCAGGAAATAAAAACTATATATAATGGGTTTATTTTCCTATTGTTTTTGATGGAAATCCTTAAAAAAAAAAGAAAAAAGGGAAAAGCCGCTTTGCAATTTGAGGAGCTGCTTTCACAACTTAGAACCTTTGGGGAACTGTTTGTATGCATTTAGCCATTATTTTTGCCTTGAACTTTTACTGCTTCAGGCTACTAGTGGAAAACCATAAAAAATTCTAAATTAAGCTTTCCTGATGTAAAGTAGGAATACTGGGTTTGGATATTTACTTGGCCCATTCAACACTTTGACTCTGTAAAATTTTGATGTATAACACATGAGAGCAAGAGGTCATCTGGCTGTGTGTGAATGCTAACCATTAAGGTAAATGAAAGGAAAAACCAATTTTTTCCCCTTTCACTGCATATACCAACTCTTAACATCAACGCTGTTCCATGAAATAAAAACATTAAGAAATGATGTAATTTGTTTTCCATGAGGAGTACCTCCCTCTAGAAGTGATCAGCAGTTAGGATATATGAAGTGTCACATTTCTTTCCCTAGTCTTATTTTCCCTCTCCCCCATTCAGACTGATTCACCCCTGCCTAATTTTAACAATAAAACATGCCAATCAAGGAATGTGCATGTTATAAAAACTTCTGTCTGTGATGCTTGGCAAGTTGCAATATTTGTCATTTCCCCAACTCTTCATACCACAATGACCATTGTCTTGGTTTTTTTTTTTTTTGCCAGTGGATATAATAGTCCTTTTGTACAACCCTATCCCAAATATAAATTAAAAATAAGCTCAAAATAATTATGTGGCTTTTTTAAGCGTAACTTTTTGGTTGTGGGTACTCTTTATGTCTGGGGGGAACAGATAGAGAAGGCTAGGAACAACTTAAGATTCACATCCAATCTTGGCTTCAGATACAGGCCTTTGTTAATATTGAATTTGCTTTCTTGCTGAAAGGAGGAAAAAAAAGCCTTCTTGTCACCAGAGATTAAATACTGAATGACATCATTAGAACTCAACAAAATCCTGGGATCCGATGCAGCTCTACTCTGCTTTTCTTTCTTCTTTGTCCCTTTTCCTCTTCTTCTTTTGTTTTCCTTTCTTAAATGGGAACAGTGATGTTCAAAGTCATTACATTGCTGATGAACCATTAAGTCACTCAGCCTTGTTTAAATAAGTGTATTTCACATAGACATACAATCCAACAACAGTCATTGTCTCTTAAGACTGGATCCTGTTTGCTGAGCTGCATTGCATATGCCTGCTTTCATTAAAAAGGTATCTTCCCAAAGGCTTAGAAAAATAACTGCTTTACAAAAGTATGGAGAAAAGGTGTCAGAATTTGAAGGCTTCTAGGGGGAAAACTGAATACATCTTGCTGTTGCTGTATTTACAGAACTTTTCTTGTACTGTAGGGTAGCATACAGGTGAAGGTCCTGACACTGCAAAGATTTATTTATGGGATGAGCTTGTGGCAGTACAAGTCATCTCAACTAAATCAAGTAGGAGCTCTTATAGTATTGGAGATAAAGGCCCTTCCAGAGCTGGTGCCTTGAATAGTTAGAAATGTGCTGAGAGAAAATGTTCCTCTGAAACTTCTCATTTATTTCTCTTCTCCTGTCAAATGCCCTATGGCAACTGAGGGCATGGTGCTAATTCCAAGTTACCTCATTAAACTCAATATAATCACAAGAGTGAAGGAGAGGGTTATGAATTATTTACCACCAAAAAAAAGTGATATGGATAATTAGAAAGGATTAACTCCATTATAAGGCTCTTACATCTTGTACTTTCAGTGAAGCAAATTCTAGGTATATGCAGATGGTTTTATGACAAATTTTACCCCACTGTAGTAAATGTGGTCTGATATTAAGCACTTAGTGGCTAGTATTACATCAGATAAGGAACCTGCCACTGGCCTGATTCAGATGTCTCTTGGGTGGCCAAGAATATAGAGAGGATTATCCAGTAATGATCTGCTGGATTGGGCTCAAAGTGCGCTGCTTCTGCCAGCTGCTGTGTCTGATCAGCTTTCCAAAAATATGGTCTGAGTCAGCTGGTAACTTCTTTCACAGAGTTTTGTTTCAGACTAAGTGACTTGCATCATCTTCTTAACTAGAAAGAAAGCAACCCAATGATTCACTATCATCCATGTAGGTCATATACTGCCTTCAAGTGTTCTTTCCCTTTAGCTGTTTGAGGCTTTGTTTACTTATTCTGCAGAATGATTAGTGATGTTGTTTGGTGACCTCATGTAATTTAGTTGGTGCTGTTTCCACCTCTCCTGGTGTCAGAAGGGCATGCTGTGGCATACGGTCAGGATGCTTGGTGGGCTCTGATCAGTCATTTGCTTTCTTGTAATGCAAAGGCCTCTTTAGTTTGACACTTGTGCTGCTGTCAGAGGCAATGAGGGTCAGCAGTTGTGGTGACAAATTAGTTTTGACAAGCTTAATGACCCCAATGAAGAAAAGTCTGCAGCCTTGATAGCAACTGCAGAATAATTGGTTAGCTCAGCCAAACAAGAAACATGTTAAAATCCCAGATCCTCTCTGGCAGGCCAATTACATCATTCAACAAAAGAGGTGGAAGGTTGCCATTAGCTGCTAAAGTGATACAAAAGCATCTGTGGGCTGTATTTCAATCAATTCAGTTTGCTTTGGTGGGATATCAGGAAACTGAAGAAAACAACAGCCTTTCAAACAGTGTTCATGCTATACATTGCAGAAACCAAAGAGAAATCTTCCTAAGAGCCTTTAGACTTTTATGGACAATAGTGTCTTGCAATGTTTCAGGTAAGTATGTATATACATATATGTATGTTGATTTAGCTAAATGCAAAAGACTTATTCAGGCCTTCCCCAGGTTTTCAGACTGTAGGACAAAGCAACCGAAGTGAAGTAATTAAGTAATGTAAGTAACAAAGTAACAGCTGGCATGCAGTTAATGGAGAGTGTTTAATGTTTGATCTATACATATCTTTTTCTAAAGAGAATACAACCACTATAGGGATGTAGCCTCAACATCAGCATCTCATAATGTATGTTGTTTTTGTAATTACAGCGTATGCTGTTTATAAGCATCAAAAGGTCACTGCCAGCAGAGCTAGAAAAGGTGATCAGATCTGCAGGCTTCTTATAAGTAAACACTAATTCAGGAAAAAAAATCCGTATTGCCGTCTTCTTACCAGCAATATCATCATCACCAACACTCTTCTTCATGGCTGGGCTCTAGTTCCCCCTGTGAGTAATAATGTTGAAAGTAAATAAATGAAACACTCACTTTTTCTGCAAATGGTCAATTTTCTAGGGGGCATACAAGTTGCCAGTGCAGTACACCCTCTTTGGGTTACCTCCAAGGTCTGTAACTCGATTGATCTTCAAAGATAAACCATTCTGGTTTCAGTGCTTTATTAGTATATAAGATAGAAAGGGGAGAACAGAATAGAGACATCACAGATGTTTTTCACAATACTGCTGGTATGACTGGAGTCAGTAAGTGCTTAGTCCAGCATGATCCATCCTGAGCCTGCCCATTCAGTTCAGTTTCTTGACTCTTTCAGATCTCTAAAACCATGCTAGTTTTCCCCTCACTCATCATTCTGTCCTTCCCACACACACTCTACTTTTGTGGTTGTTACCTGAAAGTAATCCAGTCTCTCTGTCTCTGAAGGTAT
The DNA here is from genome assembly GCA_013398055.1 of Ifrita kowaldi. Classification (NCBI taxonomy): domain Eukaryota; kingdom Metazoa; phylum Chordata; class Aves; order Passeriformes; family Cinclosomatidae; genus Ifrita; species Ifrita kowaldi. The sequence continues at coordinate 87,271 of VZRS01013128.1, read as the reverse complement.
TAATTGCAAATGCCTATCAGATTCATTAATTCACTTAATATATTTGTAATATAGATACCAGATTTTTTTACCGTGCCTTTGGACATCTGTCTAGCAAGATGGTAACCTTTTCCATAGCAGTATAAACATAAAGTTTTTTTGAAACAGAGACTCTAAATAGGTGAAATGCAATAAAGCACTTCTGCTGTGTTTTTAACTGATTTTGTGGCATACATCAACATTCACTTTTAGCATTGCACCTGATTAGGAAATGAGCATAATCCAGGCTCAGAGTTAGTCTTCTCTTTCCATTAGCTAATGTAAGCTTCAGCTGCTATTCATTCTCAATTAGTCCTTGTGTTGTGCTCTTATCTGTATTTTTATCATCTGGCTTTGTGTTAATGGTACAAACAATTAAAATAGAAAATAAAGTTTGTATTGTCAATTAAGAAAAACAGAGCACAATGACTTTGTCCAACAGTGCAAAAATAGTTCCGATACCTGTTGTAGCTTCTCTAAGACAGGCTTTCACAGTGGGAAAAGATTAATTTCAAAGACTATTGAATGCTGTAATGATTCACAGAGAATGAAGTAAATGTTAAGTTGCCCTGGGGAAATACATACTAAGAAGAATGTAATGTCCACCAAAGGGAGGAGAAAAAAAAAATCCTTAACTTCACAAGGATACTTATTTACTGAGTCATCCTTTTATTTTCCTTTGATGAAATTCAAAGCTTTTTATCCTCGCTCTCAGAAAATTGCACAGCTCATCCCTTGTGCCTCTGAATCTGCAGGTATTTGGGTTTTTTGTTCTCTTTGGCTGTACTCATGAACAATAAATATTAGGCACAGTCACTAACCTGCTATTATCTAATATGTCCTCTAGGTATTCCACAACCAGTTGTGGTGCCAGACATACCGCTTAAATAAAGAAAGTCTAGTAACTCACTTATTGAACACGTCACTTGAGAAAGGGTGTATGTACTTATCTTAGTAATAGGCCATGTGTACTGATCTTATTTTTGTTGTTGTCCCTACTTTATGCATCTCCTTCTTCTGCCTGGCCCTCCATGTTTTAGACTGGCTTCTCTCATTTGGGATTTATTCCCAAAGTGTTTGGCTTCTGTAAAGTCTGTAAACCCATCAAGGCTTCCTTTGAAAATGATCTTTTTCATGATAGGAACAAAATCATTACATGAGAGGAACAAAATCATTACATTTATCAAGGCTTGTTATTATTCCACTGACACCCTACATTTATTATTGAATGCCTGTATTTACTCATTCTTGCCCTTGTTCGCTAATGATCACCTGAAGTTTATCATAGCTGAAACCTCAGTTGCATGATGAGAACCACTTCTGTGTAAGATGTGTAAGAGGCTCATCTACTTGTAAGTGAGGGGAAGAAATGCGTTCCTAGATACATTGGATGATCTATGCTATAGAGCAGAGAACCTGATTTAGTCCTAAATTACATAGGAATTCTTTTTGTGAGTCACTGCCATGCTACTTTTCTCAGGAGCCCCAGGGAAAAAAAAAGGGTTCAACACAGATCTAAGACAGGCCTGATGTGAAATACCAACATGCTTGCATTACTAGTTAGGAGGTCTTCTGTGTTTTAAAGGTTGATTGTGTGATGTAATATTGTATGAACGATTTAACTTTATTAGAAAATGGAAAATAAAAAATATTCAGCACCACAGTGTCTTTATTAGCTTATTCCTCAACTTTTCCTGTATTAAATTTTTCATTGTTGAGCAGCTTTTTTGGCTCACCCTAGGGAACTGTTTTGCATTTATCCCTCACAGTCCCTTCACCACAGGCCTTTTGTTACAAGGTTTTTGTTTGCGTAAGGCAGCATCTCAGTAGACGGGACAAAAATCCCCTATTATATGTGTGACTTAAACGAGTGCAGGGATCCACATAGGTTTTGCATTACCTTATCTTCTGTTTTTGGAAACTTGAACCTTTTTGTACCATCTGTGTGGCAGAAGAAATAACAACCCTGTAGTGAGTCACAAAATACTGGCATTGGCATTTTCCTGAGCCAGGAGGTGTTGGCTGCTGAGCTCTTTAGAAAAAAACATATTGTGCCCTAACCACAGTTTTACAAGCAGCAAGTGTGTGCCAGCAGCTCTGCAGGGCACAGTCCAGCTCCAAGCCTTTCCCGGTCCTTCAGATTGTGTTCTGTGTGCTCAGCCTTGCTCTGAACCCTGAGTCCCGTCCCTGGTAACCAGACACATCTGTTGATTTAGATAAGGCCTGCCTCCTTCCAAACCAAGGTCTAACCAAAATATTTGTGCTCCCAGATTGTGCATCACATTGTTATCTCAGGCATCAGCCTGAACTTGCTGGGGACAGTCTGAGTGAAGTGACTGCAACTTGTCCTGACTGCAGCTGTGGCCCAGCCAAGGCTCATGGTCCTACTCCAGCCAGGCTTTGCTTACAATACAGCCCCGACTACCTTCATACTGCGATTTCTGCTGACACCAAATGTGTTCTTCTGTCTGCTGTGAGGCATGTCTGCAAGAGGCAAGATGTTCTGGTGCATGTAAATTGAGTTGTGGGTGATGCAGTGTGTACTCAAGTTGTTGGAACCGAGGGATGAGCTTAGCTGTCATTAAATGGGGTGTCAGAAAGCCAGTACCTGAAGGTCATGCTGCTTCCTTACTATGCTTTTTTCTGGTGTTGAGAGAGAGGAGGAAGAGGAGGAACAGCTGCCTTGTTTTCTTTCCTGTACATACGTACATCTTGATTCTTTGCACTTGGGTACACTGCACCAAAAGGAGGAAAATAACTTCTGAGGGTTTCTCTTTTCTTTTTTGGGCTGTTTTTACTGTCATGGGATCTCAGCAAAAATCTTTCTCAATTTGACAAGGCACATACAGGCAAGAGGATTTCCTATCCTGAAAGGAAGATTGTGCCTGTATCTACTTTTAGCATTCCTTTTGACTTCTATCTCTTTTGTCAAATTATCTTTGTTTTAATTTTAAATTCAAAGCATCATCTTTAGATTTTAGTAAATGCTACTGCAAAGAAACAATAACCACCACTTCTACCTTGTCCAGCTTTTAGCTTCTTCCACTGCTTTTCTTATCCCCAACTCACACCCATCAGTCAGATCTGTTGGTTATTTTGAAAATTATTTTGCTTATGAAGCCACACCACACTGAAGAACTGCATTTCCAGTGCATGAAGTCTTGTCACCATCTTCTCACAGTCATGGCTTGTTTGCTTCCCATCCACATGGCCTTCTGTCTTGCCCTATTGAATCTGGAGAGCTTGCTCACCAGGTGGGTTTCTGTAAGCTCTCCTTGCACTCTTTTTAATCCACAGGCTTATAACATGTGGGAGTATTGTCTGAGTTGTCATGAATTTTGAGATTTAGTTGCAGATAGTCAAAAGCATATATTCCACTGAACAAATTCAATGAAGCAAGAAAGCTTCTTTCTGCCTTTATTCTTATTACACTTCCCAGCAGGGCAGAAGATTAAAGAATGCATACTCCAGATTAGAAAAGAATTTCTAATTTATGTTCTTTCTCCATAAAATACAGGACTTAATCCTTTCTTTCAAGCTTTTTCTCTTTCTTTCTTTCTTGCCTGGTTTTTTGGTGTTTTTGTTGGTTTCTTTTTCATTTTTAACTAATTAAACAAACAGGCTCTAATTGAAAAAAAGCTGAGAGTGTTAAGCGGTCAAGAATAGAAAACAGTTATGGGCTGGGAAGTGTATTTTGAATGTTGCTGGAAATTTTTATGTGGTTTACTTGTGGGGTAAGAAATAAACCTCCTTGGCTGTTTGCTATTGTGACAGACTCTCACTGATTAAAATGCAAGCGCTTTTGCCTTGTTTTCCATAACTGTTCTTTTCTGTAATCTATCTCTATCAAATTGTGAAGTGAGTGTTCTGTGTTTCGCCATGAAAAGACAGCTGTGTAAGTAGCTCTGCTCAGAACAGGAGAAAGCGAGGATTTTAAATGCTGAATTGTATTATTGATTTCCCTTTAATGGGACAAAGAGAGAAGAAGTAAGGCTACATTGCTAAACAGCTCAAATACATTTCGCTCTAATCTTTTGGTTGCTTATTTTAAATTACCTATTACAAATCAGAGTGCAGAGGCAAATTCCTGGTATGATTTTTAGACTAATTCAGCAGAATCATGCTGTTAATGCCCTAAAAGGTGCTGCAGAGCTGCAATTCAGCCAGCAACATTATGAGTTGAGGCATGGTAATTATCTTGGCTTATGACCTAAGGATTAAGAAACTACTTGTAATTCTACATTTCTTACATATTCCAAATTCTCACTGACTTCAGTGAAAGTGGGGCATATTCAAGTAATGCAGAATTGGGACCTGGTTATTATGACAGAACCATTATAGTATGGGCTGGCAGTAATGCAACCATGCTAAGGTTGTTGAAGAATTCAGCTTTGCCCCATTTTAATTCGCTTAAGTTTTTGCTGAATAGCAGATTTTGGGGAATTTTCTAGTCCAGATTTTTTCAGTAGCCATAGATACTAATCTGAATACTTTTCAGTAAAGCACCAATTAATCTGATTTAAAAGTAATTAAGTTGTTTTAAAAAGTTCTGGAATTCAGAAAATAAACATTAAAATATTAATTTTCTCTACTTTCTAGTTACTTAGCTTTGGGGTTTGTGGGGTGGCTTTTAGGTATTACAGAGCATATTTTGATTAAATATGCTTCAGACTGTTCAAGTGAGTGTTTTACAACTGTAGCCCCAAATTAACTACTTCAAATGTTAGAAAATATTGAATATTTATTGATGTAAATAACCTTGAATGTAACTTCTGTATGCTTTACTTGCATAACTAGTTAAAAGTATTGCAAGGTAATACACTATTTTTGCTTCTTATGTACAATTATCAGGATTAAATTTCTCATGAATATCAGTGAGATGGCATTATCATGGTAAAGAGTAAGTATTATGAAACAGAGGTAGAAAAAATCAGTATGCATCATGTCTATTTTCCAAAAAGATGGAAATCTGAAGTTAGTAATATAGTTAGAGAATAACCAAGCAATTTTTATAGCTATGTATACGAGTATACTAGGTGGCCATAACTATAGCGATGCACATGTTGTATTTTAAGAAAAAAGCAACTAAAAAGCAGTGCAAGAAAAATTTTGAAATAATACCTACAAAGTTTTGGTCACCACTGCACATTTGTTATAAATCATTATTACTGGCAGAGGTTCTGCCAGAGTGTAATAGAAACAGTCCTTTCTCCATTATGAACTGAGTGGACCACGAATGCACCATGGATTGAATAGCCTGAACTTATTAATTCCATTAGAAACATTCTAGAAGCATTACCTCTCTGATGGAAAAGAGTCAAATAATTTTTGTCATATGAAATTTGCAAAAAATTCTGTCCTCTGATGAAGTTGTTGTTGCATAATGGAGAATGAGGTTGTTGTTGCATAATAGGGAATATCAGACTTTTTGGTCCTTGAAATCAAACAGTAGGCTTCTGTGTATCCCTATGAAAGAGCATACTTGAAAAAGGTACTTCTCAAACTATTACAAACCACAGTTTAATCCTGTTATTTTCACAGTATTCTACTTACATATGTAAAAATTGTGTTTATGTTAGAGATTACATATGATTGAGCCAATTTGGCAGAAGAAAATAGTGCAACAGGTATGTAAATATTGTATTAAAATTAAGAGAATTACCTTTTTGGTATATCGTTTGGTGCATTTTCCAAGTGCAACTTGAACTTCGAAATTCAAGTCCAGGTTTGACCAAGTGTATGTCTGTCTACTAATGATGCCTCTTTCTGTATGCATTGTGCTTTTTGTCTCAGGCACTTCAAGCTGAACACTGCTGAATGTAAACAAGTAACCCATTAAATTATGCCTTGTGCTTTTGCTTTAATGAAACTACTTTAACCCGGCCCTTTAAGTAATATCAGTGTCAGTCTGTCAAAATTGGAGCCAGTTAAACTTTTTCTTCTTCCAGGATAACATAGGTACATCATTTCTTTGGACACAAAGTTAGCATTTGTAGAAATGTTCTACTGTATCTCGACATGTTTGTGTTTGAGTACAAATGCTGCACTCGGGAACTATCAAATGGATCTCTTACTGCCCATTTTGCTCTTGACAGTGATCTAACGGCTTTTTTAATTAAAAAAAAAAAGAAAAAGAACAAACCAAAAAAACCTAAGAAAATTGAGTTTTGACTTTTAAAGTAAGAAATGGAGTTTACCAAGAGACTCTGTGCCAGATAGCAGCTGGCGTTGTGTACATTTGCTGGGAATAGAAAGAACCTCATATCCAGATTTGTAAAACACCATGCTGAAAGTTTTACAGTATCAACTGTGAGCTATGCACCATAAGTAAGGGTTTACTGAGAACTGTCTTAGTGCTTTCCTGTCTGTAATATCCTTGTAGCTGTGAAAAATGGCAATCAGGTGTTAATATTTTCAAGTAATTGTAAGAAGAAACACTTTGTTAGTGTTTGTAGAACAGCATGCATGTTTCTTTCAATATTTCAGTCCCAATTTGCATGCTTATAAATAGGATAGGACACAATAGGACAGGATGGAATGGAATACTCTTATTTCTATAAGAGAAATAGATATTTGTACGGAGTTACTATTTATAGAAAATAGAATGAATCATGAATGATAATGTTGACATGGAGTATGGTGAGGAAGAGTCCTCAAAACAGTTTCCGTCCCAGTTCAGCTATGGTTTCAGAGCTTTCCTGGTTATTTATTCCTTTTTTACCTGGTGTAATGGAGATCAGATTTTAGACCTTTGTGAAATTCACAAAGAGCAAAATCTAAAACAACAGAAACTTCCCGGTGAGAATGTGATTTACAGTACCTCATTTCCATATTTGAAAGCCTATCACCTCAATTTACAGTGCATCTCTGGTACGAAATCCTGTAGAAAACAGAACTGCAGAAGTGAGATGTAGTTGCATGTTTGCATATTTTTGAAGATGGTATTCCTGCATATATTTTTTGAAATACCTTCAAGGAAATAACTGGGTTTTTACCTGACAAAAGGTTGTTTAGTTGTTGCATGTCGACAAGAAGGAAAACGTATTCAAATGCATAGGACTTCTCTGGGGCTTACGATAATAGTAGCTGCCTTAACAGTGAACAATTTCTAGGAGAAAAAAGCTGCATGATTACAGATTATGGCCTCAGTTACATGAGGATCAAAGACAACCTTTTAGAAAAGCCAAAGAGGAAGGGAAAGAATGGAGTAAAACCAGAAGAAAAAAAAAAATTTGCAAGCACTGTCTTCCAAAAGGAAGCAAAGAAAGAATTCCCAAAATGTTCATTTTTCCCCTAGTAGTTTCCGTACCATATGGTTTTTGAATCAGTAGCAGCTGATGTATTCAGTAATAGTTCCTTTTGAAGGGACTTGTCATAATATTTACCTTCTCTACAGCAACAGAAATAGCTTCTGAGGCTGAAATGGACATGCTTACTAAGACTGATGAAAACAAGAGACATTTCCATGGTGAATGAATCTCTTGACACCATTATTTCAGGGATAAATAACATTCTCTGCACTGTGCTTAATTTCAGCTGAGATGTTTGTGTCTTTAGGCATGGTGTTACCTAGAAAATAAGGTTACATTGTGCTGCAGATCTCTAGAACATGAAAAATATGAAGAACTCTGGAGATCTGATATGAAAAGGAAAAAAAGAGCATGCTACATTTATCAAAAACACAGGAATGAAAGCCATCTGTAAAGAGAGTTTTCACAATGAAATAGTGTGGTAGGTGGAGACAGTTACATCTTCTACTTCTACTGCAATTAGGTGCCATCCTTAGTCCACTGTCCTATCAGAGCTGAGATCAGAACACTGATCTCCCTGGAAAGGAGATTAAAAATAAATCATATTGAGACACTCAAGTAATCTGTCTATATACTGAAATAGTCAAGTGTGTACAGTGTAACCAAAAAAGTGACAATTGTTCAAAGAGAATGCAAGGAACTGGCTTCTCATGTGCATCTGTCTGAAAAAGTAGCCTGATTCAGTTTCCCATGTGAACCGATGTGTAGATTTTTGCTCTGTATTAATATACCCTCTTTTCCACTGATTTCATTGCCTGCATAGCAGCATGTATCTCTTCTGACTTAAAAATACCCAAAGAGATGGATGAATTGGAGAACTGAAATCAGATTAGGATATAGTCTATTAATCTTGTTCAATCCCTACACACACACACACAAAAGCATTATGTACTGCTTAATCAAAAGCTCTTAAAATATGAGCCTTATAGCTGTAGGCACTGACTAGTCCCATTAAGTCTTACATCTGACTAACAATATGAACTTTATTCTCTATCTATTGAGTATAAAAGGAAGTACAAAGAAGCTAAATAACAATTTACTTTAGATTTTGACATGGTCTGTAATTATCTTTTGTTTGCATTTACATTTATGCATGCTGGATCGTAAAATTTTAAGGAATCTACCAGAAAAACGTGAAGTGAGGATATTGCAGTGAAGGGAACCTTCCTTTTTTTAAGAGGAAAGAAAAAGAGACTAATTACCTCTGGGCCAATTTGTCATTGAAAAAACAAGTCATTGGGCAAACAATGTGTAATAATCTGTGTAACACATATAAACATAATCTACCATTATTTACGGGAACAATAAATTCCCAGACTCTGTATAATTTCATAAGCCTAACTATAAAAGCGAAAATAAATGCCAGCCATTGCACAGTTTTGAGGAAAATATATGGCCTTATGTAAGTTCAGTGCATTCACCAAAGCATTCAGCCACCACATTAGAAAATGTGTTCTGTTCAGATAGGCACTGAAGTAAAGCGCTGCTCTGAATGCTACATTTTCCCCCATTTAAACACTTCAAGGGTTAAAAGCACAGCACTTACTTTGCTCTAGATGAACCTGGGCCTTCAAATCTCAGCTATGACTGCAGCCTCCTTGTCAGTGAGCACCTGATGTCAGCAGTTTGAATGATGTCTGACACTAATTATGTGCCATTCACAAGATTGCCAGGCTGGAGAGTCTGGGGGTATAAAAAGCTATTTAAAAGGTTTTCATATGAGGTCTTACTCTCAATTTTTTGAAAACACTTACCTCTTTTGCAGAGCAGCACCCTGGTAATACTGTTGAGGAAGGAAAATGGTTAAAAGTCTATTAATTAATGCTTGAAATGCATTGTTCTTGTTTGAAAGCCATAAAAGAAGCAGATTTTACTTCTGTTTGTGTGGTAAATACAAAGCTGTGTCCTTGTCATACCACCTGCCTAGGTGCTGACACAGAAGAACCTACCTGGTCAGCATTTCAAAGCATTCAAAATTAATTGACAGATGGACATTGTTAAATAATTAATGTGCCTTTTATCTGCTAATAAATCTTAGAAAATGCTACATGGCTACTGAATATTTCAAAGATTTGGTTTGGGACCTTAGTTATATGTTACTCTAGATTTATTTTTTTCCTATATAGTTTTTAGGGATACCATTCCTTCCATTTGCAGATACGCATTAATGTATGACAGCCTTTCCTAAAGTGTAGGAATGGTTTATATTTTTATTTTATTCCTTCAAAGTTAAAGATTTAAAACTTTTACTTGTCATACTTATGGTCAGTTTATGAATATTACAAAAGTAAGCAAGTCTAGCAGCTTGTCAAGCCAATCTCAGACAGTAATTTACTGTTGTAAACGGGTATGGATCAATACATTACAGGAGTTGGTACAGTGTTCTGGGGGGGGTGTCCCTCTCTTCTTCCAAGTAACAAGTGTTAGGATGGAAGAAAATAACTTCCAAGTTGTGTCAGGGAAGGATTAGTTTGGATATTAGCAAAAAATTCTTCACTGAAAGAGTTGTCAAGCATTGGGAGAAGCTGCTCACGTAAGTGGCAGAGTCACCATCCCTGGAGGCTTTAAGAAGACATGTAGATGTGGTGCTTGGTGACATGGTTTAGTGGTGGACTTGGCAGTGCTGGGGTAATGGTTGGAGTCAGTGAGCTGAAGGATCTTTTCCAACCTAAAATGATTTTAAAGTTTTTTGTATTAAATTCCATTTGAAGAGTACATACTAGATGAAGAGTGCTTCACTTGTTCTCTTAGTGGTCCTAAGTAGTTAAACTTCGTACATTTAACAGGGATAAGTAGAGCTACAAATACTGAGAATACCCCACTGACAGAGATGATCTCATTGGTTTTGCTGGATTATTGAATTATAAAAAGGTACGCAGTAAATCAGCCAAATGCAAAGAAATGTAAGCAGGAATGAAGACGTATAGCTTATAATTACAATATGAGAAATTATGCCTAGAAAAAAGTCTGAGTGGGAATTTAGTAGTACCAGCTGTAATCAAAACCCTTGGTAAAATGCTATGGTTTAAAGAAGGTTAGGATGATCCTGGAATAAGTGAAAAGGGGAGTTTGATTCATGTTACCTGAATACCTAACGTTGATAAGACTACCACTGAAATACTGATCATGTGTTTTGTATCCCAGATGAATGCAGAAGTAGTCAGAAGGTGACCAAATCACATTGTGTGAGGAGTTTTTAGAGCATGTGTCTATGTGGTCATGTGCAATCAGTCATAGATTAATGTGGGTTTGCCATGCATTGGCTGGCAAAAAAAGAGCCAGGTCTGATCTGAACTGTGTATCTGTGAAACCGCTGATTGTCTTACCTGTGTGGATGCAGCGGGGAAAGCCCAGTCCCACAGTTAGGATGCCGTGTGTCCTTGGACCACTCTGGCATCCATTGTGCTTAACAAAGAAAAGGCATGGAAGGTAGAGATGTTGGTTATTTTCTTATTGTTTTTCATGGAACATATTTTTGCTAGGGTAAAGTTTCTTATCTTNTTTCATAAGCCTAACTATAAAAGCGAAAATAAATGCCAGCCATTGCACAGTTTTGAGGAAAATATATGGCCTTATGTAAGTTCAGTGCATTCACCAAAGCATTCAGCCACCACATTAGAAAATGTGTTCTGTTCAGATAGGCACTGAAGTAAAGCGCTGCTCTGAATGCTACATTTTCCCCCATTTAAACACTTCAAGGGTTAAAAGCACAGCACTTACTTTGCTCTAGATGAACCTGGGCCTTCAAATCTCAGCTATGACTGCAGCCTCCTTGTCAGTGAGCACCTGATGTCAGCAGTTTGAATGATGTCTGACACTAATTATGTGCCATTCACAAGATTGCCAGGCTGGAGAGTCTGGGGGTATAAAAAGCTATTTAAAAGGTTTTCATATGAGGTCTTACTCTCAATTTTTTGAAAACACTTACCTCTTTTGCAGAGCAGCACCCTGGTAATACTGTTGAGGAAGGAAAATGGTTAAAAGTCTATTAATTAATGCTTGAAATGCATTGTTCTTGTTTGAAAGCCATAAAAGAAGCAGATTTTACTTCTGTTTGTGTGGTAAATACAAAGCTGTGTCCTTGTCATACCACCTGCCTAGGTGCTGACACAGAAGAACCTACCTGGTCAGCATTTCAAAGCATTCAAAATTAATTGACAGATGGACATTGTTAAATAATTAATGTGCCTTTTATCTGCTAATAAATCTTAGAAAATGCTACATGGCTACTGAATATTTCAAAGATTTGGTTTGGGACCTTAGTTATATGTTACTCTAGATTTATTTTTTTCCTATATAGTTTTTAGGGATACCATTCCTTCCATTTGCAGATACGCATTAATGTATGACAGCCTTTCCTAAAGTGTAGGAATGGTTTATATTTTTATTTTATTCCTTCAAAGTTAAAGATTTAAAACTTTTACTTGTCATACTTATGGTCAGTTTATGAATATTACAAAAGTAAGCAAGTCTAGCAGCTTGTCAAGCCAATCTCAGACAGTAATTTACTGTTGTAAACGGGTATGGATCAATACATTACAGGAGTTGGTACAGTGTTCTGGGGGGGGTGTCCCTCTCTTCTTCCAAGTAACAAGTGTTAGGATGGAAGAAAATAACTTCCAAGTTGTGTCAGGGAAGGATTAGTTTGGATATTAGCAAAAAATTCTTCACTGAAAGAGTTGTCAAGCATTGGGAGAAGCTGCTCACGTAAGTGGCAGAGTCACCATCCCTGGAGGCTTTAAGAAGACATGTAGATGTGGTGCTTGGTGACATGGTTTAGTGGTGGACTTGGCAGTGCTGGGGTAATGGTTGGAGTCAGTGAGCTGAAGGATCTTTTCCAACCTAAAATGATTTTAAAGTTTTTTGTATTAAATTCCATTTGAAGAGTACATACTAGATGAAGAGTGCTTCACTTGTTCTCTTAGTGGTCCTAAGTAGTTAAACTTCGTACATTTAACAGGGATAAGTAGAGCTACAAATACTGAGAATACCCCACTGACAGAGATGATCTCATTGGTTTTGCTGGATTATTGAATTATAAAAAGGTACGCAGTAAATCAGCCAAATGCAAAGAAATGTAAGCAGGAATGAAGACGTATAGCTTATAATTACAATATGAGAAATTATGCCTAGAAAAAAGTCTGAGTGGGAATTTAGTAGTACCAGCTGTAATCAAAACCCTTGGTAAAATGCTATGGTTTAAAGAAGGTTAGGATGATCCTGGAATAAGTGAAAAGGGGAGTTTGATTCATGTTACCTGAATACCTAACGTTGATAAGACTACCACTGAAATACTGATCATGTGTTTTGTATCCCAGATGAATGCAGAAGTAGTCAGAAGGTGACCAAATCACATTGTGTGAGGAGTTTTTAGAGCATGTGTCTATGTGGTCATGTGCAATCAGTCATAGATTAATGTGGGTTTGCCATGCATTGGCTGGCAAAAAAAGAGCCAGGTCTGATCTGAACTGTGTATCTGTGAAACCGCTGATTGTCTTACCTGTGTGGATGCAGCGGGGAAAGCCCAGTCCCACAGTTAGGATGCCGTGTGTCCTTGGACCACTCTGGCATCCATTGTGCTTAACAAAGAAAAGGCATGGAAGGTAGAGATGTTGGTTATTTTCTTATTGTTTTTCATGGAACATATTTTTGCTAGGGTAAAGTTTCTTATCTTGTTGACCTTTTAAAATCAGTGAGGAATTTCTGTCCTCTGATCCATATCTTAGCTTCTGGGTGCACATTTTTCTTCTCATTTTGCATCATCAAAGGCTCCCCATGAGTGAATAGGTTACTAAGCCAAACAAGCTGGTATTTTGAAACTCTGGGTATGCATTTGAACCACCTGGTTAATATGTCCTCTGTGTGTGCTTAGGGTTGGGTTGATTTTCCCCAAGTCAGATTGGCAGAGATTTGAAGAGTTCTTCACCTTTCCATCAAGCACATGCCATATCTAACTTTCTGAGGTCATTTGGATGCAGCTAATGTGTTTCCCTATATCAGAACCTCTTGAGAGGCTCTCAGCTTCTTTTGCCTCTTGCCTGAGACATGTATTCAGTTTTATTGAAGAATGAATGTGTTCTGTTGCTGAAATATCCAGGTTTGTTATTGAGATTTTGTGTGGACAATAGCTAGCTCTTGTAAACAGAAAGTCAGCTGCTGCAATTTAATGGTTGTAGGCAGGCTAATGTTTAGCAAACTCAAATTTAAAAAGGAAAACCACACCTCTCCCAGTAAACTTAGAGATAGACCAGATGAGGAACATGTAATGAAGTGTATTTATTGTAATATCCCATAAATATTTCCTCACACATTACAATGGAGAAGAGAAATGCTTATCCTTCACACTTGAAAAAATAAATGATGATCCTTTGCCACAGACAGTGATGCTTAAAAATATTTGTGGATCACTGTATAATTGGTTCAGATGAAAAAAGATATTAAAAGCCCAAACTTGAAGATAGTAACAGTGTGTTGTATACTCAATTGAACATTTCTGTGAAATCAAATACTGTTCAGGTGTCAGTATTTCTAAAAGTAATTAATTTCATTTTTCGGAGGATTTGGAATAAATTTCACAGTAGGTCTGAGAAAGCACTGTGTGTAGTGAAAAGCAAATAATTTTGATATGTATAAATTGTTTGGAAGAAGGTTAAATGACTTGATAACAGAAAATACCTAGAGTCAAAAGTTACCTTTTACAATGCTTATAATGTTAATATAGCAGAAAAATGACAAAAGAAAATATACTGTTTGGATGCAAAAGCAAAACAAATTCAGACAGGAAAATGTGACTATATTTAATTCCCGATTGTATTAGATAGGGGGTTAGGAAGAAGTTGGGCTGTCTTTGGCTTTTAAAATGAAGACTACGTACTTTTCACTGAATGGGTCAGAGCTCAGACAGATGTCTGCCAGAACAAGTTCTTCAATCCTTGCTATACTAGTGATCAACTGAGATAATCAGAACAGTTCCTTTTGCAGAGAAAACTGACTAATTTCTTAGTCACTTGGCCACTGATTATCTGCTACTGATACTGAAGTATTCACACAGGTATTACCATGCTGTTCTATTGTTTAAGAGTCTAAATGTATTTTATAGTGAAGGTGGCTGTTGAATTCCAGTCAGGGCTCAGAAATGCATGGTGCATCCAGCACGGCTTTGGATGTTGAACAGGTTATTTTATATAACCTGTGACATTATATTGTCATTTTACAGGAGGTTGCCTGGTATGCTGAACATCATCGCTGCGTAAGCAAGGATGAACAGTGCATTCATGAGAACATGAATATTTTAAAGTCAAAACACTGCTTTTTCTTTCTGTTGATGTGCTTCATCTTTCCCTGTAAATATATTGTTTCTTGCTTTTCATAACTGTCCTTATAAAAAGAGAATGTAAACATGAATGTGTTTTAAAAAGAACTTTGGGAAGTACAGAGGGGAAATTTTCTGTATGAGCTACTTAATGGTTTCAATTTGTATGCAGTAGTATAAATAAAAGCTCAGTAACGGTGATTTCTGTATTGCAGTTTAGGAAAACGTTGCACAATTAATTCCACATAGTACTTGCAAAAAAACCTGTTTAATCAGGCATATGTTTAGGACTGTTAAACAGATTCAGAATGCTAAATCTATGCGATATACTTAAGTGACTACAACAGGTAATATCCTAGAAAACTATGTGTTCCATTTCAAAATGCAACTATCAACTCCCTGACTTTTTCCCCCCCTAAGTAATCCTGTCTTGTCTGCGATGCTTCCACTGAAATCTGTTTATGAGGATAGAGTGTATGCTGTGTTGTTGAAAAGAGTATCTTTTCAGTCCTTTTATCTTAAGAATCAGAGGTTTCCAAGGCTTCAAGAAATTTGATTTGTAGAGGAAACATTCATTAACTATTGAGTAGAGATGGTCTTTTTAATAATACAGGCTTGTAGACTCTGTTTTGCTAGAATGACCTTTTCAGCAGTACACAACTATATATTGCCATGTAAATATGCCAGACAGTAATTTAAGGCTGTGGAGGGAAGAGAGAACTATCTTTTTTTCCAAGTTATACTCAGCAATGCAGAAGTCTTCAGAAATAACAATTCTTAAATTTTTATGTTTAGAAGTCCCCAGTTCTGCTTGCTGAAACATTTTTGCTCATTTAAAATTAATAGTAATTTTACAGCCATATAAACAATCATTTACATGTTTACGTTCATTTGCATGCTAGAAGAGTCAAAGTTTAATAGCCTGCAAAATAAACAAAACAGAGTCATTCTTCTACAGCTTGTTCATCGATCAGAGTTTTACCCTATAAAATCAATGGCTTCTTGAGGTACTACAATTATACTTATGTGCAGCATAGTTATAGTCGTTAGAATGAATGGTTTTTCTTTAATGCAGTTGTTACGAAAGAATAACTTGTCTGTATAAGATGAGTTAATCAGTAGATGTCTTTCGAATTTTAACATAGGTGCTCTTGAATTATTTTGCTTTTTGAAGGTAATGTTTTTGAAAGCTTAAAACTGAAAGACTACATTTATATTAGATGCTAGGAAGAAATTCATTATTGTGAGGGTGGCGAGGCACTGGAACAGGTTGCCCAGAGAAGCTGTAGATGCCTCATCCCTGGAAGTGTTCAAGCCAAGGCTGGATGGAGCACTGAGCAACTTGTTCTAGTAGGTATCCCTACTCATGGCAGGGGGATTGGAATGAAATGATCTTTAAGATCCCTTCCAGCCCAAACCATTGTATAATTCTATCATTTTTGTGATTAATTTCTTATATCAGTTTTTAGCTTCCATGTTTTATGCTTTCTCCACTCTTTACTTTTTCCTAGAGAAATGTGATATTTTTATCAAGGCAATTGTAAGATATATTGTGTATTTTATTTTTTGATTTGTTCTGCAATATTTTCTAAAAATAGATCCCTAAAAGTATTTTTACACTTGCAACAATGTTTTGTATGCATACTAAAGCTCCATAAAAATAAAGGCAACGCTATTTATACAAGCATAAATTAATGTTCAGTGGTCGATCTGGATAGTCTGAAATCAAAGTGGATCATCTGAAAAGCACTGGTTCACTTTATACAAAGGGATGGAATATAAATAAAAAGTTTCACGGGTGGAGACATTTTCTGAAATGAATGTATGGGAAAGATAAATTGCCCTTATGGTGTAGCGGGGTGGTTCATCCTCTTTATCAAACTTTAATTTCTTAATCTTAGTTTTAATATTGGTGGTTTATAGATTATGTAATTTATACTTTATTCTTTGAACTTGTAATTCTTTTTTGCAGTAATCCAAAAGACAGATGTGCTTAAAATTAAGTGATACAAATTTTACATAGTTTTTTCTCTTTTTTCGAGGATGTTACTGATTTGTAAGAAAGGCATGCTAATTATGATCAGAATTATGCCAGTTTTCCTACCTGTGCTTTTGTAAACACACGTGCACTGCATAATATATAATAAAATTTAGTTGTGTTATTCTGACACTGGTGAAAAATGGCCTGTTTCTTCTCAAGTTAATACAATTAATAGGTAATTAATAGGTAGTGGAATGATGGACATTTTTGTGTTAGCTTTAGAAATGTTTGATATCTCTGCTACAGAATTATTACTTTTGCAAGTATGCAAGAACTGCAAACTAGCATGTTAAGCATCAGAAGCTTTAGATGTTGCATAGTGGGGTATGCAGCAGCTGAAACTAATGAGATTAATTGATCCTGACTGATAGAATTTTAGAAAGCCTATCCTTCTGATAGTCATAAATATTTAAGTCTAATTGAAATCAAGTGCATATAAAAATGCTGGTGTCAAATAGAATGGACCTTTTACTTTGTCTTAGGTTACAGTATACTATGAGAACATGATAGATGAAAATCTTGTTTTCTGTTCCTATAAACATAGATTTCTCCACAGAGGCAGTACTTGATTAAGTATAGAAGTACTGTGCCACATGGTTATTGGTTTCCCATAGGAATTACATCCTATTTTGACAGGCTTACTATTTTTAGTATTTTTAGTGCTTCATATATTTACTCATGGCAGAAAGGTAAAAATATATTTCAGAAATCATTTTACTTTTTGCATCACCATTAGCAAGGCGGAGCAGACTGATATTTCCCTGCATGTCTTTGCTGTTGCTCTGTAGGTTGGGATAGTACTAAGAGATGCCTCCATTAGGGTCAGTTGCTAATATCCAAAGAAGCCTGGAGCTGAGATAGGGACGGTTAGCAGAGGTCTTGGGAACCTCACAGTGACCATTTCGCTCTCGGTGTGGTACAGGGAGGAGAATCAGCTGGTGCTGTGTTACCCAGGCAAGTCCTGCACTCTCAGCTGGTTGGTCCCTTTGGGTCTCAGTGTGCCATCTGCAAAATGTAGGACATGCTCTCCTAATTCAGCCACGTGCAGGGAGGATAGGTACATTTTTACACTCTAAATGGTTTGAACCCTGCAGCAACACCCACGCTGAGAAGCCGGGCCCTGCAGAGCTACTCAGCCATAGCCATCTGCATGCCCTTTTACCTTTCTGTTTGGTGTTTGCTGTTGCAGTTTACTCTGTGTGCTTTCCTTTCAAATAATTTCTTTCTCTTTTCTAGTTTGAGGGTTGCAAGAAAGCCTTTTCCAGACTAGAAAATCTCAAGATTCACTTAAGGAGCCATACGGGTGAAAAGCCGTACCTTTGCCAGCACCCTGGCTGCCAGAAAGCTTTCAGCAACTCCAGCGACCGCGCCAAGCACCAGAGGACACACCTGGACACTGTAAGGACACAGAAGTCCCATTGCAGTCCCCTGTACAATAGACCATCTGCTCCCTTCCTCCAGCTTGGTGACAGCAGG
The DNA here is from genome assembly GCA_013398055.1 of Ifrita kowaldi. NCBI lineage: Eukaryota > Metazoa > Chordata > Aves > Passeriformes > Cinclosomatidae > Ifrita > Ifrita kowaldi. The sequence continues at coordinate 69,114 of VZRS01013128.1, read as the reverse complement.
TGGCCCATAAGAGATAGGAGGGTGGATGGTCTGATGAGGCTGTTGAAGCTGCTCCAAAAGTGACCCAGTAATCTAAGCATGCAAGAAGATGGTCCATGCTAGTTGATGAAGAGACCACAGTTCCATGGTCTTTGCTGCAGGCAGAGGCAGTAGCTTTCTCCCACTTAGTTGATCTTTAGGGAAACTGAAGCCATCTGCGATAATAAGTGCTTTTCTTTGACGAAAACTTAAGGCTGGGACATGTACCAGAAAGTCAAGAGAGGCAGAATAATTTTGTAAATCTAAAAATTTTCATGCTAACAGATGGTTGCTTGTAAATTTGAGTCACAGCTGAGATTTGTTTAAAAACCTCTGTTTCAGAACAAAAGATCATGTTTTCTCAGAGACAGTTTCAAAGAGCAGAAGTCCAGAAACACAATTAAAACAACGCCGTTTGAATTAAATGGCTGTTAAAAAAAAATATATATATATTCATTTTGAATAGTTGATACTATGCCTGGCAAGTTAATTATTCATACAAGGTGTTTTCAGAAATGCTTTGTGAAACGTAAGTGGATAAATTGCAAAATAGCTAATTTCAGGAAACGGTTTGACCTAATGTTCATTTAATACATTGTATTGTGAACTGACAAGTCTTCAGGGAAGACAGACAGATTAGAACAGGCAAGATGAGGTATTTATATGCGTTAGATTTATTGGACTTTCCTTTAAGAAAACTCTAAAGATATGACAGGACTGGTATTTTTCTAAAATGAAGTATTATTAGAAAATGTGAGCTAAGGAATTGGTCGGTACTTCATATTAAAATGCATTTTATTTTGTATGTTATACTTTTGAAACTTCAGTATTCAATGCTTGGTTTGGTTTTTGCTTGCCTTCTTTGTGATACAGTAAACTAACACTTTTTCTTGTTCTCTTTTTCTGAAGCGGATCCTTCTATAATCCTAAACAGTCTTTCTGGGCCTTTACTGCAGTTTCTTTACCTGATTCACTAAAGACTGTAATTTCTGATTAAGTCAAAGATTGCTCTGAGGGCGGAAGAATTGTAAGTATATCTAGAAATATTCATTGTACTGATTAGAAAAAAAAAGGTAACAATGAAAGGTGCTGTAACGAAAGCTTTCCTTTTGTTTGTCTTCCCTAAAAGCTTTACTTCATCCTTTCCCTTTCTAACAAATTGCTGAGCATTCTGCTTGTAATAATGTACAACATTTTTGTTCTGTAGTAGTGTGGTTTGCAGCATCCCAAGGCTCAAAAAGGATTCTCTTGAGTTAAAATAATCTGTGATAAAACAGCAACTTTATCCTTTTTCTTTTTGGTTTAGAAACCTTATGCATGCCAGATTCCAGGATGTACTAAGCGATACACAGATCCAAGTTCCCTGAGAAAGCATGTGAAAGCCCATTCTTCCAAAGATCAACAAGTCAGGAAAAAGGTAATTTTTCTACTGTCTCGACTGATGTAAAGCTTATGTGAAGAATTTGGTGTTGTGGTATTAGATGTTTCAATGCATCTTCAAGTCCTTGGGTTGGTTTCAGACTGTGAATTAGAAAAAACCGCAAATTATAGATCGATGTGGTTCATATATAGATAATTTCAACTTTGACTTAATGAGGCTGCCTGGTTTAAAGATTTATGTTTTCTGATGTGATGGTTAATCACTAAGCACTACATAATGAGGCAAATAAAAATAATCTTTGCAAACAGAAATGCTTGGTTTCAAATTCTGCTACTTGGTAAATACACAGTATTACAAAATACTGGCCAGTCTCAGATGGAAGGATGAAGACAGTATGTGAGATTAAGCTCTAAATTATATTTCCAAATTCCAGATACTTCCAACACCAAGATACTTCACAATGCTGCTTCCCTGTGGATATCAAGTCCATGTCATCAGCTGTTTACATGTATAAATGCATCTCTAAAGAGCTGAGTTGTGACCTAAGGGAATGATTTTTTTTTTGAGCATTTTTCATCATAGCTCCTATTAATCACTGGCACTATTTAATTAGATTATTGAGTTTGAAAGTCTAAACTTTCATTTTAAAGGAACCTGGTTTTGATAAAAGGGAAACATGCATGAAGGGAGGGATAGATAAACCTTTGAGATATCAACCCCATGTTGAACAAGTTATAGTTTAGAAGTTTTAAAATTAAATGCACAGCCATTCACAGAAAGTAGCAAGAAAATTGCTTGTGCAGTGCTGGAAGCATTGAGTGGCAATATTTAAAGCTGCAGTATAAAAACTGGAAGAGTAAGTTTTGATTCAGTGGTTTGTTGAAGCAGGACATGGCAGCAGGAACTGACCTGCAGTGTTCACAAGGGATTTCCTTTAAACTTATGTGTGTCCACTCCTGTATCAGAGATGAAGTAAATGAGCATTCATTTTCATCTTAGTAAGTAGTTCTTTGGCTCCCTTGTTCCTGTGAACGCTGCCCAGAGGCAGGACTAACAAATGAGGTCTGTGAGCCTTGTCCTGCCTGTCCCAGAAGGCAGTTTGGCCATCCAGACACAATGTCCTACAAGCACGATCAACACGTTGCGTTCTGAGAAATTTGTGTGATGCCTCAATTAAAATTGGCATAATGGACCTTATTATAGTAATTAAAGTCTGCTGTAGTGTTGCCGTCATTGAAGGTGAAATAACGTTACTGCTTCTCTTGTTTTCTCATGTTGCACTACTATGTCAGATTTTTCTTCCTGCATTTGAATCACTATTTGATTGCGCTCATTTTTCATTCCGTCTTTGTGCCAAACAGTTTAAACTTGGCCCTTTTTAGTCCTCACTTCACTCTCTGTGAGCACACTCTAGACTTAAAATTCTCCGTTTTTTTCATCCCTCTTTGATAAGGATTTATTTGTGCTCACTGGTCACTTGGGATATATTAACATATGGAAGGGGAAATATGCCGAACTTCTACAAAAAGAAAAGAAAAATATGGCTTCTATCAAGCCAGATACTTAGAACGCAGATAAAGTTTGCATAATGTTTACAGGGTACAACATAGTTAGTTACTGGACCTTTGAGAAGTTATAATTACTAACTAACATTATGCTTTGGTATTTGAAATATTTCCTGATGGTAATAATAACAAAAAATAAGAACAAATACCCTTTTATTGAAGAATTAAGGTTATTTATGGATTTAATTAAAAGTGAAAATTGGCTTAATGTCAAAAAGGTAATTATGAAAATGGGAATTCATCAAAAATAACCATAAAAATTCCAAGGTGATAAAGGCACAGTGGACTAATACTTCCAGCCCTAGGGATCTATTCTGTTACAAAGAATGAAACCCTTTGCTGTCACACCCCGTTAGTCATGGATTCTTTTAATATATCGTGCCTGACTGGTTTTAATCCTCCTTTTAACCTCCCCCTGCATACCAAGTGACATTGTTGTGGCGTCTTAGGTTGCTGGCTCTCCAAGACTGTACCTGCAAATGTGTCTTTGATGTTGCATAGACTTAAATAGCAGGATGAAGTGTATTCATAGGAGTAGAATCAGCTACTTGCTGTGCTGATGTTTACATTGAGACTTCACCCCGGATTCTGTAGATGTTTCTTCAAAGTATTTTACTCTTTCTTTGGGTCTCTAAGATGGGGCCAGATTATGCAATGGGATATAGGTAAATTTCCATCTCTCGATTATTTTAAGCAACTCCTGTTGATATATGTCTGTGACTTACCATATAAGGCAAAAATGCCTTTTCTGCAAATCCATAATGCAGCCACTATTCCCCTTCTCCTCCCAGCCCATAGTTATCTACTAAATACATTTAACTGGGAATCTCTCCAGGTAATGAGATGAAATCCTATATACAAAGAAGATCCCAGCACAAATGCATTTAATGAAAGCAATTTAATGGATAGTACAATAAAATTTCATTTACTCTTCAAAGGAAAGCAGAGCCATGAGAGAGTAAAGATAGTCATGCCTGCTTTAATCATCTTTGTGTAATTTGAAAGATTCTTGATAAAAATGAGGGCAAACATGTACACAAATACCATGCAAATATCTGTGAACAGATGCTGAAAATCTTCAGTAAAACATTTTAGGTATAAGTCTGTAATCTTAAATTATTTTGGTGGAATAAAAAGCAGTGTTTATTATCTTATTTTAAAAAAGAAAAATTTCTGACTCTGCCAGGATTTCATCTTCCCATTGGGAAGATAGATGGGGTTTGTTCTAAGCCAGGAAGTCAGCGAAAGAAAACTAGACAGTACCCAAAATGAGAGATTAAAGTGATGCTAAGAGGAATGTTAATGTACAACATGCCCCTCAACTACAATTACTTCTGAAATGTGTTTTCTTTTTAATCTTGTTCTCATTTTAGCTTTGACAGGACAACAACTTACAAGATTTTATTCTGTAAGTTGGCTAGACAAGTAAGCTTATTTTCAGTTGGCTACACTTTTTCAATTTCAGTAAAGCACAAATGTCTTTCATCTGTGAACTGATGGTACTGTATTCAAAATCAAGAATCCGTAGCTCTTTTAGTTCATAAGTCTTTTTATTGAGGTTGAAAATGAAAATGAAATTATGGAACATAGTCATACCGCAGTCAGACAGATAGAAACATTCTAACATGGTTTTGGGTATTAGAGAGCAGGCATTCCTTACTGCAGCGTGCTGGTTGCTCAAAGGATCCTGTCTCCAATTGAATGCCCAAGCATCGGGTAAACAGAGTGTTTATCATACAAAAATAATCACATATTCGTTAGCTATTGCCCCTTATGTGGTGTATATGTTTTACTTTCTTTTACATAGTCTCACCCCTTATCAGATGTCCTTATAGGTTCCTTGGGGTCTGTCTTCAACGTCCCTTGTCCTNTTTAGTTCATAAGTCTTTTTATTGAGGTTGAAAATGAAAATGAAATTATGGAACATAGTCATACCGCAGTCAGACAGATAGAAACATTCTAACATGGTTTTGGGTATTAGAGAGCAGGCATTCCTTACTGCAGCGTGCTGGTTGCTCAAAGGATCCTGTCTCCAATTGAATGCCCAAGCATCGGGTAAACAGAGTGTTTATCATACAAAAATAATCACATATTCGTTAGCTATTGCCCCTTATGTGGTGTATATGTTTTACTTTCTTTTACATAGTCTCACCCCTTATCAGATGTCCTTATAGGTTCCTTGGGGTCTGTCTTCAACATCCCTTGTCCTTTTCAGGTGGCTGTTCCTTGACCAAGTGCAATAAAATTGTTTTGCGTAACTTCTGCTTTGTCAGCCTTGCAGAGCTGAGCTGGCATCCTGTTTGTGTTTTGCATGGCTTCTGTTTGCCTAAGTTACATCCTTTATCTATTTCTCCAAGGCTGTGCTGTTCTGTTCTACTGTCCTTGATAAGAGTAAAATGTTGTTCTGTTCTACTCATATCATTCATATCATTCTGCTCATTATCATGTCCATATAATATCATTAACACAATCCAGATCCTGTGCTATTAGAACACATAACCACAGAGTGGGTCAGGTTGGAAGGGATCACAGTGGGTCATCTGGTCCAAACTCCCTGTTCCGGGTCATCCCAGAGCACATGGCACAGGATTGTGTCAGGCAGTTCTTGAATATCCCTAGTGAGGGAGACTCCACAGCCTCTCTGGGCAATCTGTTCCAGTGCTCGGTCTCCCACACAATAAAGAAGTTCTTCCTGATGTTCAGGTGGAACTCCTGTGCATCAGTTTCTGCCCATTGCCTCTTGTCCTATTGCCTGGCACCACTGAGTAGAGTCTGGTCCATCCTCTGACACCCTCCCTTCAGACACTTACAGGTGTTGATGAGGTTCCCCTCTCAGTCATCTTTTCTCAAGGTGAACAGGCCCAACTCTCTCAGCATTCTTTGTAAGAGAGACCCAGTGTTTTGAAACATGTATAGGTCAATACCACCATTATGCTCTTCATGAAGATCCATTTGTTGTGTAACCTAGAACTCAGCCTTGTACAAGTATGAGATCATTGTCTTTTCCATATAAGTATACCCTGAAAAGTAATTTGCTATTTCTGTAGCAGTCATGCTGAAGAAATCTGTATTTGTGAATCTAAAGAAAATATTTAATTCACTTTCAAATACTGCAGTGCAGTTCCCCACTGTGAATGGAATGGAATGGCCTCTCCACTGGCTTTGTGTAGATCTTGTCGTGAATATCTGCAATGTCCACTGCCTTTCTTAAAGGTTTTCTCTGTTAAAAAAGTGCATTTTCAAATAGGTAAGAGACAATTTAAAAAGGACAAAAGATTGCTCTAATTTTGTGCAGCTGTTTGGCAAAGACAAGATCAGTTCAGTAACACTGACCTTATTATCTGAACAATGCAGTGGCTATGCTTTTAGATAGTCTTAATTTTATCCATACCAGTGAATAGCTGTTGTCATATATAATAGTTCTTTAAGCCAATGTGTCCAGCCAAAAAAAACCAAAACCCACAAAGATTTGAAGGATTGTTTCTATTTAATTAAAAGAAAGTGAAATAGATGAAGATAGCTCCATCTTTGTGAAAAAAAGGAAGAGATAATTTGAACAGTTGACATAAACAAGACCAGCTAAAGGGAATGCAAAACTCTTAGTCTGGGCTTTGAATTGAGGATGATTTATACAAAATAATTTCCTGTTTCAACTGACCAGCCTTTGATTCCTTGGCAGTTCTAATAGTGACCAGATCATGTCTTTGTTCTTTTTATTTAAATTATTTATGGATCAGATATGTTATTTAGACAAGCTTTGAGATATTGAATGCTTACCTGACAATTGCCTCTAAAAGCTGTCTGTCCTGTAAACCTGCACCATCTTAGATCATTCAAATGGGTCTTGAGGAACCCATACAAGAATTCAGCTGACCAGATAGGTTAACACCTCAGCAGATCCATCAGTGACACTCGTAGGTCACTATTTAGTCTTAGCTTAACACGGGAATTATGTTTATTCTTCTGGGTTTTTTCTGAGACAAAAAGTTTTGTACTGTCTCTGCCAGAAATCAAATATCATAGAGGCATAGCTTCAGGAAAGGCAGCCCAAAGGACATTTCTAAAAATTATCTAGACATGACGGAGATTTTCTTAAATTGTAGTTTATATGGTATATGTACCAAATCACTAAGGAATGGAGGGAGTGATGAGACCGAAGGAGATAAGGGATATGTGCATGGCTTCTAGATTGATTTATTTCTGTCCAAAAATCTTCCTTTTTCACAAAAATTGGTCAGTTGTAAAATGATGGCTGAACAGTCACTTTTGGGAAGTTAGCAAAATATTATCCTGATGACAATAGATGCTTCTATCATTTCTTCCTGTGATATCTGACTGGAAGGAGATTCCTTCAGCTGTTGTTTTGCTGTGCAGGAATAAAGGACAGAAGGCAATCAGAATTTCTCTGATCTTCGTGCTATTCATGCATGATCTCTTCCCCATTGTATTTATCTTCCAAAACTGATCAGCTAACAACGATAGGAAGTTTTCATAATGCTTTTCCAGATTATGATAAGAAAAAAGGTGATAGACTGCACTGCTGAGATGAAGGAGGCAGTATGACACCTCAGCCATATCCACTCCTACTTCAGACTGTAGTTGAGGCTAGTAGTAGAGCAGAAAGTCCACACTAGGTGTGGAGCACGTTGAAAATAATGGGATAAGGATATAAATCATCTGGCCAAAGCAATTACTGGCATTGCCTTGCAGAGTGGCCTCTGCTGAGCTTGATGTGGGTTCCCATCTGAACTGAGGGGGCTTTACAGAACCCACCTTGCTTATAAAGGTCCTGCAGGTATTCCTCTTCTCCCGCTCTGCAGCCCCTATTTTAGCAAAAAGGAAATATAAAATCCTCACCATTAGAGGCAGATCTTAGTAACTGAATTCTTCTGAAGCCATGTTTTTTTAATTCCTTTTCTAACAGTTCACCTCTTCTCTCTTAGAGCCCTGTAGTGTATAAGGTATATAGAATATATAACGGTTTGGCTTGGAAGGGCCTTAAAGAAGATCTAATTTCAATGCCCCTGCCATGGGTAGGGACACCTCCCTCTAGACAAGGTTGCTCAAAGCCACATCCAGCCTGGCCTTGAACACTTCCAGGGATGGGGCATCCACAACTTCTCTGGGCAACCTGTTCCAGTGTCTCACCACCATCACAGTAAAGAATTTCCACCTGACATTTAATTTAAACCTACACTCTTTCGGTTTTAAGCCAGTCACCCTTGTCCTATCACTGCAGTTCTTGAAAAAGGGTCCCTCTCCACCTTCCCTGCAGGCCCCCTTCAGATACTGGAAGGTTGCTGTGAGGTCTCCATGCAACCTTCCCTTCTCCAGGCTGAGCAGTCCCAACTTCCTCAGCCTGTCCTTGTAGGGGAGGTGCTCCAGTCCTCTGATGAACTTTGTGGCCTCCTCTGGACTCGATCCAATAGCTTCACATCCTTCCTGTGCTGGGACCCCTGAGCTGGATGCAGCCCTGCAGGTGGGGTCTCACCAGAGCAGAGCAAAGGGGCAGAATCCCCTCCCAGGCCCTGCTGCCCGCGCTGCTTTAGATGCAGCCCAGGACATGTTTGGCTCTCTGGGCTGCCAGTGCACATTCCCAGCTCATGTTGAGTTTTTTGTCAATCATCATCCCCAAGTCCTTTCCCACAGGGCTGATCTCAAACACTTCTGAGCCCAACCTGAAGTTATTATATACAAACCTTTCCACCTTACAATGAAAACAAGAAATGGGAAGAAACCCAATTGCTGTAAGACATGATATTCACCTGTTGAACAAAATTTCTCTGGAACTAAGACATACAAGTGTTTTCAAAAGGTTAACATGGAAACTTCTATAAAGTTTTGAGTGATTGTCTGGATTTCTATTCTGTGGGTTATGTCAGCAAATATATTATTCCCTCAGCATAATAATACAGACCTCTTGCCTCTTACAGAGCTGCATACTTCTTGATCGTTCATTTTTTAATTGCTTTACAGTACAGTAGAAACAGGCTATTTATTGTGACTACATATTGATTTTTCCACACAACTGATGAAGCTACCAGTTTGTTTAAAGATTCTAGAAAAACCAAAATTTTATACCTGCCTTTAGACTTTGTGAATAACATGAGAAGAAAACAGTGTCTGGGGATTTTTTTTAGCTAGTATCTTTTGTTTGTTAATGTCATGATGTGTTTCCAGTTTTTTCTTTAATTTCCTTTCTTTTTCAGTATTTTAACTAAGCTTTTTTTGCAACTCAAGAAACACAGTGCTTATTGTGTTTCTTTCATGAAAGAAATTAATTTTTTTTTTCCAGTTCGGAATGTTTAATTGATGAGAAAGGAGGGAGCCAAGTAGGGTTAGAACATTACACCATTGGTGTTTCAGAAGGTCATTCAGGCACTAAGCTAATTACCAGTGACAGTCTCCATTATGTGACTGTATTTATCTGGAGGAACTGCTCTGTTTGAGAACACCTTCTCATGGGGAGCGAACATACTACCATATGAGATAAGCCGCTTCTGCATCTTTCAGTTTTTGCTTGACCTTATTCAGACTCTTAGTTCAGATTTCTCTGTTTAAATTGCAAAAGGGAGAGAATGGGTTGAAAGAGAAGCAAATCTATTTTCTTGCTTTGAGAGTAGTTGAAAATAAGGACATTTTCCCTCATTTGTTCTCTATGGAGTCCACTTAAAAGATGTCACCAATGTAAAAAGAAATGCATTCAGGGGCGAGGGGTCAGTGAGCAGTGCCCATGGCAACTAAGAAACTATTCTGCAGAAGAAAATGCAGTAAAGAGTAAGTGTTTTAATCCTCAACTTTAATCCCTTTACTTCCTGTCTTCAGAATGAAATATAAATCAGACACCATGGCGTTCAGCAATTTTTCGTGAAAGGGATGTTAGCGAAAGGGGATTAGGAATGGGCAGCAGTGTTTAAGGAATTTAATCATACAATTTGCTGGAAAACTTTTGAGACTAGGAATGACCAGCTCTTTTGAGTGTTGTCAGTGAGAAACAGGAAAACAGACTCTGAAAGCAGTGTAGCCCTGGTGTGGCTGACCGCCCTGTCCCCGCGCCAGCTGCTGCAGCGGCAGTGATGTGTGCTGCGGTGGGATGCGCGAGGCATGCCTCTCAAGGAAGCTCCATTGTGGGGGTTATGCTTTGCCAGCACTACATTTAGAACTTTGCTCACCAGGGAGAAGGAAAGGTTGAATCCCCCCAGTGGTTTTCATAGTGTTGTGACTGCTGTGGCAGTTGTTATAACCACGAGATTGTTGATTCATTTTACTTACTGGTTAACATTTGTTATTCCATATGATGATTCCTTCCTGCACTTGGTTTCTGTCCTGAGTTTGTACTCTGGCAGTGTGATGTGCTGAAAAATGTACAAGAAAGAAAGAACAAGTGCTGTCACCCTCGTTACATTTACACCCATGGCAAAATAAAAAGAATCCAGATTGTCTCAATATTCTGTAAACAGCTGTCAGTGCATGCTCATAGCATATCATGTTCTTCAGGTCCAGTTTTGATATCAAATAATACTCTTTTCTCTATTTCTTTGTCTTCACTTCCCTGCCACAGCATATGCATTAACATGGTCTTGATAGAGAAGGAATCTTTCTTTCTTTTGGTGGCCTGGGTGAGAGAGTCTGTGGGTGGACTTGGCAGTGGTAGGTGTATACTTGGACTTGGTGACCATACTGGTGTTTTTTAAATTCTGTGTTTCTGTAATTCTGTGATTCTCATTAGCCTGTCATACTTCAGCCTGGGCTTTAAATGCACTGTCCAGTTCATTATGCCCCTTAGGCATCACCAGTGTCTGAGCAAGCAAGTTTTAAACTGTGCTCAGGATGCCTTATAGGTTGCCATTCAGCACCCTGACACCAGCACAAATACCCTTCAAGTCTTTAGTACTGTCCTCAATGAGTGTTCCTGTTCCGGAGACCTCCTCTGCAATTTCACACTGATGGATATGGGTGTGGGCAGCTGCATTGGCAGGTACAGATTTTGGAGCCCTCACTACTGCTCCTGATGCAGGGATATAGTGGCCTCACTGGCAGTGCCCATTTTAGGAGGGCCTTCATCTGCCCATTTCTTTCCTCCCTGTGATGCAGAGCTCTGCCCTTTCTCTGGCACAGCTGTTTGTGAGACTGCTCTGTAAGCTGAATTTGGCTTTAACAACAACAGAAACCCCAACCTGACACAGTAATGCCCGACAGTAAATCAGAGGCAGTAGAAACTTGGAACGTCAGCAGTGCCAGCCTAGCCAGCACTTCACATCATCATCTCGCCTGATAAGGACAGTAGAACCGAACAGCATTTTACTCTGATAAGGAGAATAGAACAGAACAGCACAGCCTGGGAGAAATAGATGAAGGATGCAATTCAAGGCAAACAGAAGCCATGCAAACACAAGCAGGATGGCAGCTCTGCTCTGCTGACAAAGCAGAAATTATGCAAAACAATGATATTGCACTTACTCAAAAGCGGTGATCGAGCCACATAAAAAGGACAAGGGACATTGAAAACCACCAAAGAACCTATAAGGAGTTCTGATAAGGGATGCAACAAGCTGTACATAAACAGCTCATAAGGGGGGATAGCTAATGAATGTGTGATCACAGTGTGTGTGATAAACACTCTTCACCCGGTGCTCAGGACACTCAGTTGGAGGAAGGATCCCCTGAGTGACCAGCACACGGCACTAAAGAATGCCTGCTCTCTAATACTCAGAATTGTGTTAGAAAGCTCCTATCTGGCTGATGTCACTATCATGCCACGTAGCACACTAAACAGACAACCCACAGACAGTGAATGAAAATGTACAGCAGTGTCCAGAGGAATCTTTGCAAAAGTAAAAATCATATGCCTGAAGGCTAATCCTTTTGATCTCCTGAGAGCTGAGTGGTAGAGTTTTTTCAGTTCTAGTCCTAGGCTCTAATCAAGATACTATTTTGAACAGAGTAGTTCCATGTATGACCTGGTACGTGTGTGCACTTAGGTTCCAGTGGAGATAAATACAAAATTGAATATTTAAAGTGAAGTCCAGTGTTAAATAAAGGATGCTGCAGCTAAAAAAAAACCAAAAACAAAAAAAACAAAAAAAAAAAATGAAGTCTGAAACCTTTCTTTCTGTATACTAAAAATTGCTGATATTATCTACAGATTTTCATGGCAATTTTTGGTAATTTGTGATAGGGAGAAAAATGTTTGTGTTAAATGAAGCACCGGGTGGATATGTTTATTTTACACATTTTTCCTCTCATAAAGTGAAAGTTTGCCAAACAGATGTATTTTCAGAAAGGGAAAGCAAATAATTCTGCAGTACAAGTGTTTTCTTTGTCAGCCTGCATTTACTTGGAAAAACTGATGCTTAGCAATATCATGTAATAGCTATAGCTCCAAATCAGTCTGGCATGAAACAGTAGGTTTTTTCTTGCTTTTTTGAATTGAACAGGTCGGCTATTAGACTGATGCTCGCACAACAATCAGCTACAAGCCTCTTAGAACTGCCTGAAAAAGAGGATGAAATAGAAAGGGTCATAGGTATAATTTATATAACATTTCAGATTTGATATAATCTGATATGGGACAGGAAGAGAAATAATATACGTGTGTGTGTGTGTGTGTGTGTGTGCAAACATCTCTATGGGTGCTTTCTAGTTGTGTGAAGCAAAATAATAACCAATTTTCAACAGAACTGTGGTTTTTTTGTTTATTTTAGAAAAAGGCCACTGCACTCACTGCACTCACTCAAACTGTACTTCCTTTCTTTAAACTAAGATTCTCAGTTGGATTTTGTTATTCAAAGTTTCCTTTCAGATCTGGCCCAGCCGCAATGTTTCCCCTTAAAGTGGTGTCTTAATGGTCTGTATCATTTTAGTGATGATATAATCCAAAATATTCCTCAAATTAGAATAATACCAATCAAAAGAAAACTCTCTTTTCTATCTATAATAAAAGTAGAGTTAATTTTAGTCTTGTCAGTCTTAATTCAACGGTGTTTTCCTCTTGTAGTATTGCATTAAAATCAGAATTTTTTCTTGACATGAAATTTGCCGAAGTTTTCTAATTGTGTAGGTTCCAGGTCCTTTTGATTTTTAATGCAAGATGCTGAAAAACATTTTTAGTCTGTTTTCCTGATTTATGCTAGAACATTAAGATTTTTATATTGAACTCGAATGTTCAATATAGTAAAACTTTGAGAGTAGCAAAAATAACTATTTCTTGCATAGAACCTAACATCACTACTGTGATGTAAACTAGCAGACAGGCTAGTTTAACTTGATTTTTGTTGTTTTTCTGGCCAAGGGTTTAATTGAAATAGAATCTAAAAGGAGGGAAAAGTAGCACATGCACACACTCATGCACACACATGCACGCACAGATATTTGAAAGCTGTGGTACACAATTACCAGAACATCTCTTTCTAGAGGTCCTGCATAGATGACTCACTGAAAACAAAGGGTACAGAGGACCCTTCTGTCTGCATTGCTTCTTCGCCCCAAGAATTCTGAAGCCTCCAGAGGCAAGAATTAGGACAATTCTTATTGATTCTGTGTCATTGTCTGTTGTCAGAAAGGTTTGGTACTGTGCAAGAAAGCGCTGGACCTTGAAACTGATCTTTGTGAGTAAAAGGATGATCTGTATCTAGCAAGCAAAACTATAATAGGAGTGAATACTGTCTTACAGCCTCACTTCACAGTGAACTTGTAATTTTCTAGTGGGGACGTCTATGTACTCTCAATGTCGTGATACTAACAGGACATAATTTTACTCTAACTCTACAAGTAAATATTAAATTCTGTCTGCTCCTTCAGAAAAGCTAGTACAATATGTGGCTCTACGTAGACAGGTCGTGCTTCACTCTCCCAATGCAGGCTTAAATTACAGACAATAAAAATGAGTAAAAACTACAGACTTACTCTGTATTTGACAAGTAGTTCTTAGTAAACTTAATACACAGACTATGTGAATAGCAGAAATTCCTCCTTGTCTTTACATGCAAAACAAAAACACATCTGTAGAGCTATCACACTTAGTGTAAAACAATTCCTGTCAATGAAACATAGCAGTATTTAGGGGTTTTCTGCTGGTTTTAGACATGGCAGACACATATCTAACCTGCATAAAAATAAAGACTATAACTAATGTCTCACTTACATGTGTAAATACTCTACTAGGTGCACAGCATGCATATATAGTCCATTAAGCACGTGTTTATGTAAGCAAGATTTAAAATACTACGATTTGATAAGATAACTGGCATGTTTGAGTACTGAAGGAGTTCTGGACTTCGGTGAAGAATTAATCAAGTTAATCTGAATACGTATAGGCAGGTTTTGAAGTTACTGATCTATTTTGTGTGGTTTAGGATTTCTCAAACTATACTGCTTCTTTTCTTATGAAGTGTGTTCATAAACACAACTGTCGTAAGTTTTCCTCGATGGTGTCTAACTTCTGTTGTACAGGAGCAATGCTGAAGAAACTAGCCAGGTGGTACAAAAACATGCAGATCTCAGAAAAAACACACTGGTGAGAGAAACATGGAAAAAAAAAGATCTTTTCTTGTAAGGAGACATTTTCTCTGGAATTATGTCACGCATCAAATCAACATCATGCCTCTGCTTTTGAACTCAAATATAATGAAATTGAAAACTGAGGAATAAGACTCTTACTCCCTTCTAATTACTTCTGCTTGTTTCGTTTAATCTTGGGTAATTATTTAATCATATGCAAAATGTACAGGAGTAGAATTTCCACCCATTGTTCTGAAAGGCGATAACCATTAGCTGATTGTCACAGAAGTAAAACAGTTGTAAATCATGACTGACAGATTATTTGTTTTATGTGTTAGAAAAAACTGCCACATTGTGATGATGGAAATGATTCTGTTTTTCCAAATATGAAACTTCACAAGTCTTACCATAAAATTGAGTTAATAAATTCAGAAACTATTATTTGGAACAAACATCAAATACAGGAAGGTTTTAAGTGAGCAGAGCAATTGATTGTTAACTTGAACTTTGGTCAGCCATAAATTTAGGTTACATTACAGTACACAGAAAATGGCTGTGCTCAGCATGGCAGAATTGTCAGTTATTGATTTCACCATTCAGTGAGGTAACTTCATAACCATACATTTCTTAAAAACAGATTGCCAAGTTTTCAGTCCCAGCGTGATTGTACTGGTGCTCAGCTGAGTGATCATGAGAGAAGTGAGATGATCATGGGGAAGTGACACATTTCAGTCACAGTGCTGTGAGATCTGTGCTGGGATATGATTCGTATAGACGTCAAAGAGTGTCAACTTTCTTTTGCAGTTGAACGATGAGTCTATAGTCCAGGCTGGAAAAGAAAAGCAGTATTGTTAGAACAGAGCAAGAAATGGACAGTCAATTATTATATCTCCTTTATGGTTTTTTTAACTGAAGGTAAAATCCTAGTGTTGCAGAGAATGGCTCATGGTTTTTGCTTGGTTTTAAGATCATCTGTCTTTTCATTGTCTGTTCTGTGTTTCCTGACATACTAAAGAAAAATCATAGCTCTGATTTCCCTGCATTTGTCAAAATGCAAATTGGTTTCAGTGAAAACTTTTAATTATAAGTTTTTGTGAAATATGTAAAAGTACTTGACTGAGGTAGAGTGGGGTTTTACTCTCAATGTCTCTACAGGAAAAAGAAATGCCTTGATCAACAGTATTTGAACCAGAATCTGTGTTTTGCCCTCTATTTTGTTCCAAAAATGCCACAGTTTGTGCCTCCTTGTGGAGGAAAGATCTGCAAAAAATTGGAAGGAGGATGAGCTTTAAATGGCAGAGGAAGGAGGACCAGTAACCAAGGAAAGCGTTGCTACTGCCTCTGTCAAGAGAAAACAGTAATGGTGGGAAATGGAGTTTTCCAGCAGTGCCTAGTTTGGGAAGCAGCTGCCATTTAATTGTAATCCTCTGCTAAAGGAAATTTACCCATTTCTGGTCCTTTCAAGGAGCAGAGTAGGGAAGGCTCCTCTAGCCCTTGCTCTCCTCTTTCCAGTGGTAACACAGTAATTACTCTTAAAAGAGCAAATCACATGCATACCCTACAGCAGGGAACAACAAAATTATTCCCAGCATCTGTTATCTGGGGAGAGTTTATATAGAAGGCCTGTGGTAGTATTTTTAGAGCAATTTGAATTAGCAGTGTGCATCTGCTGTTGCACAAGTCAGTGGAATACCCACCTCTTGCTCAGGATATTTCATCATATGTACATTAAATACATATCTTGTCATTCTAAAATTACACATTATATACATATAATAATACATATTGTAATATATACATTTGCATGTATGTATGCATGTGTAAGTTTATAACATATCTATTTCTAGCCCTTGTGGCTGTAAATCCTAATCAACAACAGCCAATGCATGAAATAAGAACTGCCCTCAGAAATCACATCACAGCTGTCTCACAGTGTTCCTTGCTCTGCTTTTGGTTTTCTATTGATGTTCCTAGGTTTTCTTCATTTTTTTAAGCATTGAAAAGCCAGAAAATTTATGCCAGCACAGATTGTCAGGATAGGTTTGTTCTAAATATCAAAGGATTTATGAATGCAAGATTCCTGAACAGTGCAAAATAAAAAAATCTGTAAAATAGATGATTGCCTATTTTATTTTACAAGATTTATTTAATTCTTGTATGTGTAATTCTTAATGTGTAAATACTTAGCTCTCCTTTTCTCGTTTTTCTCACCATTTTATCCATGAGTGCCATCTGATACAGAAAACTGGTCCGTTTCTTAAAAAGAAATACACAGACAACCTTACACAGGCAACTTCTGTAATTGTGTATTCTGTGTGATAGAATCCTGATTCTTCTATAGAAGTCAGATTTTTCATATTATATTCACTTCAGATTCCATAGAAATTTAAATTCACATAATGCTTATTAATAATGTAACTGTAAGAATTTGAATGAGGATATATTTGACATTTAATTTCACAAGCACTTAGTTTCGTGAAATAGCCATGTTAGTAGTGATAGCAGCAAACCTAGCACAATTACTGGATAATAGCAGACAATGACGTGTGCCAAACTGGAAGAAACATTCGTACCTATAACAGATTGTAAATATGGATAACAAAATAATTTGTCAGGGTATTTCTCCCCTTCTTCCTCTTCCCCATCCATTCTCCCTGTCCCTGCAATTCTAGAATAATGAACATACCCTGGAGAAGTAGTGTACCTTGGGGCTTAGCAATGACTGTCTAAGTTTTTAAGAGAAGGAATCATCTCCAGCGCACGCAGTGTGTGCACAGGTGTCACAGGCTATGTAGGATCTCCAGCTACAGGGTCAGGTGCTCATGATGTGTAAGACCAACTCTCCACTCAGTTGCCATGGTTTTACACCAGTGCATATTATCAAAAGGAATTTGAATGTTTATTAGCATTTTCTGGCACAAGGATCATCTTGTGGATCTTTTTACGGTTGCATTCCAAGTCATTTCCTCTTACTCTTCTTTCTTCATTTGTCCCATTGCTGGAGTGTTCTAGGCCAGGTTGGGTGGAGCTCTGAGCAGCCTGATCTAGTAGAAGGTGTCTCTGCCTGTGACAGGGGTGTTGGAACTGGTTTCCTTCAAATTCAAACCATTCTGTGACTCATTTCTGAGTATGGGATATGCAGAAATTTCTTTTGTTGTTCCTCTTCCTCCCCTGAAGAGTTTTTTAGAGGTGCTAGGTTATGTTCTAGGTAACTGTTACCTGCTTACCTGCCATGGCACCAAACAAGAGAGGAGAAGCCTCAGCTGCCTCTGTGAGATTTGCTTCTGGGAAAGTGCAGCACATCCAAGTGCAGTAGGTCAGGGTTCTTTCCATCATGCTGCAGGAACCTGGATGACAGGACAGGATATTTATGGGCATCTCAGCCACTGCAGTGGCCCATGTGCTTGTAAGCAAAGACCTTCCTTTTCCAGGCTTTTAAATGAATACACCGGCTAAAATGGCTTTAAGGAACAGGCAGATTTTAACATCAGGCAGCAAATCAGGATAGGCATCAGTCCCAGCAGCCTGCAGCAGCATCCACAGCCTGCCTTAAACCTCACGGTGCAGTTTGGCATTACAGCTATGTCATCCTTATTAGGGTGCTGCAGCAGATTTTATCCCTTTTCCTTATTTTGGTGTTGGCATTTTTTTAAAATTGTAGTTTTTTACTGTATTTTATTGCAGCCTCACATTGAGACTCTGCATCCAGCTTCATCCAAAGGAAAATTCTTGTTATGAATTTGTTTATTAATTGTTTGTAGAGTGAATTTTCTGGTGATCAGCCAGATTAACAGACTTGCTGTTGATGGATCAGGTACCAGGCAGGTGGCCATGCATACAGCTAGGATTACTGGCAGTGACAGAGCACTCACAGTTCTGCTGTAATGTGAAACAAATGTAGTCCTAGTCTGTTTAAGAATGGGGTCTCAAGACAACTTTGGTCCATAGGAAGTGGTTCCACTTCCATCCTGACTTGCCTATATTTTACCACTCCGGGCTGCTTGTTCCCAGTCCCTCCTTTTCAGTGTTATGGGCACCTTTGCTCTTTTGGTCCTGCAGTGGGGCAGTTCAGGACACTAAACCAGCATAAAAATATCTGTATTCATTATAGTACCCCTCTGCTGACATAAGCCATGTCAGACATTTGATAAATCTCCAAACACATTAACTAGGACACTCCTCTCTTTTGCAGTGTGTGACAAGACAGCAAACCAAAGTCCATCTGTCCAGGATCCTACCTGTACAAGTAATCCTTGTCCTGAGTACAGTCTTGTTAAGCATCTGGAAGTGTTCTATTCCCCAGATTCAAAAAATGCCTGCTGGAATGAAAGGATGGTATTAATCAGGATTTAAAAGAGAAGATTTCTGACTGTGCTCCATTTTTTTTCTCTAACCTCAACGTTACTTCATTTTTTTTTTTCACTGTCTTAAGGATTTTCCCTTACTTTCCCTTTATTTTGTCCATGTCCATCTTTTGTTATAATTTCCTCTTTTTTATCTCGTTTTTCAGTTGCGATCAAGCTCGGATCTTGGCCAGGACATCCTGAATGACTGCCTCACAATCCAGCCCCTCCAGCCAGCCCTGTCACCACAAGATGCTGTAGATAATACCATGGGACACTCCCCAGGGCCTGCTTGTGATATTTACCCAGGTACAGAATAAGACAGATAAAAAGCTGCTGTATTATTCTCACTTAATATTAAGAATCATTTTGCTGAGTAGAATGTACTCTGAAATCCATATCTATCTCATAAGAAGCATAGAATATGAAAAGTAATATAAAAAAGATAGATTTTGAACATGCTTTTATATGTTTTTTGGACATATCATACTATATCCATGAAAAGACCGAATGCAACATAGAGGGATATTTTTGCTCTATAGGCATTTGCTTCTGCTACCAATTCACTTCTACCATCCCTTGTAGATATCTTGAATACATTAAGCTTCATTTAAAATCACACTATTTTTCCTCTGCCTTATTCGTGGATCACATATCAGTTTTTCAATTGATCTGCACTAAGGAACTGAAATGCTGCATTATGACCTCACATATTTTGACTATAAATATACAATAAACACATTTATACTATAAATATAATAATCCTATTGTATTGTTTCAGTTAAATATCTGAGATTTTCCTAATAAATTATCTTTGTCATACCTGCCTACATGTACAATTGTTGTTCACATGTCAAATAAATTTGAAACAATTGGTAAGTTATGAGTGATAATAAATCTCAAAGCTCGAGGGAAATGGGTAAGACGTTAACAATGGGCAGGATGCTAACATTTTTAATGCAGTATTTTAATAGTTGTGAGGACATCTGTTTTTAACTTTCAGGCAGAATGCATTACATCTTTTATCACTTCAACTTCTAAGTGAGAATCAGATGTAGGAAGTGAATGAATTGGCTTCATTGATGTTATCTGCAGTGATGAAAATAACATTATATGAAGTGGCCACTTCAGTAAGTGGTTTTATTTTACTGAGAGGCTTGTAAAGCTATCAATTCTATTTTATGCTCTTGTCAAAGCTGAGTCACACAATAGTTGGTGATGATGTAGGTTTATATGACAAAAATCAGGACATTTAAAGCTGTGACTGATAGTATTCTAGTTTATTAAGTAGTTGCTATTACTTGGATGCTGTTAGCTTTTAAATGCCTTAGTCTGAGTACAGACTGAGTGTGACATTTGCTATGTGAAAGCAAAGGGAAATTTCATATTTTAGAGATGTGATTTTGGCCAGAGAACCTCTAGGAAAATGTTGCTGGTTATAGTTGCTTATTTTACATTGTTCATTGAGACGGAGTTGGATAGGGAGGAATGCTGGGATTTTAAAAAAATTATTTAATGGTTTTACCAAGTGTAGCATGCAAAACTGAGAGATAATAAAGACTCAGCTTTTCCCTTTTTTTTCAAGTTCCTAGACAGAATGGAAGCTGGGATGGGACAGTGTGCCAGATGAGCTGCGACCAGATTTTCAGAAATTGAGGATATTCTCACAGGAGATTTCACAGCAATCTGTTGAGCACTCCTCTCTAGCTTCCAGACTACGATTAAGTGTTCAGCTCTGTCTGCTGGGTCAGTCAAACACAGGCTGACAGTGGCTTGAACAACCTGCTGCCCAGGACAAGCTGGGTAAAGCTGTTGCTTCCAGCCAGCCCTTAGCTGGCAATTGTCTGCAGTCATGATGTCTCACAGACAGCTTCTGAGACTGAGACATTCCTTTCTGTAGTCTCATTCATGCCTTGTCTTTCAGTACCTGGTGTTTGCAGTACTGCTAACTATGAACATTCTTTGGTATAATCATTTATTTTGGTAGTTTCTTTCCTGGCACTGCTTCCTGTTGTATGGCATTTTTTTATGGTAAATTGATTTTTATGGTAATTAATCAACGTACTCTTATCAGCATTAATTTCTGTGTGAGTAATAATCTGTTGTCTCTTACATGTGTTCCCAGCTGTCTATAACTTGGCAAACTTCTTGTAGTTCTATTCACTTGTGTTGTTCCTCACCAGTTAACTGAGGGTACTATGTCAGGTAGAGATCAATCCGTGTCACTCCATTTTGACAACCACCCAATCCATCTGAAATAAATTGTTTCATTAACTACTCACATGGCTGCTACAGAATAATATACTATGTGAATACATGAGATTACTCCAACAGGCAGGGAATTATTTTACTGAAATGGCAACATGAAAGCTATTCATGTCCCACAGACAGAAAAGTAAAATACACAAAAGCATAAGCATCCTGTCTCAGAGAAGTTGCCCTTCAAAACTCTCTGGAAAGAATTATTTTTTTTTGTAAATATAACTAACAGCTTGGAGACTTCTGAAAAATTGAATAAATTGTTTTTACTGGGTACTGTTTGAGACAGCATATTAACTGAAATGTCTCTGTGCTACTTTTAAAGTAGAAGGTGGAGTAGATTTTCCTTCTTCCAGTGGTGTCAAATCAAACTTTTCTTACTTGAAAGTGACTTTGCTTATGTTGATGCACATTTAAAGCAAAGGTAGGTTTTTTCCTGTAGAAGAAATCTACAGAATAAATGTTTGAAAGCAAAGTATTAGAAATAAGTAAGAAATGTCAAAAGTATACCTTTAGATGCAAAATTCCATTTTCACTTACATAGTAGAACACCTGGAGTGACCACTGTACAGTTTCTCAATACTGTTAAAATACAGAATCTATAAACACAGACACATTTAAATGAAATACAACAATAATCTTTTTGATTACATGTCTATTACTTGAAGTTAAACCTCCAAAAATGTTTTTTCTTATCTTGTAGTCTTTATGACTTCATAGAAGAAATCCAAACTGAGTATAATCTTACTAATACAGTGAGGAAGCATGACAGATCCTTTGCATAAAATAACACAAAATTACATTTATGGGTCTAAAGCAAGCAGACACACTAAGGGCTAAGCATTGTGATACCATCTAGGTTTTAATTCTGAACAAGCCTAGGCTTTTGGGTTTTTTCAGTTCACGGAATGAAGATGTGAGCGATGCATTCATAATAAGAACAAGGGGACGATGTTTTTTCTACTGTGAAATACTATGAACTTACATTGTGCAGAGCAATCTAGAATTACTAAAACTGGAAGAATCATAAATAATGCAGCAGGAAAAAACCCCGTATTTTTCCCGTGCTGTTTGGATAAAACTTGACCATTTAATATTTAAGCATAAGCCAGAATGTATAATTCATTTATAAGCAGTTACTGAATATCACACTGAGCTCTGCTCCAGAGCAAGCAAAAGATCTTTCTAAAGCTTCTCAAGTGCATTATTTTCTTTGTAAGTTGGAATTTTAAAATTGTATCAGTAAAGTTACAGAGCTTCTTTGAATTCTAAGTATTTTTAAAATAATGTCTTATGCTGTATTGTGAAACTTCAACCTAACTACTTCTATGCATATGACTTGCTATGCTTTGCTTGAGTAACACTTTTTTTGGGGGCTTTTTCCCCACTGAAATAGTACTAAGCTTGGTGCTGTGTGCACACAAAAAAAATCCAATCCCCCAGGAGTTTGTATCTAAGGGAATGTTAGGAAAGTAGGTAGGTACAACAGGCAGGTAGAGGATAAGGACACGTACAGGAATAATGAAAGAATTTTATGAAAGCAATTGTCCTATTTAGTAAAACTCCCTAAGAGATGTCTGAGAAAAAAGCAGTCTGTATTTTTCAAGGAAAGAGATCTGGGGTTTTTTTTATTTTTTAAATAGTTTGTTAAGGGTGACAGCCTTGGAAAGTAGTTACAGGTCATTCCTGTAAGAAAAGTAGAAGAACGAGAAGGAAGAACTGACATGTGAGTGGCCCTTGTTGTGAAAAACAGAATTGTATTTGCTACATAGGGAGATGGATGCAAAAGGAGCAGTAATGTAGGACTACCAATAATGAAGAGGATCTCTGTTGTCACCTTTCGGGCTGAATTTAAGTACTGCATACATATCTAGAACTCCTGCTAAATGTGATGTAGTCCCAAGTAGGACTATGCACACACTACAGGGGGCAAAAAAGTGTTAATAAGGAGCATAGTTTACTTCCCCTCAGACTTGCCCTTTTATTTACCAGTTTTACTTGAGTTTATAATTTCTATTTTGAGACAACTTAATGGTTCCCCAAAAATTGATGTAATGTTTGGGTTCACATTTTTAGGAACATTTACCTATGGATTGCTACGAACATTGTAGGCAACACCACCACTTGCACCATTTATAGTTCCATTCATCATTATGAGACTGAACTTCAGAAACTGCAGTCCACTAAAAGAGAAGAAAATGGAAGGCAGGGATGTGATCTAAAGATGCCATTTCGGGAATGGCTTAAAATACTAGTCCAGACCCTGCTTTACTGCTTCAGCACTTTAATGTTTTCCAGTATCTCTGATCTGCTTGCAAAATACCTGAAAAGAGATAGAGAGACCATCAGTGCAGATGGTCCATATGACAGACCAGCTTTGGAGACAGACTTGTTTTCTTTAAAATGCAATTTTGCCTTCTACTGTACTTCTTAATGCATGATGGCTTCTTGAGTTTCATGCAGTCTGGAGACTTCAGATTTACAGATGAGCTGAGGATAAATGTGTAACAGACAATAGGGTTTTCACTTGCTGGGCTTACCACGTACAACTCAACACAGCATATATCCGCATACACCTGGCTACAAAAAACAAAATCCTGCAGGGAAGTGTGAGCTTCCTAGGGGAAGTGAAAGAGGAGAATATATGCAAGTGATGCTCCCAAGTGCAAAAAGCATTTCATATTTTTCCTTCTGTGCAATAGTATATCAGTTGTTGTCAAGCACCTCATAAATATTCCTTGCAGAAATGAAAGGCTATATTTAGTAATTAAAAAAACAAAACTGTGGAAATGTGTGTATGTATCTAACTAACTGAGTTACAGAATTAAACCTACACTGTCTTACTCTACATGGTAAGAACTCTCAGCCCTACTCCAAATTCATACCGTCAATAATCAGAGGAGAGGTATTTTGCTGGCAGAAATTGTTTTTAAGAGTGCTGATTTGATGGTAGCAAGTCCAAGTTGCTCTGTTGCTCTCCAATTAGAGCATTGCTGGTAATTTGCAAAGGAGAGGGTGTGATTCTTATGCATTTAAATAGGTTCCATGAAATTACAGGTTTCTGACTCCATTGAAAAAGAACTTTTTTTAGGCCTTAGATTCTGTAACATTTGAAATGCTACTTTTTGGCATTTTTTTTTTCTTAAAGAAACCTTTTTCAGAATCTTCTTCTCTTGCAACCACCTGATTTGTTCCTATGCATTGTGAGGATACATGTGAAGTTAGCTTCTCATAGAGAATTGTTTGCAGAAATTTTCTCATGGAAAATTCTTATGTGCTGATAAATGGATATGTGATGAGACTCCAGAAAAGAAAACATGACTCCTTCTTCTCTTTGGCTGAAATTTTGTGCTTCTCCCCCAATCTGAGGTTTGCAGTCAGGACTAATGAGCTATATCCATCTTGTAAATAATGTCATAGCTTGGACTTTTTAAGGGATACAGAGGAACAGCATTCACAGTTCCTTGGTTTTTATTAGGTTGAGGTTTTTTGGGTTTTTTTTCAGAATGTCTGAATCTGTTTAAAACTGCTTTAAAGGTGTTAGTTTATTTTGTATTGATAGAGAGAAAAACTTTCTCGTAGAAAAAGTTTTTTGTTAAGTAATCATAGAACGATAGAATCATAGAATGGTTTGTATTGGAAGAATTCTTAAGGATCATCTGGTTCCAACTCCCCTGCCATGGGCAGGGATGCCTTCCACTGGACCAGGTTGCTCAGGGGCCCATCCAGCCTGGCCTTGAACACTTCCAGGGATGGGGCATCCACGACTTCTCTGGGCAGCCTGTTCCAGTGCCTCACCACCCTCACAGTAAAGAATTTCTTCCTAATGTCTAATCTAAACCTCTTCCCTTTTGTTTAAAACCCACTTAAAACTAACACGTAATTCTACATCTTTGTGCATGGACCAACATGGAGTGCTACATTGAAGTCAGTGAGCATGCTGGTTGTCATGAACATTTGTTCAGTTTCATGCCCTTTGAATCAGGCATTTAAGGGGATCAGGACTGAAAAGACATTAGCTTGTGAAGATATTTACTGCCAACATTTTGAGCAAGTAACTCACATGTAACAGCCAATCCACTAGGAAAGCTTCCCAAACACAGAGCTCCCAAGAAAAAGTGGTCAAGTTTTCTAGCAGTTTCTAAAACAGTGTCCAAAGTTTTCTATTAGTCTTTGCTAGTGAAGTAACCTGTCACTGACAATATTTTTTGACTGCCATACATCTGTACACTGCTAATGCCTGACAATGTTTCCCTTGTATCTACAAGGTGGTATTTAAAAGATTCAGGTAGTAGCTTGGACCAGTGCCGTGTCTACGCTGGGAAGTTTTAATAGTTGCATTTTTGCCACGCAGAAGCTCCTAGTATTGTGATTTCATGTCACTGGGTGCCCATGGAGGTGCTTTTATTAACACAGTACCTTGAAAGAAGCTGCACTGGCAAAAGTTGTGTTGCGCTGCCAGTAGGTGTTCCCTGGTCTCCCACATTATTATTTGTAGTGCTGCACTTGGAGGCTTCGTTACAAAGCATAATGGGAGCCCAAATACACTCTTCTGGCATGCTGTGAGCATTTAACACACCCTGGGTAAAGGAATATATTTTTGCAGCTAATACATATGCGCTTTTACCCTTAAATATCCTAGCTGGCCCTCTAGTCCCTGTCGTAATTAGCTCTTACTTTACACTGTGTGCTGTCTCTTCATCAGAAACAGAAAAATAAAGTACTGTTGGGAAACCTAGCCAGAATGCTGGCAG
This sequence comes from Ifrita kowaldi, assembly GCA_013398055.1. Taxonomy (NCBI): domain Eukaryota; kingdom Metazoa; phylum Chordata; class Aves; order Passeriformes; family Cinclosomatidae; genus Ifrita; species Ifrita kowaldi. The sequence goes on along the minus strand of VZRS01013128.1, from coordinate 43,295 downwards.
TGGCTGCCCGTGCTTGGCTACAGATAACCTTTTCCCAGAGACAGAATCAGCAGGTCTTAGGCAATGCTGTGGGAACCTGTGCTACCACAGCCTGAACCAGCTAGAAAATGTGCAAGCGTGACTTAGAAAATACTTGCCTGTAATACTAATCATGTTTGTGGCAGACAAGCTATGTCAGGAAGAATAACTCATGCTACCTTGTGCTGAAGACCCAGTCATAATTCAGCCTTTTTCTCCTGATCCTGAAGAGGTTCATTTTAAATGCAAAGATCACAGTACTGGTAAACTAAGCCATTGTGTATTTTTACATAGTTCTATCAGTTTTTGTCGTGGTAAAATGCAAGTTACCCTGTTTTGCCAAGGAATAATTTAAATAGTCTCTTTTTATTTAGACAATCAGGGCTTTCCTTTGCAGTGATTTGTTAAATATTCTCTCTGCTTTTTCTGTCAGAATGTGTACTTGGTTGTTTTTCAGTGTTTTCTTCTGTGCTGCATGTAATATAAAATAAGAATTTCAAAAGTTCATTCCTTTGTTTTTCCCTTCTGCACTTGTCTTGATGCTATCCTGAAAAACAGATGTGGAAAAAGTAGCTTCTGAAGTGCACAAGCAGAGTGGAAAAGCCCCATTCCCCTGTCTAAGTAGGGAAATGCCCTCAGCCCTTTCTTTGTGAGTTACTCTGTTGTCTTAAGTGATGTCTCATCTTTCTGTGGGATCTGCCTCCTCTGTTCCTCTTTAAGGTTTGGGATGTCTTCTACTGCCAGATGTCTGTCATCACTTGGGTTGTGATTAGGAGGCTCTGGTCCATACACAAATTAGCAAACAGCAGAGCCTGGCACCAAGTTCAGCCTCGACTCCTCCAGCTTTGACCATCAGTGTCAACTTCTCCTAAATTTTGACGTTACCTCTACAGCATCTATAGTGGATGTTTTTACTCACAAAGTGGTTTTCTGTCTGTCATGTTGCACTGTCTATCATTTCCACCAGCTGAAAGATGTCCAGGACTGCTCATTAATGAGGTTACAGCATAATTAGACTCCTGAGCCTTTTCTTAAATCTGCTTTACCTTAGTGAGTATCCAGTGTGTCACAAAGGTGGGCTTGTAAGGATTAATATAGTCTTTCCAGAAATAAGCTGAGGAGTTGGGAGATGAGGTGAATTTTCACCCTTTTGATCTTCTGTAGCAAAAGTCACCCCTGTGAATGAGAAAATGATGACCAGTGAAATCATTTTCTTGAAGACTGATTTGTGGTGAGGCTACCTCTAATGTAGTCTTTCTTCTGCTAGGATTGCAGCATCTATGCACGTGTTTTAGCCTAGAAAGATGTTTTACTGGTGACAGTGCCCCCTGGGGAACTGGTTTAAATTCTAGGATTTTATCAAGAAACTCAAATCATTAGTTCCAACATATTCACTAGCATAATGTAATTTTTATAGGTAGAATTTTATTCTGTAAACTAGGCCTGAACAATACTTTTTCTTAAAGAGACTGTAATATACGACAGACACACAGGAGACATCATTTTTTTCTTTTAGACAGCCTATCTAATTCATTCTCTGGGTTCATAAAATATTAAAGAGCATGTATTTGTCTGACATTCAACATCACCATAAGCTACCTGACACAGATGTCAGTAGAAATAGTTGAGAAACTGGATTTTCAGAGATACAAACATTTTAGTTTGTCTGATTTAAACATTTTTTTTAAAAGTGTTACAAGAAAACAAGGTTACAGGATTTGGGATCAACTAAATAGGACATTCAGACAAAGTCCTGTATTGCTTTTTGTTTAGTCATCTAGAACCTCTCCTTATTGGAAAGAATACATGAGAAAACTCTGAGAAAATTATTAAGATGTTAAAGATGGTTTGAAATTTTTACATGTATTACTGAGGAATCTGGGGCAATGATAGCAATATTCTTCAAGAAATTTGTGATTTTTAAAGCTGAGGGGAAAATGTAGAAAGCATTTCACATTTTTTGAAACTGTTCTTTTTGTTCACTAGTTCTAAAAATACATATCTTAGGAAGTACTTGACACCTCTTCTACAATAGAAAAGTATAGAAGATTTGCAGCCTTATTCAGACCAAAAATTCCAAGACAAGGAATTCATGCCCGGTTTTACGGAAGTGTCATTTGGAAGCAGCAAAGAATATTTACTTATTTTCATGTGGGTTTTCTTTTTCCCTTTGTATGGAAAACAACACTTCAGAAACCCCTTCGTTTTCTTAGTTGCTAAGAGTTGGCAATACAGCTTGACAGGAGGGGTTGCATGGCAGTGTTTGATCAGTTATCAATATTGTTGTTGTTTGGTCAGTTATCAGTGTTGTTTCCTGCCTGATGAGCATTGCTCCTCTCTTTTACTTTCAGCAGCTGTGATCCCCAGCACACAGATAAATCGAAGTGGAACAGCAGCTGGGGCAGTGTCCTTGTCCCACCCCGGCAGCCACTCCTCCCCCGGACATAACGTACAGGGTAGTCCCCTGCATCCTGCCCAGATACCTCTTCTCGCAGCTGCGGACTCAGAGAGGTAAGACCCTGTGCTTCCCAGCTTGAGCCTGAGGCAGGAATGCCTTCAGAGCTGGCAGGATGGGGGGAAATGCAAGTGTTGATGTTCAGAAAGGCCCTGGCCTAACAAGTGCTCTTGGTAGGGGTTTATCAGGGGAACAGAGGTGAAAGGGACAATGTTATTCCAGCCTGGGAGGGAGACTTTCCATCCGTCTCCATTTCAGAGACTTCCTCCAATCCCTTCTTGATCCCCACGAACGGCCCAAGCAAGGAAACTGATACTAGCTGCCACACTGAACTTCAGATGACCACAGCCATCCCTTACAGAATGGGGGCCCTGAGATTCATGTTTCTGTTTACTTGTGGGAGCATAGTCATACTCTGTCAGTATTCTCTCAATACTAAATATTTCTGCAGGAATGTGCCTTTTTTTTTTTTAACTGCCATTTTATGAAGACCAATAGATAATGAGCAAATTTTTATTTCACTAGTTTTAGAGTTTGATTTCTAGTCAGGATTTATTTTTTGACAGTTATGTATGTTTTATTATATACTGGTTAAGTATTGTAAATTCTATGATTTTAGATATTTTAGTGACATAAAAACTGACTGCTTCAACATGTTTTGATTTTCATCTTTGGACATTCCCTGAATTATTTTCAGCAATCTTTCCAATGATTTAGGTAGTGTATGGTACAACAGATGTGGAAATCTAGAGTTCATTGAACCAGAAATCTACCAAGTCTGAAAACCAAAAAATCACAAGCCTGAAGAGGCCTAAGTAAATAGGTTTTTAGTGGAAAAGTCAGGAAGATAACATCATCACACAAAATACTGAGCTCTTACTATATGCTCATGGATACTTCCTCATGATTTTGTAAAATTCTTTTTCAGTGCTCTAAGTGATAAATTGCTGTATTTCACCAATGTATTTCAAAGTATTTTATTTCCTTGAGTGACAGATATGGCAGTAATTTGAAGAGTACAAAATCTCCAATTATAAACCTGAAAACAACATTCACTAGATTTCAATTACTGGTAAATGAGCATAATTTCTTTGGATGAAAGCAATATTCACTCTGCCTAGTATCAGGAAGACAGAAGAACATGATGTCTTAGGAAATTAACAACAGGTGAAAGTACGATTTTATTTCAGACTTCACATGTGAATTCAGCCAGTTCTGGAGCCACTGGAAATCGTTGAGCTTTTTGTACATGGGTCTGAGATGGAGCTGACTGCCTCATGATCACTGGAGCTAACCTACTTGTTCAGTCCTTCCTCCCCACTCCTGCCCCCACGATCCTGGTCTTTTCCCTTCTGCTGGCTCTGGCCCTCTGTGCACGCCCTCTGGGACTGTCCATGCTCTCTGACACAGAGAACTTTTCTGCCCCTGTGTAGTTTTCTCTTCATGCAATGTTCTGTCTAACATCCATAGCCGATTGCCAGAGCATGAGGTGACAGGCAGGGACACATTAATAGTTGTTACAGGTGTAAATGCCATGATAAAAGACAATGATCTTCTTATTAGCCCATTTTTGAGGTTCTACTGCTGTAGAACCATAGCAGATGTGCTTAAAGTGAGACTTAATTAATTCAATTCATTGAATGCATTTCAGATGTCCAGATAATAAAGTACTGTACAGAATAATAAAAAGCTAACATGGTATACTCTTTTCTCATGTGTTAAGTGTATACACTCTGTCTAAAAAGGCTTTAAGTGCTAATTCCCATATGTGGAGCTGCTTTGGATTAAAAAAAAGGTCCAGTGTCTTCATTTAGGTAGTGTGACAAATGGCAATTTAAATTCAGAAAAGGAATAAAGTATTACAGCAGTATTGGTTTGATTACAATACATAAGGTAAAAATTAAGGGAAATGTTTAAAACAAGAACTGAGGCAGAATCTGCATCTTGAATCTAATACAGTACACTTGCCACGGGGCCTTGCAAGTAGGCTGTCACTTCATGGGTGTGATGACAGCTGTGAAAATGTGAACTGAGCAAACCTTCAGTAGAGAAAGTGGCAGAGATATTGTCTTTGAAATATGTGAATCATCCTGTTTATTCCAACCTCATTGTTGAGAGGACTGCTGGATTTAAGAGTGCAAGTAGAGGATTTGTTCCCCCTGATACTAGTAAGGGTTGGACTAGATGACTTTTGAAGGTCCCTTCCAACCAAAACTGTTCTATGGTTCTGTGGTTCTATGCTGCGTGGTTCCTGACACACTGTGCATGCCTGGGGTCATTTCAAGAGCTCGGACAGGCTGACCAGCACTTGCTCCAGCAGTAGGCTGTGTTTGTTGGACTGAAGCTGATCCAAACTGGCCTGGCTGCTTTGATGGCCCTTGGGGCCAAACCTGTGCACTTTTTGGACAGCAGACTCAGGTTTATGAGAAACAGAAGCAGAAGGAAATAAACGCTTTCTCTACATCTCCAGATACCATGGGATAGAGAAATAATGGGAGGATTTCTTCTGTGTCTTTCTCTTCTAGGTGGTGTGAGGGAAAGTGTGGACTTGATTAAGCCTTATTAATGTGAGAAACTGAGCCAAACATGGAATACATCTTACACTGCATTCATTATGTGTTACAAACCTCTGTGAAAACATAGTGCAAGTAAGCTAGAGAATTTGGATCTAAGAAACAACTTCATTTATCAAAGGAGAGAACATAAATAATAAAAGTGCAGATTTACATTTTGTTTGTCCCAGCTCTTTGATACTAACTTCGAATGTTCCACTAATATGAAATACTGCAGCTATTCAATGAAGGTACCAAATGTGTACCTGAAAGCATATCTATAAAAGGGAATACGCACTTCACTTCCTTTTCACTCAATTCTATAATACAAGAAGGCATGAGCATACAAATAAGCTGAAAGAACAATCTAATTAAAACTCAGATCAAAAATTACAGGTTTTTGTGGCATAGTTAACATACGCAGCTCAGTGGCCCAAAATTGATGGTGCTAAATGCTTGAAATTAATATTTTTTAATTCTTTCTTTATTTAATGAATTTTACAAATATACATCTTGCTTTTGAGCAAGAACTAGCCTGTTAATGTGAGACCAGAACAAAATTTTTCATGGACTTGGTGTTCCAGGTGGTTTTTTTACCCTCCTGTGAACCAGAGCTAGCTGTATGTCCCTAAAGCATGACGCATCCTGGCTTCACAGGAATTTCTAGAGACTGTGTATGGCTGACAAGAAGAACTCAGGGCCAAACTGTTCAGTTTAGCAGTATCATTATGCTATTGTAAGTTCTGCAACAGTGCTTCTTTTTGCTTATTCGAGTGTGTGGTTATATTCCCTTTATGATTTCACTGTAAAATAATGAGTAGCTCCAGGCCAGACTCCCAGAAGCAAAAGCCTCTGAGTAGTTGTAACCAAGAAGCCAAGACACCCAACCCTCACAAGTTACAAAGCCCTTTGTGTGTAGCATACAAAGGGCTGCTCAAAGAAGGTCTTTAGTTAACAGTGTGGTTTTGAAATAGGTACCTTAACTTCTATCCAGGCATGGGACACTTCAGAGAATTGCCTGCTAATCATGTGGTTTTTTAGTGAGCAAACAACACATATAAATGACACAAATGCTAGAGTTGGAGGTGTCAGTAATGCTAAACCTGAACCTGAGCCACAGAGTTGCAGAATCACAGAATAATTTAGGTTGGAAAAGACCCTTAAGATCATCAAGTCCAACTGTTAATCTAACAGTGCCAAGGCTGCCACTAAACCCTGTACCCAAGCGCCACATCTACACGTCTTCTAAATACCTTCGGGGATGGTGACTCCACCACTTCCCTGGGTAGTCTGGTCCAATGCCTGCCCACCCTTTCTGTGAAGAAATTTTTCCTATTATTCAATCTAACCCTTCTCTGGCACATCTTGAGGATATCCTATTGCTTGTTACTTGGGAGTAGAGACTGAGTCCCTCCTGGCTACAACCTCCTTTCAGAGCAAGCCTAGCAAAGCTTGGAATTTTTCTCATACTTCTTTTTTTTTTTTTAACCAAGGCATTTTTTTCCTCTTCTACACATTAGCAAGAAACTTAGTTCTCTAATACAATATAGGCACAGCAAATGCTGAGAGATTTTATAAAAGTTACATAGCCTGCCTCCAGGGAGTCTGTATATTGAGGTGCCTACTCACAGCTTTCTTCCTTAAATTCCAGTTTAAATTCCACTTCAATTCTCCTTTCATCTTCTCACGAAAGAGAAGATGAGGTGCTGGTCAGAGGGCCTGTTCTTTCTTTGTTCATCCCTTCTTTTGGCTAGATTTTGGTTTTGTTGTCCAAAATATTTCTGTTATGCAAGAAGATTGCATTCCTGTAAAACAAAACAAGACAAAACTTGTAGCAGAGAAATCCTTGGAGAGGTAAAAAATTAGTCTTTTGTTATTTTGGTCAAATGAATATATTTATAACTTTGGGGAAAGCATATGATTTTTTGAAATTTGTTCTTGGCAAAAGGTGTTCTTTCCTTAAATGTGTTTTTAAAGCATGTTTATTTGATTGTCACTGATAGCTAGCCAGACTAACTTACAGTGCAATATGCTGGGCTTCAGACCACTGGTTACAGCAGAATGTTTCCCGCACTGACAGTGGACTGAGGATCTGTAAAGTCACTAACACACAGCATGAAGTGTGAAGCCACCCAAAATGTGAGTTCACAGTAAAATGACACAACAGAGAATGGAGACATCATCCCAGATGTTGTGGATTTGCCTAGAAATAGAAAGGCAGTCAAGACGGAGTGATCATGGATTGTTCCTCAGTTATCATTGTCAGAAAGCGCAGCACTGTACAGGACACTGTTGGAGACAGCAACCTGTCACAGGGAGCTGGTAGTTCAGTCCTCTGTCCAGCCAAACCTTCAGCTCAGCGAGCTGAAAGCCTCATCACCTTACCGTGTGAACTGCATAACATCTAAGTTCCCAAACTATTGCAGCCCAGTAAAAAGGACTCAGCCAGTTAACAGAGCAACAACCCAATAAATTGTGTTCACAAGTTGTTCAAAGAAAACTATTGCCTCAGAAGAAAAAAAAAGAGACCAAAGTTTTCAGCTTTAATGTTCAATTTCCACTTCAGAAACATATCTGTAGCAACCATAAGGATTCATTTTGTTTAAATGGTGACATATGCTTTAATTTACAGTGCAAAGTTGAGAAAAAAAAATAAGAATGAAGATGGAACTACATCCAACATAGTTACATAGTTCCTGTCTCAAATATTTAATGTTGGTAGCATTTAGTACCATAGTGTTACATGGATTAATGGTAGGTAAATAATGTCTTCTAAATGCAGGTACAGTTTCCTTTCTTTCAATATATTTTTTAAAAATACTTGGTGGCAGTGAAATGAATCGAGGAGTTGCAAAGCACTTGGGATTCTAGATGAAGAAACATCTATGTCCTTGCTATAGAGACATAAAAGGTTGTTTCCCCACTGCACCAAGAACTTATTTGTAGGTGGCCAACCATGATAAAATGAACTAAATTAATAGTTATGAGTGCTATATAAATGCACTATTTATACTGCATATTATTACTCTTAGATTTCCTCTTCCCTTCCTTTTCCATATATTGCTTAGGTTGTGCATGTAGTTGCAGTGAATGTTGACTGGACCAGCTCCAGTAAAGAAATGCTAGAGTAAAATCTCTTTTTCCCATGTAGTCATGATCAGTCCTGGTCATTAACAAACCCCCTTTGTATGTGGCATTTTAACAAACTTCATCAAAACAGGTAAGCTTTGGTAACTTTGTCATCTATCTTGCTTAACACCAAATCTAGTCCTTCCCCAGCAGGACACTTTTTCACAGTGACTATTGGAAGAGAAAAAGGTTTCTTAATGGCTCCAGAAACATTCCTGCTCAGGTTTTACACCTATCAGGCATAGGAAAGGGCAACTTTCTGCAAATCTGGCTGGCTCCTGATTGAATTGACACCTGGACTTGACCACAGCTCTTGACTGCAGTTTCCAAGTGGTTACAAGCAGGTCCTGGGTGTTTCAGGAATAAAATTAAATTAGCTGTTCTCCCAGGAATATAAAGAGATTTGTTCAGAGACAAATCTAGGCTGCAGCAAGCACAAGTTTTTCTTTTATTGAGCAGAAGGAAAGAAAAAGTAGATAACTATAGTCATGGATATGGGTGAGCCAGGGTTTCATAAACTGATTTGTAAATCATCATAAAGACCGCTTACGTCTATTAAAAAGGAGTCCTGTCTGTACAATATAGTGCATTATTATTGGGAGGCAGTTGTTTAGATGGTAAATCAAGTGTAAAATCTGTATAACTCTGCTTTCCAACTTGAGTTTTGAAAAGGATTTTTTTTCCCTATTAGTAGTTACTGGTTAAAATAATTTTTCGGAAATTAATTTTCACAAATTAATCTTGAAAACACAAAGGATGATATCCCATGATGTTTAAAATAATGACATTATTTAAAACTATCTGTGCATGGCTCTCAGTCTCTGGCAGGAGATAACAGTATTTCTATGTGACTCCTATACAAAAAACTAACTCCAGTTATTGCTCAGGAGACATATAACCAGGTAGTTACAGAACTTTTTAAAAACCTCTGATATTTTTATCACAATATAACTACTGATTTCTCTTTCTAAAAAAATTTGTTCTTTAGTATTATTGTGAAATACGTGCATGCTTTGTTCTCTTCCAGCCTGGTATGTCTTTCGGTCTACTCTGCATCAGTAATCTCAAAAAATGAAATATTTGACACATTAAAGACTCAATGGCTCAGTAGTGACATCTTTATTTCCTCCATCCATATAGCATTTCTGAAGTAATATATGTTTATGAAGTTAATACCACATCAGCACCAGGACCATCCAAACCCTACCTAATATGCTTTAAAATGTGCTTCTCACAGAAAACTGAATAGGCAGTACATCACCCAGAGTTCATCTTGACACTTGTTACACTCCAAATATAGATTGTGGGTCACCAGCAATGTTGTAAATACCTTTCAAGTTAAGTCAAAATCACACAGGTAATGTGTGGCACGTACAGATTCTTAGCTGCAGCATAGAAGATCTCAAGTCATTTGGATTTAAATACAGTTACAACCTGTATGATGACCCTCCCCAGAGGTGTTCTGTAGAGCTACTACTGCAGTTGCACCTTCTGTTGTATTCAGGGCGTGATAAAAACTTCCTTACACTTCTTCAGGAAAAACATGCTTTTTTTTAAGAAAAAAAAAGTCATCCAGTATATTGAGGTCCATTCTTAAGACAACAGGGACCAGATCCACACTGTAGAACACCGGTAGACTCTGTTAACAGCAGGCACTGATCCCTCCTAGCAGCAGCCACTGAGCACACAGAGAAGGGTATTCCTTCTCAGCAGACTTGCAGCTTGTTTTTAGTGGTGGAAACACGGGCTGATCTGCAACAGGAACATCACATCACTTTCCACTCCTCCTCTTGCAGAAATGTCATGGTTCTTTTTCGGTGTTTGAGAATGTTTCCAGCTCTCCTCCCATTGATGAAAAAGTGGCCGAGAGCCATTTCTGAGCTTTTAGTAACTAGCCAGATCCCATCAGTCTAGTGGGTGGCTTGGGGCACAGACAGGAGCTCTTACCACCTTAGCTTTCTGTCTGCAAAAAAGGTCATTACATGACCTATCTGTAACGTAGTTTGAGGTATGCAGTTCTAAGGAAATGCAGAAAAAAATCAGTAAAAAATTAAATTCCATAAAACTCTTGTGCAAAATCGTCAAAAGTAGTGTGTATCCTTGTAGTGCCAGTAGCAACAGAGCTGTGCAAAACATACCACTGAGGTGAGGAACCTCTGTGGTAGCTGCACCACCAGCTTTGTTCTCAAGCATTCTCTCCTCTGCCAGGCTTGTAAGTTTATACTTTGAGTCCAGATTAACATTTTGATGTGGTCAAATTCTGGAAGCAATTTAACACTTGACCTTATCTGCATTATACTGACATCAGATTGTTTCTTTTCAAATAGCTCTATGTAACATACAAAGATTTCTAGAGCCTGAAACCTGGACCTGGACCTAATACCCTGACCCCTCAGTGACCAATGACCTGAACTGACCCCTTACTGTCAGTGACGAACAACAGCTATTTATTGATAGATAAAGTTGATACAAAGCCTTACAACAAACATGCAGTGCCTCCAAAATCAGGTATCTCCTCCAATTAAGACTTAGACACACCCACAGAAGGAATGGGTTAAAAGTAGTTTTCCATCATAAGGGGCAAATCAGCCTGCTAATTTCCCAGTTATCAAACCTAATGATATGTCACCATTTAAAAACGTGTTATCTCTGGGCTGCACATTGTTATTTTGGAAGTCTGTATCTATGCAAATAACTAACATGATCTAAATAAAGTAAAAACAATCTTTAGCTCTTATGTATTGGAGATTTTACAGTTTTGTGGCTTTGAACTTCTAGGTTTGTTGCTCCAGCTCCTTCTCCTCATCACATCAGCCCCCAGAGAATATCCATTCAACATCCCATGATGCAGAGACAGACTCCACAACCTCCTCAGCTTCCACAGCCTGCAGGAATGCCTCTGAAGACATACCAGCCAGCAGAAAGCCCTTCTTTTCAGCAAAATGCCCTTCACATCCAGGGTAAGAAGGAAGAATCTTCATCACTTGTGTTAGTTGTTTGTTGCTATTGCTGGACTGGCACTGATATTTTTTAGGCACTTTTCCATTTGAAAGACCCTGAGAAGTAGCCTCCAGAACCCTGCCTTCAGAATTCCTTAAAATTCTTTACCTTAGCTAATTGCTACTCATCCTGGTATGGAGTAACATGTTTCTCTTCTGACTGATTTTCAGTGCTGTTCTTGAAACAGAACGGCAAAAAATTCTAGGATGGCTTTTAATTTTCTAATGTTACACTTCTGATCCCTTCTGACGTAGCACCTAAGTGTTAACCAGGTTTTCAAGAGGTAGGGTATTTTTCTCCCTTGCGCCTGTGGGGCGATGGAGAACTCCTCTTCTGTAAGCACGGAAGACTCTGGCAGCTGTGTTCCCACTTGTACTGTGTAATCAGCTTCTACAAGACTTCTCTCTCTTCAATCCTGTATATTTCTTCTGTAGCCAAGAAGAAAATTAACAGCTCGTGGGTTGTTTTGTTTGTTTGTTTTTCCTAGCTGGTATGGAGACCGAATGCTAATTACCTTAACATTTCAGGAGTGTGTTGACAGGAGTATTGCTGTTTCCTCTCAACTGTTTAAATATATGGTTTGCCATATTTATAGATACAAGGTACATAGCAGACTGGACTTTTAAAGGTCTTAGGATTCTGCTTATTGATCAGGCTTCCTGAGAATTAGCATTGTAGATATCATAGGAAACACCTTGAGAAAAGCAAGTCTTCTTTTATTTTCTTCCAGTGATGAAAGCAATCTCTCTAGGCAAAGAGAGGAAACAGGCATCTCCCTCAGTTCATAAACGTGAAGGAGAGAAAGGAAAGTGCCAATCCTGTTACATTCTTCATAACATACTAGACTACACAGGAGCAGGATCTGAGACAGATGGTTTTCTTCCAGAAAGTAGTAATTCCTTACAGCACTGATTAGTACCAGAAGAACAGGAAATTTACCAATGGATGTAAGCAGTTATTGTCGGCTTTCTATATTCCTTGACAGAAGTTTCACTAATAATGTATGGCCAATGGAGTACAGGGTGAAATTTATTAATATACAGTTCACTGTCATATGACATAGGCGAAAACATGGCAGAACAGGTCCAGTAAATCCCTAGTGCAGGGCATGAAGGGATCAGGTTTGCCCTTCTGTTTCCACAGTACAAAACATTTTATTCAATTCCATATTTTGCTGAACATTTGGAAAGAACTCATCTTCTGGAAAGGCAAGAATTCATCTTCTGGATGGAAAGGCATTGAGACATTAAAGTCTGTGTTCCTGCCTGGAACAAAAATTGTCTTTCAGTTATACAAATGGCTTTATCACCTTCTTCTTCTCATGGTCATGCTGAATCACAACCTGGGATCACAACCACTTGCTCCAAAGTGGAAGACTTTACAAAGAATCCTGCCTCCCAGGGGTTCACAAATCACCCTGGATTAACTGTCCTCCACACAGGACTTGCACCAGGCTGTGCAGCAACTTTCATGTCTCCTTGGGCATCTTCTGTTTAGGGTAGGCCAGAGCAATGCTACTGGGTTCCCATCTCCTTCTCCTAAAGTCCAAAGAGGATTTAAAAGGACAAAAGACGTGGGTCATCATTCTTTATAAGAAGAAAGCCCAGTAGAGACCGTCATCTGAGTGAACACCATATTTGAATTGAAGCCCTATTACACATCCAAATTTAAGATGCAGTTTAATACTGTCTTCTGAGATCAAAAAATGGCTGACTTCAAGGGGTTGGACCTTAAACCCGTACCATACTTAGTCCCAAGTTAGCATTACTGTGTCTGCCTCACTCTCCTAGGAAAGCCTATGTTGAAATAGATACTGCTGACAGGAATTACATGCATATAGATAACAACTATAAGTTCAAATTCTAAAGATCTTGGCACTTAAAACTGGTATGAAGACAATGTAGACTGAACTTTAATTATTTAATTTTTTTAGTATTGGAAGATATAATACAGTGCAATTCAATACCTACAATGTGGGTATTAAAAGTTTTTTTCAAAGATCAAGTAACCTATTGTCGCTGTACAAGGTATTTTGTCAGAATGTACTCCCTCCAGCTTAAGCACAGCTGTCTCATTCTGTATGCTGCACTGAAAGTGTTGTGCTGTGTGCCTTAAAGACTTACCTAAACTTTCTCTCCCAAAAGCAGATGTTTCAAGAGCTCATGTTTTCCCAGTAGCAACACAAAGATCGCTGTCTTCCTTTGTCACACCATTACAATGCAGAAGAACACCATGCAGTTATCTCCAGACCATACTGTTTTGTATAAAAGAAGTGGCTGTGGGAAGTTCTGTTAATTTCTATCTCCTGCAGTTCATAACCTGCCTTTTCAAGATTTAAAGTGCTGTAACTGTAGCCACCCCAGCTCATTCTGCTACCAGACAATGGTGACAATTTGTCTCTGTATGTAGTCTTAAACTTGTCAGTTCCATTTAAATTGGCTTTATCAAGGAAGAAAGAGTTTCATTGCCCAAAAGCTTTTTGAAGAAAACAAGCTCTAAACAGATTCAGTTTCTGAAAGCTTGAGCATCTTAAAAGATCATGGTGATCTTGGAGTGCTATCCTTTAGAGAGAAATGATGTATGAGATCCAAGGCTGACAGCCTTCTTGTATCTCATAGTTACTTTTAGTGTGAAACGTCTTTTTCTTGGAAGGACATTGTCTACAGTTCAAGTTTCATTATTTGTTCTGAGTGATTTTCAACTACACAGTAATGTCAGAGAGGGCTTTCTATTGCCTCAGGTAATATTACGTAATCGACTAAATATTCCCTTTTCTTGCTCTTGTGAAATTCACCACATCCTCTGCTGCATGGAATGTTTGGCAGTGATGATGTTAGACGCCTCACTGAGCTGTAGAAGTGAAGCTCATCTTTTCCTTTTATTAGATTGTAGTATCTTTCATTGGATCACCATTCGGCAAATCTGAAACTACCTGACCTGGAGACTGGAATGACAACTTCCCAGCTAGATGCTGTTGTATACCAACATGTGTTTGTAGACAGAAGACAGTACAGGTGCTGGCAATCTGCAACAATTGGCCCAGCACCTGTATCGTACTGGTGACTCTTTTCAATCATGAAAAACTACTCTCAGGAGAGGTGTCTGAAGACACAGGCATCTACAGTACACAGGCAGCTGCAAGGATAAGGTTTTGCTTGCTCTGAGACAAGCCAGAAGAGATGTGCAAGGTATGAAAGGAAAGAACAGCAACAGAAGTTCCCTCTTCACAGTGAGAAAATTTATTGTGCTTGCAGTGTAGAGTAAGGTAAAACTTTTTTGGGCATGGGCATAGCCGACTTGCTTTTGTATGCATCTGATACTGTGAACATTTTTTCACTATAAATCTGGTTGTCCTTTAAAATTGTGTCTGTAGCTCTGGTCACATGTGTTTGTGAGTTAAGCTGATGACCAGAGCTGTCTGAGTAACAAAGGAATTTTAAAAAATCATGCGAAGTATTCATTTAAAAAAAAGAAAAATTGTCATTTTTAAAAAAAAATTATTAGCTGATATGAGTTAGTTAAATTAGTGCCTCTATAGAGACAGCTCTACTAGTAACAGCTATCTTTAAATTACAAATAATAAGATTTTAATAAACAGAAACATTTATATTCTTTTCACATTTGCAAATCAGTCTCTTAGTATAGTATGTGACTTAGATATCTCTCTTTCTTTTTCTTTTCCTTTTGTTCTTCACAGTCAGATGGTACCACATGATTACTAGGTGTTTGTGTAATTTGCCTACTGGACAAGCAGAAATATACCCCAAAGAAATGCTATGTTGAAGGATTTCAGACTGAAGACAGCTGGAACTTTTACATGTCATACATAGCAGCAAAGGCTACTCACGCATGGCGTATATTTCTGAATGGCAACTATAATGATTTTCTTGAGAAAATATTCTCTATTTCTTGTGACAGGCAGAGAGATGACTGAGTAGGAAATAGATGTCCATCAGAAACTTCCCACCTTACGGAAATTATGATTGTGGTAGTCATTTGTTACGTATCTGTGATGAAATCTTTGTCCACAACAGTTCAATAGGATAAGGATGCTATTACAAATGTACCTGGACCACAACTGCACATGTGAATTTGAGATGAGCTGTCTGCCAGGGCTTTTTAGATGTTCAGCATCTCTCAGGACAAGGCTATTTATGTGATAAAAAAACAAGAACTTCTTGCTTTTAGAAGTAATTTTTACAGCTTACAGCTGTTTTATCATATTAAAAAATATTTCACTTTCCTAAGGAAGTAATGCTGGCATGTCATCAAAGTAGCTGTTTGTTCTGTACCTTGACATCATGAATCTTGGCTGTAGTGTACTGATTCAAAGAAACACAACTGATGTAACCTTGTGCATGTGTTACTGTTTTAAACAGTTTAATCAGAATTGCAGCTGAAATGTTCAGTTGCTGGAACTTTAATAGCTGCATGAAAACACAGAAAACTGATGCTACAGTTAGTTCCCTAACAGATACCTCAAGTATGGTCAGGATCTACTGCCTGAATTGGATATGGTTTCATGTTATCCTGCATTCAGCTCTGTTATAGATTATCTTGGCCATGGCATGTGTGAACAAAGACACCAAGTTAGGAGATTTTGCTGTGTGATGTTGGGTTCCAGTTCCAAGACCTCTACACCTTGGCTTTATGCGCTGCAGATGCACACAAAGACATTTAGAATAGTGCTAAATAACTGAGGGGAAGAGAACTACATATGCTTATTTCTTGTTACAGCTCTCTATTTTAAGAGATGGGTAATTGACACTGAATTGTGCAAAGAACTTGTATCTAGGAAAGTTACATTACTCTTCTGTGCCCTTTTTCCATCACAAAAAATTTTTGCTCAGAGTCTCTATGCATGACCCTACTATCAGCCAGCTGTCTTGGCATCAGTGATAGACTTGTGGATTTTATTCAGACTTTACTTGGGTAATCTTATTGTATTTTGAATTTAGCATTTTCTTAGATTTTTCAGGCAGATGCACAGTGTGACTCTGGAGAGTACCAGTTCCGACACAGGATTCCGACACCAGTTCCGATCCACAGCAGAGGGAGGAATTTCCTGAAAACTTTCGGGTTCTAGCCAGTCAGGGCCTCTCACAGGTCATGGTAGAATCAGGATGTTCATGTAGCAGACTGTGTTTGAAATTAGTAGCAACTTGAGGAAGTTTTAGGGAGCATCATATCAATACTGCTTTATTTGTCTAAAATTATTGAAGACCTGGTGGTAGGGCAGTTGAAGTTATTATCATTCTCATGGCCATGGTTACACATACTATCCTTTGTATCTCTGTCCAGCTCTTTTACTGATGGCCTTCTTCTCATTCTAGGTTTTTATGGGCAGCTTCAGACTTTCTGCCCTCCACATTATGCTGACACTCAGAAGAACATACAAGACAGTGTTTCTTGCAATATGGTTCCTCCTGTTGAAGACTGCTTAGGTCCCACATCAGTGGGCCAGGCGGGGCTTGGCATTTTCCATCGAAGTTTTTCAGGTCATTCTGGTATCAAAGGTAAATTACAGCTGGTGATTTCGTGGATGATTGTGTACAGTTTGTGAACTTTGGCAGATGTCCTTGAGCTGTGTATTTGGGTGGGACATGTCATGACAGATTTGACTCTTCACCAAGAGGAGATAGTTCTCAGACCTTCGTGGAACAGTTGGTGTTGGGAGGCAGTTGCCACAGGTGACAGTAACAACCAGCCTGTGTGCAGTCTTCACACTGGTGAAGGCTTCTTAAGGTTCTAGCCTGTGGGGCTCAGACAGTCTCTGGCTCGTGTATTTGCTTGGAAATACTCCACTCCACTGCACATATTGTGGCAGGGACCTCAATGATTCAAACCACTGATTTTGCTTTGTGCATGTTTGGTTTTTATCAGTCTTGAATTTCATTTTTTCACGTTTCCATGACAAAAACTGTCTGGATGCAAACTCATCTGTGTGCACTTAACTTAGTCTGTGCCTAGATGAACAGTACTTAAGGGGTTTGCACGCTGCTCTGGAAGAGTGAAAGTCACCTCTGTGCAAAGGATCAGCACAAGACAGTGAGCCCAATCTTAGGGCACAAGTAATGCCCAGGTCTTTTACTGTCCTTCCACACGGGATGAATCCACTTAACATTTATTGTGCTTTGCCTTTTATGTCTCGGTCCTTCAGTAGTGTATTGCAAAGCCAGTGCACCTGTAATTTCAAAGAGGCATCTCACAGTATGTAAACCTGTTATCCAAAAGATGGGAGTGTGTCTGAAAACAGTTACTCTTTGTGCTTACTACTGCCACTTCTAAAAGGTAGTAATTTCTGTGCCAGGGTCTATTTTACAACAAATACATTCTACAATATTTTATTGTCTTCCATCCTGTGTTCAATATGGTGAAATTTGTTAAAGAAGCATGAAGTTTATTTTTAAAATTATCAGAATTTTAACACCCATTAAATGGGGAAGTGTTAGTTGCAATGAAATCTGCTCTACTTCAGACTTGATTCTGACAGAACTGAAAATTCCTCCCTAGGTAAGCAGTAAGTAAGTAAGTTATGTAATTAATTTCATACATATGTTGGCTTATTTATTTTATTTGTGTATTTGATTTAAAACCATTTCCAATTCTACGCATAAGTATTAGGACATACTTCATGATATAGTTATCCTACTTATTAATGGGGGTTTTTTTGTTTTGTTTTGTTTTTCCAGTGTATGACTTTCCAACAGGGTCTGTAAGTATCTTTGGTGATTCAGTTTGCAGCATGCCAGAGGACAGCAGTTTCCTACAAGTAAATGCAGTGGATCGTTGTTCCAGCCAGCTTTCTTCTGTGTACACTGAAGGCTAAAGTAATGTCTCTAGTTACAAGAACTTGATTCTGTTTCATCTTGCCCTTCTGGTATTTCCGTACAAATTTTTTTTCTCCATGAAACTGCCATGTATGTATGGGGATATGACTAGATATACATACATAATGGAGAGGAAAATAGCAATTACCAAGCATTCTTCATTTAATCAAGCAGCCAGCTGAGAATGTTTGGAGAAAGCAAGCTTTGCCAAAACCTTAGCAAATGTTTCTTTTCTTCTCATCTGTGGTACAGCAACTATGCTTTTTTATTATTTCTTATTTTTAATTTCTCAAAGGGAATTCAGAGACCAAATAAGAAAACTGGTTGTTGGCTGTAATCCTTTCAAGCTGAATGGGTGCACTTGCAGAAGAACACAGCTTTAGAAAATTCCTTTTTCAAAAAAGGAAAAGAAGTAAAACCAGAGCATACTACGAACATTTCAAAGGCACACAGTTTTTGTACAATCTGTTTGCATCTGATAGTTCCAAAGTTAACCACACAGCAGTATCCAAAAGGGAGACAAATTAGACATACATGTTGGCACTACCTGTTGGAGGCATTGGTGTGGCTTCTTTTTGGATCAACGGTCATTGGTACTGGATTTCTTACAGGCCTCAGGTCAGGTGTCCTTTCCTTCCCTCTGTAATTTAACCCATACAATATAGCTATTACTATTTTCCCAATATTCATTCTGACCCAATGCTATAAGCGTGAATCAGAAGGGTTAAATACACAAGAAGTTACGTGGATTTTGTCTCTGTTTAGCACGCCTGCCAGATAAGAATAAGTGCATTTTAACTTTCAGTTGCTTTTTAATTAGATTGTAGAGCATTTTTGCTGTATGTGCTATAGGATTCTGCAGGAAGATTTAAAATATTTTGTAGTAAAGATTCTTCCTTAAGTTCCACATATTTTTTAAAAAAAGCTATCTGTACTGATACAATAAATATTGGTTGTCCTAACCTTTCTCCATAACACATTTTCAGAAAGAAGAACTACTCTTAAGTGTACTGTGTTTCCTCTGGTTACTTAGGTAAAACTGGACTGGTTTGGTGGTTTTGATTTTTCTGCTCAATGTCAGGCTCAAGGTCCTCAAATTTAGTCCAGGATGCAAGCAAATGAGGTTGTCCTTCATGAAACATACAAGGTTACAAGTTAAAACCAGTATTTTGCAGTAGAGATGTCATCACTATGATCCTGTATACCTTGAGAACAACTCTTACATTAGTAAGACTGAGTTTTTAGGTTTTAATTCCTGTTCATCCATTTTGTGGACTTCTTACTATGAAATGTGCATCTTAATATTCTCATGACCTGATAGAGTAAGGACAGAAATTTGAAGTTATTTTTGCGGACTGGACCATAACGATGCTTCTGAAATCACTCTTCTAAAAAGATAAATGTTAAAAAAAATGTTTATACAAGCTTTTTTTTTTTTTCCTGGCAAACTTTTGAGAGTTGCTCAGTCCAATTTGGCTCAAATTCATAATTTAATCTGCCATTATGTGGAATAGATGAATTTATGTCCAGATGTTTGTGAACACTGGCAATCTTTCAGGGTTTGTATTCATGAAGTATATTCTTACATGCGGTCATGTGCTTAAATATTTAATGGAGACATTTTCATCCGATACATAGAATGTATGGATAAACCATGCACATAAATGAAGTACAATGAGAAGTAATGTGACTACAATACAACTAATTCTATGCTAAGTTCTTCCCCCTTTTATTCTGCTTCTCTGATCACAAGTGCATGTGTCCCTCTGCTCCAGCTTGCACTACAAGGTCTAGATGTTACCATATGTGATTTGCATTGGGTTAAATGACACCAGGCTCCCTCACAGCTATACACGTGAAAAGACAGCCCTTTTGCATTAATGTGCATTGACCACAAGTTTTACCTTTTAATAAAGCTTTAATTTTGTGCTATCTTAAAGCCCATTCTGTGGTCGCTGCACAAGCATAACTTAGTTCAGTAGGAATAATTAGTCACACTGAACACTTCCATTTCAAATGTGTGGAACTGTGTTTTGTTCCACCAAAGTCAGCAAGGGCAGGGTCAGACTATGTGTGGACATATGCATGTACATACACATGCACCTATGTACTTTTGTATATATAAATCCTTCAAAACACTTTTAACCACATGATTGTCCAGAATTTGTCCACTGCTGTTTACAAAATTGAAATATTGTTGCTGTCTTCAGATCTGTACCATCTTGACTTTTAAACCTTTTGAAATATTTTTTTTAGTATCTGAAAGTTGTTCCATAGAGTTGGGGGGTTGTACATTCTGAAACATGCTGACCAAAGGGAAAGTGGGAGTACAGAATTCAAAAAGGGCATTTTTAATTTGGGGGTTCATCAGTTACATTTAAAAAAGAAAAGTTTTGCAAGTCATTAATTAATTCTTTCACATACATATAATATATATATTTACATATAAATATATATATATATTTACAGCTTTCCATGAGCCTTAATCCTAAAAAGAAGGCCCTAGAGTACAGTCAAATCAAGCATATGAATGTGGGCTACCAGTCTGTAAAAAGGTACGCCTTTGTTTACTTCTCATTCAGAGACAAAGAGGATTCTTCACTATTATGTTATTATTCTCTTTGGAGTTGGACTGACTTTGAGGCATAAATTTAATCACTGAGGGCAATTGCATAAAAAGCCCCATTGTATCTCATGTGTATTGGATATTTAAATAGGGAGTCCTGTTTGTCACAATGAAAAATGGTGCTTGAGAAAATAAAATTTTGTGGGTTATCTGCGTAACCAAGGTATTTGCAAATACTTGTGCCTCAGTCATTTTTGTGTTGTTATTCTACTTGCTGCATTTTTAACTTTCTAAAGGGATTCATATATAAGAGATGAAGTTATTTTAGACTGTGGACATTACACAATATTCAAAAGAAATTATTTACAATTATTCTTTTATACAATTCAACTGCTTCCCGACTCTGTGGTCTATTTATATCTGCATTAGAAATGGTTCTACACTGGAGTTTGAAATACAGTTTCAAAGTGCATGTGTACAATGAGGGTGCACGTGCGTTTCTGGATCTCCCTTTCTACGTATGTACACCCACAAACATACAGGCATTGTGGCTTACTACCACCAGATGCTGAAGCGTTGCAGTGCTAAGGCCATCTGTCACACTGTATTTTGTTTTCACCCTTTCTTGAAAAGGTGTGAATGAGTATAAAGATGACATTTTAACTGTTTATTCCCTGTTTTCCCTGTGTAATTTTATAGCAGATTTTTTAAAACGGCACTTTTTTCTTGTTTGTATGAAATTTTGTTCTTGGTTTGAGGCTTTTTATATATATATATTTCCTTGAAGCAGGTAAAGCAAAAGAAAAAGACCACAATTTAAAATTAGCTGAGTGAGTTTTTATTTAAGAAAAAGAAATCCTTTTGTTCTGTACAGAAAGCAGCATCTGTACAGAAGGCAGCATCTGGTGTAATATTTTTTACACAAAGCACTTTGGTGAGGAGAGAAAGTGGGATTATGTTTTTCCTAAACCTTACAGAGTAATCTACATATTTATACATGCTTACATATATACATATGATCTTAATTTGCCATACTGTATATCTGGCCGATATATCTTGCTCTAAAGAAATGTCTGTTGCATGTCATGAAAAAACAAAAATTCAAAAGAATTAGTTACACCTTTTGCTCTACTAGTATGTATAATTTTGTGATTTGTTACAGTTATTTTTCATACAATCATAAGTTATTTTTGTCCTGTTTCATAACGTTCTCTTTTATGTAAAAGGTGAAAGTGAAAGGTGTATGTGCATGGTACAAAATAAAACTGGAAAATTATGACTCCATTACATTACCTGTAGAATATATTATTGTCAGATGCCTTTAAAGAGAACTGCTCCAGCTGTTGTCCTTCACCACAAAACTACTTGTATTTGTATGGATTCATAGAATTAGAAACAGAAATAGGAAAAAAAAAAACCCTCAGAGATTTCTCAAACAAACCCACTTGAATCAGAGTTTTAAGTCTGGATTTAATTACTATTATGGTGAGGCTAAAGATTTGTAGAGATAAATGAATGCCTCAGTGTGTGTTTACACCCTGGGTGGAGACACAAATAAAAGAAAAAGATTTAATTACATTTTTGTGCTGTGATAATTTTTAATTTTTATGGGTTTCTTTGGTCATGTGATTTGACAGTGCAATATATCAAGGCATTTTACTTTTTTTGTCTGGTTATTGTTTCTAACATACTCAAGCAATTAAGCTATTTCAGAGCACTTAATGTAAGGAAGAGAGCATTTTTTTAAACTCTGCATTAGTCAAAATGAAAACAAAAGATAGACACAGAAGTTGATGCATGCTCATGTCCAGAACACATCCTAAGACCCCAACAGGAGATAAGAAATTACCTCGTACCACACCCACATATTGGACTAGAAATCAAAGGACAAAATACAAACTAATAAAATAATTAAGTGCAGAAAAATCCTGTTGCAGGATTGCAAAGAGACCTTTGAAAATAATGGTCCTAGCTGATCTTACTATGACATTATTAACATGGTTGGCTCTGTGTCAGCCATGAGCAGATAAAAACTACTAAGCCTACAGTCACTGACACTTATATATATGATCTTGTAGAGTTTTGCTAAAAATAAACTTTTCCTGGTGCAATCTTATTTACACTGCATTTTAATTTAATGTAGGAAACTGGCTCCATGGTTTAGCAAGTATTGTTAGTGAATTCTGTAAGCTACCATGAAGAACTGAGAGTTGCTGAATTCAAGTGTTTCAAAATTCAGTTTTCTTTTTCAATGGAAAGCTTTTAAAATGAGAAGTATGAAAGAAGTATAGAAGTTCCAAATGCAGTGGAGAGTAACATGGCTCAAAATACCTCAAAGCCATGTGCCTTTTCCTGTGTGCTTGAGCTGGACCAGAGTTTCACAATGTCCTGCAAACTATCCTACAGCAAAATAATCAAGTGTAAAGAAATAGTAAAGAAATTATGTGACAAGTATATTCCTCCAAATAACAATTTCTGAAGGAAAGTTGTCTAAACTTCTTATTTGATAAAGTGTTGGTGTTTGGGGTTTTCCTGTTTCAGAACAAAATCCCATTTTGAAACATCAGAAATTCTCACAAGATGAAAATTTGGGGGGTGGGAGAGACAGTGTTAATTCATTGCTTGTATGTACTTATAGCTATGAATTCTCCCATGCAACTGTGCCAAAGCCCACTGTATTTGTGAATTTATACCAGTTCTGTCCTAATGGAAAACACTCCAATAAAACTTTTATGTACACCAATCTCCTTCAATAGTAGGCAGAAAAAATAAACATAATTCTTCCATTCTGAATATGTACCTACTTGCATTTACTGCACCTAATTACACAATACCTTATATTTGAAGATAAGAGTGAGGACGTCTATATGAAAACAAAACTGACCATTTTTCTAGACCGCGATCCTCAGTAAAAATCTTGCCATGGTCCTCAAGAAAATGCTTCACATTCAAACTTGCTGTTTCCTACCTCGGATCACTTTATAACTCCAAGTAACATCATGTGTGTTTTGAATTCCCTGATTTTCAGACTGTTTCTGTTACCCACTGTTACGCCTTGAGAAGCAGTTTTAAAAATTTTCTCCCATAATGGACAGTCATAAAGTGAACAACTTGTGCATGACTGTGTACACTCACCAACTGCAACAAACTACAAGAAACAGAATGGTAAAATTAATCTTACAGAATGAAAGATGTTAGCTCTTTTAAGGTTGCTATGTCTCCTTCCAAAATGTTAATTTATATTTTCCCTTTACCTTCCCTTGAAACTATAATGTTCTCATTTAAAAGTTAAGCATGAAAAATCATTCTACCACATCTTCCCATGCCATTTATAGATTTACAACCAAAGTAAATTTACCCAGCAGTCAGTATCATTAATGATTGACAAATGAGATGGGTTAGTTCAGTGAACTGTAACAAAGAACACCTTTCTATGTGTCTAGTTAAACATTCCAACATGCCTTTGTTATAAATAAAAAATGCAAATCTTATGCATGGTTGCAGCTAGGTACACAGGATAAAACATTACAAATACATCTAGGCAGATAGAAGAAAATATAACCATTTCCTCAAATTATACTTTTTTCCCTTTTGATCAAAAATGTATCAATGGGCAAACTCCAAGCTTGGCTGCATGTAAATCATCTAGCTTCAGCTAGTCCAGGAATGAACAGAGTGAGGTTGATTAAACTCACGAAAGGGTGAGCTGGCCATTTTATTGCCTGAAAATTCTGGCTAAAATCTGTTGGAAAAATAAAAATCAAAGTGGCTTCTGCAACTGTGCCTGCCGTATTTACAATCCTAATAACTAGACTGGCAGCACTGTGATTTCACCCACCACTTTGCATGGCACACAGTTGTAATTATGCTGTAGTTATCTTTGACTGGAGGAAGAGGAAGGATACTTTACTCTAATGGAAGTTAAATTAGTAGTATATGAGGGAAGTACCTAGAGAAAAAGTTAAAGCAGTAATACCGGGCCAGCTTATCCATTGAAGAAGGGGGAATAGTGTTACATGGCACCATTATTGCACTAAACATTTATTCATGATCAATTTGACTTTTATTCAATGACGAGTTAAAACAGTTCTTAAAAGAAATTGGAAGTTTTTCCCCCGGAAGTTTAAAATCAGTGAAGGCTGCATCTCTATCATACACATGTTTTTCCAACCCTTCTGTAAAAGCCAAAAAATGCTTGGTAAAACTTTCTAGTTCCAATGTAAATTTTCTCTTTTGTGGTTTTGTTAAGACAGTCCAAAAAAGCATTGAATGCAGTAGCAGTTTTGTCATCGAGATACAGAATACAGAAGAGAAACTATATTAAAATGATGAAACTTATTTTAAAAAACCTGATAAAGTAGAATCTGTACAAAGCAGAACTGTGCAGATTTACTCAATCAGAATTACTCACACCAAAACTGAACTAACGTGACTTTACCCAGCTAATGGAAATGCTGCTTAAAGGTTGAACTGGAAAGAATGGCACTCATATCCACTGTGGTACTCTGGTTGCTACACTTCTTCCCTACTTGCAGCTGTGTGTTTCAGGTACTCAGGAGCCTATTTCACTGTTAGGTGCAGAGTTTGTGCTGGCAGTTTGGCTTTTTATCTTGGTGGGTCTTTTTCATAGAAACTGCATGCTATACACACTGCTGAGCAAACCTGCTTTGAGTAAAGGCGGGGGAAGTTTGCATTTAGCTGAAAGGGACTTACGTAACAGTAGCTTCATTGCATTTACTTTAAACTTTCTTCTTTGATCCTTAACCCTAACATGACAGTCAAATGAGGCTATGCTTAATGGCTCAAAGGACTAAAAGAATTGATCATGCCAATCCCATTGTCCTTCATTTTACTTTCACATCACTATGTGACCTCTAATAGGACATTTACCATACAGGAGCAAGCAGAAGCCAGAATGCTTGTCTGATCAGTTTTTCATGCCTTACGGATGAAGTTGTTACTTTCACTGTATGAATTATGGCCTTATACAAGTCATCCCACACGATGAAGGCTGTTAGCAGATAAACAAGGACCTTAAGGGAAGTGATAGCTAAAAGACATCTTCATGCTCCTTTAGACAAAGGGATCACCAGTGCTGAGCCTGGTGATGCAAACTGGAGCACTCTGCTGGCAAAAGGTTCCCTGAAGCAACTGGAGACCAGTGTAGCCCACAGCTGACCACAGCCTGCACCTCTTCCAAATGTGCTTTCTGCAAAGATCAGTAGTTTTGGTGACTCTGCTGCCTGAGAATCCCACCACGGGAAGGATCCTCTGCATTTTACACTGGACTTGGGAGGAGCATGGTTATTGGACAACACGAAAGGCACTGGATTCTGGCTGCCTGTACTAGAGAAAAACTGGAGCAGAAACTTAGTATTGGGGGTTTCCCAAATAATGCAACATATTGCATCAAATTAATCCCCATTAATACAGTCTAATATTTCCTGTTATTACTGCTGCATCTTTTTGTTTAGTGGCTTTAGCATATTTTTATGCCAAAATCAGTACTATGAAGGGAGAGGGGAAAAGCATATTTTCCTGTCTGTTGTTCTCTTTTCTATGATATCTTTTCTCTTTCGTTGTTCAGAAAGTCTTCCTGACAAAGCACACAAAACATTTAAGTCATTTTAGGGTTTCACAAATGTGAACGAAGGTAAATTTACCCCTTTGTCTTTGCAGAAAAAGGTAAGTAGGAAAACTGATGTTGTATGTCTTGCTTGAGAATCATACACAAGTCTAAATTTGAATTGAAGTTTGGATTCAAAAGCAAAAATAAGTCAGAGATAAGTTCAGGAAACACATCACTGAAAGAAATGTGATATGTGAAGGAAAAAATAAAAACAGTCATAGTACAACATAGTACAATATACCTCTATATATGTACAGAGACAGAGAAAGGACATACAGGAGCTGACAAAAGCTTTTTCCCTTCAAAGCTCTCAAGGTTGTTTCCTAAAACAAGAGGAGAATGCATCATTAACCTAAATTTGGGGTTGTAGTTGCCAGTAGTATTTATAAGATTATCAATTACATATTTTCAGTGTAGGTAAAGCCATTGCAAACATCATCAGAAACAGAAATCAGTAGTTACTGGAAGAGATAGGTTGCTTATAACCTGGAAAACCTCGCAATCGTGAGGTTTTGCCTTCCAATTTTGTCTTATTCACCTTGATTTTATGCCCACTGCACTTGAGAGTCTTACTCCAATTCCATGTAAACCCTTGAGCAGATTCTCATTGGCACTTTACTATATGTACCTATTAGCAGCAACTTGCCATATTCACAAGTACTATCATTTTGGCATGGCAGAGTTGTACATCCACTCTTCCCTGATATAACCAACGGCATAAACTATACCACAGAGGAGAATTTTGCATTCACTGGTTCCTGTTCTTTTATTCCTCTGTTCTTTCATCTCGCATTTCTTGAGAGAGAACTGATACCAAGTATGCAGTCTTCCTTGGTGTTTCTGTGGCACTTACTGAATACCCCGAGACTCATTTGTAAAACGAGTGTGCCTACATGGGAAGTACAGAAAATCTCACCCCAAAGTCAGGAAGAACCCCTGTGATCTTCTCATCCAGTTTTTTGTTGAAGTGGGAGATAATAGAAAAGTCTATAAAAGAGCGACACAGAAATGTTAACTTTAATTCAGGCCCCATTTGAACTGAAGTGATCAAGGAGTGATTCTCCTACAGTCTGTAGTGTGAAGGCCTGTAATGAACATGAATACCAAATCAAGCCTAGTAAGTGCCACACTAAAAGCTCATCTAAATTTCATATGCTCAGGGTTTGGTGAAGAGGAGAGAAAAAGTGAGTAATCTACTTTTGCCTCTCAAAGCTGCTACTTGCTAAACTATGTGTGGGTCTGCAAAATGTTGGAATTAATCTCATGGCCTTACCTCATCCCACAGGCATTTAACAAAGGCAGTATTCTTAAATGCTGAGTTTCAACTAATTATCAGAAGTGAGTGAGAGAAAAAGGGGACAAAGAGCACCTGACATGATGGCATGTTAATAATTCACCGAGACGTCTAGGATAACATATGCTTTCAGTACAACAACATTTCATGCACTCCAGAAACAGGCCCACTTTTCTCAGCAAAGGAGATGGAGCACTTGATGAAAAATGGCAGCTAACAAGTGTGTCACCTGTTTGTGCATCATTTAACCTGCATAAGTGTGTAAAGGCTTGTTGCTGCAAGGTTGTATTTTACATGTAAGAATTGAGAGGTTCTTTGCTTCTCTGAGTCTCCTTACAGCCTCCAGTTAATTAATCCTGGAAAACGTACGTGGAAATTTCAAACATGCGTCTTTGCACAGTAAAAAAAATCTAATGGGGTGCAAGGGCACTCCAGAAACAACAAGGTGAAAAAGGCTGCCTGACCACACTTCTCCAAGGAGTCACATTCTTAATGAATTCTTTGAACAACATAATTGTGACAGCCCCCTAAAATATATGCATGGCATATCTTGAAAAAAAATTGAAAAGCAGAATCAAGTTATGGCCCAGACCAAATTCGGAGCAAAGATAACACCCCATCACCCCTGCCCCCCAACCTCTCCTTTGCAAGTGTGCATTTTCTAAGTGAGGATACATTGGAAAGACGCATTGCCTAGATTATCTCCTGGACTTGCTGTCTTTCTACAAGGTCATCACCATCAAGCATATCTGAAAGTAACAAAGCCATTTTCAATGTTAGTCATGGTACTACAAGGTTAGCAGCTAAGGAAAACTCAGGGATGTTGGTGAGCATAACTTCTTTTCAGCAAAGGTAAGTAAGTTCTGTTATGGAATAACATGTTGACACAATAAGACCTGCTATCTAAAATGCAGGAATCGAGTGTAACAACCTTGAAGCTTTATCCCTTTTACCTCCCTCTGTCTGCAGCAAGAGGAAAGCGCTGATAAAAATAACAGCAGGTTCTGCCCAGGCTCTGCATTTGCTGAGAGATCTAGGCCCCACACCTGCCTGTTCCCTTGGGGTCATGGGTATCTAGCATATTCTTGAGAATGTTAGGGAAGGTCTCCTCATGCCTTTTTGAACTCAAGGGATTCTTTGTTGTGTAAAACAACTTAGAAACATCCATAACAAAGAACAAAAGCTGGTACTGGCCACTGATTTATTTCAACACCAAAAAGCAAAAGGTGAAATTAGCAAGAGTCTTGTTGCACACAGCAGATCAACTGCAAGCATGTGTTTCTTCTACTATTCAGGGGATTTTTAAATTTACATAAAACCAAGAAAAATTATGTGCACAAAAAAAATCAACAAAACAGAGGATAAGGTTTCTGTTTCAAAGCAACAGCCCTGGTAACACATGTGGCAGTTGCACAAGACAAGTGAAAATACACAAATTGTTACTAAAATCCATTCTTAATGCCAACTCAAATAACCTTGCTGAGTCATAGAATTCTAAGAAACTGTGCCCTCACTCTTGTAACTGTTGATGTACCTCATTCAGTTGGTATGTGATATTTCTATATTTGTTGATTGTCTCAGTCCTCAGTCCTACTGCTTGACAATGCTAATTTTGTTCTGCTTCCTTTCTTTATGTTTGATAGTTCTGGTTTTGAGCTAAGGTACTCTGATTTTGAAGCAGTGTCACTCTGTTTCCATGGAATTAATCTTATGCTTACATTGGGAAGATACAGAATGCTTGTGTTTAGCAGAAATGTGCTGTGTGCTTTACTGATGTTTGAAAGGTTTTACTGATAAAAATATTTGGGAAATTAATATGGTGCCTATTTGTACTGATAGACTGAAAGAGCAGTTTTCTGTATAAGGGAAGGTACAGTCAAACTTCAGGAGATATCTTAAAATGAGCTCACAGGATTTTTTTCCTTTACGTAGGAAGCTGTTACTGATCAGATATGTACTTGTGTAATGATGGCAGTTATAATCCTGCAGCAGTTTCTCTGAAGTTCCTGGAACTAGCCTGACATAAATCAGTATTGGCAGAGTCAGAATCAGGCATTCAGCCGTAGAAAGTGACTGTGCTGGGAAGTGTGTGCAGATCCACTCCCTTGGAGCCCTGACTGTAAGGAACTCAAAAGAACACTCTACTGTAAAAATATTTAGATGAATTTTGGTTTTTAAGGCAGCTGGTAGCAGTTATATTTTGCTCTGAGGATCTTCTCTATGATGTTCTGGGTAGTAAGATAGGCTATAAAGAAACTACAAACTATTTGCAAGCAGGTGCATAGATATTTGTCATCAATGTCACATTCTTTACTTTTCAAAAGCAAATCTGCCACAGATGTGGCAGCATAAGGTGACCTAAAAGTGAATGAAGTGAGAAATTTATTGCTTAGCAGTCTTAAAAAGTGAGCTGGAGTGTGGATAAAATGGTCTCATTTCCACAGTCAAACTACAGTGAAGTCTGAACTGATGTGATTATGTGTTCTTAAATTCAGCTGAGAGCATATAGCAAAACTGTTAACAATTTCTTCTCATAAGTAAAGACATTCCTTGATGGTCCTTTTTTTGTGCTTGGTTTGTTGGTTTTTTAAATTAGATCCTTAGATAGAAATCCCTTACCTTATATTTCTTCTCATATGGCACACAATGGAAAATACCTTCTGAAATAAGCACCAAAAGAAAGCTTCATGACTCATACATCCCATGGTTAACCATTAATCTCAAGTTTGTGATCACTGTATGATAACAATGCCATGTCTAAGTAATTCTCTTGGTAGTCCAGAGAGAAACTATTTGCACTGCATGTCTTTCATCAGGATCTACCATCCATTAACTGTAAACTGTCAACTAAAGTATTTCAAAATGCAAAAGTCAAATCTGATGAGTTCTGATTGTGCCAAAATCTCTGTAAGAGTGATTTAAATAGAGCCATAGATGCTGATGAATATTTGAGTAATGCATCTTGAAGCAGTATTTATTGATTTTTCTAAGAGCTGTTTAGATTTAGTTCCATATTCTTGTACAGTTTGTACTGTAAAGTAACGCAGACTGGCTGTATGTATTTGTAGGATGGCTGCAATTGGAAGAGAATGCAAAGATAAAAATCTCCAATATGACAATTGATGAGTAAATTATATTTTTTATCTTGAAATTTATGTCCGTTTTGAGTCAGAATCAACTGTACTAAATCTGGCTCCAGATTTCGGTTTCTCATTATGCATTCTGACCCCACTCAAAAACTTCTAAGAAATTATGGATTTTTATTTTATCCTATTATCTCAAAACAATAATGCCTATTATTTTTCTTCTCTGTAGTAGTTTTTGAAGAGTTATAATTATTTATGAGCACATTTTTGCAAATGTTGACCAAGAATATTTAATATATTTTTCTCAACCATGAAGGATATAATTAAAATTGTAATGAAAAAAAATTAATTTTTCACTGGCAAAATCCTCACAGAAACTTCTGAGGTACTTTGCTACCACTGGTCTATAAGCATAACTTATGCTGACGAAGCCTCAAGATTAAATCCTGCCCTAAACTCAGTCTAGTTTAACTGCAATTGCTTTTCACTAATGATAGTTGCTGTCTACTCATTTCCTGTACTATCTACAATGCTTTAATGTGTAGTAATTTAAAGCATTTGAGTGTAATTGTATCAGTTTTCTATTTTTCATAAGTGATTCTTCCTGATTTTGATTTGGTGCAAAAGCCAAATCTTAAGTCCTTCCCATATTTACAATTTCCAACAAAAGAACAAGACTGTTGAAATCACAGACAATTTGTGTAATAATGGATGTTCAAATTAAACTTTTATATTTTGCTCTTTCAGTCTTCTCTCAAACCTTTTAATACCTGCTCTTTGCAATTTGTTATTATACCAGACTACTCAATTTCCTTGTGGGAAGAGGACAGTATTTTTATTTGGGAAAGAAGAGAAAGAGATTTAAAAAGCAACAAACTTCCCCATTTTTGAGGAAACATCACAAATGAAAAATAAAGAGAGATAATTAATGCTAAGATTTAAAATCCCTAAATAACTTAGTACTGGAATACCTCTAACTATGAAATAAAATTTTCTCCTGTCTTTGATATGCAGAATCTTTTACCTGATGCCAGAAGGTTATAGCACATCAATGGTTAATGAAGAAGCCCTTTACTAATCCACATACTGTCATTTTTTGGTGGCGGTTGACTTCATATGAAGAAAAACACAAGAAAGCAATAAAATTTCAACTTTTATGTAAGATATATTTATTGACAGTTGTTTCAAAGGGTTTTTCAGGTATGATTTTATATCTTGCAACACCCTGTAGTTTGATCTACGGGGAGGATTCCAAAATGCAGCAGTGCATGTCACAATTTAGTGTGTGAAGCACTTCAGACAGAATACAAATTGCCTGAAAACTGTGGAGGCTGAAGGTGCTTCTACCATTTTGGTGTAAGTGGAAAATGTCTTGTTTTTCCTTTAAAAAATAAAACAAACCATAGGCTCACATGGCACAAAAGAAGGCAGGATAGATCCAGTGCAATCAGAAATGGATGTCCAAGTGGGGACTTTTCTAGTTGAGTAAGCTAAAAGCAAGCAGAGGTGGCAGAAAACACAGGTACAAACTTCTGGATGGAGATGCAAACAATGTCACTAGCACACTCTGATAAAAATGCTAACACCTGGGGGCGGGGGGGGGGTATGTGAATTATTGCTCAGCATGGTATGATGCTCCTTCCCCTTCCATGAAATAAAACTGGGTGACAGTTTTCAGACAAAGAAGCAGCATCCTCCCACTGAACAACTTTACAGGTTTGTCTCCTGGTTGTGAGTAACCCAGTTAAATGTGTTCATCTTTAATCTCATTGTCCAGAAGTTCATCACTTTTTTTTTTCCCATTATTTCAACCGTATAACTTTTAATTTTTTCCAACTTTTCTTTTCTCTTCTCTTTGTTTGCTGAATAAAACATTTCCAGGAGGCGTATTTGTGTATTGGAGACTAGTGAATCGTATTCCCAAAGTGTTGGAGACATTACAGAAATTTTGGCTGTGAAGTTCTAAAAAAATTGTTTAGCAAGTTTTTAATGGACAAGCTTGTGCTATTCACTGCAACTGGGAAGTGTGGAAAGACCTTAAGCAAAAAAGCAACAAACAGATTTTTCAAGTAATAGTAAATGCTCAATAACTGTAACCCCCAACCAAACCCAACCAAACCAAACCAAACCAAACCAACCAAAAAAACCCACAAATCACAAAACCAAAAACCCCAACAACAACAACAACAAACCAAAATCTCAAACGCCAAAGCACCCTGTGATCTTTTTGTAAAAGAATTTAAATATGCAGAGCAAACCAGTGTAGTATTTCCAGTCACAAGGAAGAAAAAACAGAAAGTTAAGATCTGGGGAAGCTGAAGGGGAAGATCAAGATCAAGATTAGGGAAGTGAAAGCTTTTGACAAGAAGAAGAACAGGAAAATCACTCAATTCTAGTAAGTGTAGTGCCAGGAAAACTTTTTAAGGCTGAGTAATATAAGTGGTTGAGGCGAAGTACAGGCTAGACTTTGGATCTAGAACACCTTCAACTCAGCAATAACAGCATTCAATAGCAAAAATCTCTCACCATAGATACTTGGGTTTGAAGAACGCATTTGAGAGCCTTTATCAAACTTCTGAATTTTTTCATATCCCTAGAACAACTTGGAATATTACTACATGCTGTCAAAACCAATTAAAAATGTCAAGGCTTTACATACAGGTACAGCAAGTACTTTTAAAGGAAACGCAATCAGCTTCAATGTAGCATTTGGTACCAAAATTCCAGTCTCTCACTTCTCACTTTTTACATTTGATTTGTAATGTAAAATTTGTTGAGACACAGTTTGGTGTAGTAACAAACTACAAATTAGGAAAGGCGTTTTCAGTTTCCTGATTAATAGAGTTTTAAAATGCAAACTCCAACAGCTATTAAACAAGTAACAAAGCACTCTGAAGTGCTGCAAACAGCAGAACTAATAATGGTTTATTTAAAAAAAAAAGCAAATCCAGTGGAAACTCTAGGAGATTGTTATTGAAGTGCTACTTAAAAGCTAAGAAACACAATTACCATACCTTAGCAGTAAACTATCAGTCAAAGAAGTCGTTTGGGAGGAAAAACCAGCAGAAGTTGGAAATGTACCAACTGCAATGATTACCTTAAATTACGACTTTATGAATAAACTACTGATCTTCAATTCTAAGTGCATTACTGCCTAGAAGCTAACTCAAGAAACAGATAGGTGTCTAAATGCTTTTGACAGAAAATCCCTCGGAAAATTACTTCTAAACATATTTTGAAGCCTTTTGATTTGTCAGAGTTCAACACCTTATTTTAAAAGTTATCTGGAAAAGATGGTAAGGATATATAATTCATGTGAATATATGCTGCTGCATGTTTGCCAGGTTATTAGCAGTCAGCTGAAGGAATTTCAGTAGTGTATAGCATTTAATGATGGCAACTATATGGCACTTCAAGTAAAGGACATGCAGAAAATAGATGGCAAAATCCATAGTTGGAGCACTAAAAATCTTCTCAGCCTTCCTCTTTCTTTAAAACCTAAGAAGAAACTTTCAAGCCAAAGTTATAGATTTTTAATGGGGAAAAATGAACAGATTTCACAAGTATTTCAGAAGATGTTACAATTTTTTTCTACAGAGGAGGAAACAAAGCCAAAATGAAACAAAATAAAGGGGATTTTCTTGTAAGAGAGACCAAAAATTGTGAATAGGAAGTAGTACAACGACTTTTCACTGTTTTTTGCTATCACAATTCCTAGTGCTATTGCTTGCATCTGATAATTAATTTTATCTGGTTTGTCCTCCTATAAATTTAAAATTTAACTTTTCCTCATATAATCCATCCATTTACAGGGATAATAGCCTATAAAGTTAATTACTTTTAAAAAGTAAACTTACTCTTTTACTTAACCTGGTTGTCACACTTGTCCAAAGAAACCCCCTCACTTATTTTTTCTACACATTTGTATAGAATTCCAGCATTTAATTTAGAGACTGTTTTTATGCTGTGTCCTTACACTTATGTTGTTTCCCCCAGGTTAAAAACAAAACAAAAACATCCAAAACAGCCTCCCCCCCAATCAAAACAACAACAATAACAAAAAAAACAGAAAAACACACTTCTATGAAAAGTAAAGTTGAATTATTTTAAGCCACGTTTTTAATGGCAGTCAAGGGCAATAACAGTCTTAAAATAAATGTAACATTTGCTGTCTAAATGGAGCTTCAACTAAGAAAGCTACAACATCATTATGAAACTGAAAAAATAAGCAAAAGCATCTAAACAGTAGCATTATTCTTTCTGCAGAGCAGTTTCAGTTTTTGTATTGTGCTTCTGCAAGGCATGGGAAGGTATGGTGTAACAGGTGTTTAATCAGGAGGAGTCATAGAACCATAGCAAGTATTATTCACTGTTACTATCACAGTTTTCTTTTCACTTTTCTTCCCATCTCCAGCATAGAAACATTTTTTACTCGGGGGAGTGCACAGGGAATTACATACTAGTACACACATTTATGAGAGGACATAAATGTTACTCAACTTGTAAGAA
Organism: Ifrita kowaldi; assembly: GCA_013398055.1. NCBI lineage: Eukaryota > Metazoa > Chordata > Aves > Passeriformes > Cinclosomatidae > Ifrita > Ifrita kowaldi. The sequence goes on along the minus strand of VZRS01013128.1, from coordinate 8,227 downwards.
GTCTTCCAAATAGGTTGAAGAAAGAAGTGAATACTGAATCAATTACATCTATTCCAAAGATGGCAAAGGATGGTAAAGTGCATTCTCATGCTTCAAACTGTCAACTTCAGCATTACTGCACTCTATATTTAATTGAGTCTGCAACATATCCCATTGCTGCAATTTAATAGATAACACTCATAGCAAACCAGTGTGCTACTTTTGACTCTTTCATAAATGAAAGTTTCATAAATGAAAGACAAGTAAAGATAAACTGCTGTCTGTCAGGAAACAAAACACCCCACAGCAACAAAAAAGCAAACACACACTCCTACCCCCACAGCTAAAACCCAGATTACCTGTGTGTTTGTAAATCAGGAACGTTTTGTCCATGTCTATACTTACGTTAATGATATATCGCCTTGACTTGCTATGTTGCCTCCCTCCTTGGACAGTGTTATGATCTAATGACTAGGGAGATGCCTCTGCCCAAATTAAGGTGCAAACGAGACCATATGCCAAAGTCAGTGGACACTGTGGTAAACTTGGTGAGTCTAATGCTGCAGCCTGGCATGTGTGTACACCTGCTCCTTATCTGTAGAAGTTCTTAGCATATAAAACGAGACAGGCAAAGATCTGAGATGAGTGCAGATGCACCAACAGCTCATGGCCTTCTGCCTATCCCAACTGCCACAAGTGAAAGTTGCAAAAAAAGTAAATCGATTACTTTTTCTAGGTGAGCTGAGCAAGGCCTGCTTACAAAAATTTAACTATCAGAGGCTTCAGATACCTATTTGCTATCCTTTTTCCTCAAGAGGCAGAATTGCTTGACAAGTGTATAAGGAGTATTGACACCTCTTGAGCATTTTCCTCAGTGTTGCCATGTAACAATTCTGAGATCTGTAATATAAAACCAGGTAAAAGAATGCTGGCAAAACATTTTTTCCTGGGTGTGGTTTTGGAAGAGTCCACTAGTCTTCTCTCAGTGTTACTGTTGAAAACACTTAAGCTTATAAAGATGCAATTGTCTGTCAACAGCATCAAAGAAGGTGACCACAAACTCTAGACAATTAAAGGCATTAAAGTACATTAATCAGTGCTTTCCTGTTTGGGAGCAAGAGACTGTATAACTACCATATATATAGTTGCCATGTGTGTATATATACATATATAGATATGTATATATGTATATGTATATATAAAGCATAAGAGGGAAATTCAGCGCAGGTAAAGGTCAGAGCAGACAGGGAAAACTGGAAATTCTTAGGGTGCCCTTAGACACACTGAATGTATTTCATTACATGCTACTCAGTCACAGAGACTGTACTTGCTGAACACTTTCTTGCTTATACCTCTGATGACACACATTTCATACTAAGACAAATGAAATTATAATCAGGCAACCTGTAATTTATAATTTAAATTATCTTTCATTGTCCTTCCAACAAAGGGATTATCTGTCGGAAAATTTCACTGAAACTGGTCTCAAAAAAGAAGCATATCAGTGTTGGCAACTCACTCACTGCTGTTTTCTACTTCAGCTTCCTTATTCTTGGCCTAGACTATTAAATAGATGCTTTTCAGAAAAAAACCAGTTTTGAATGCTTTTGGTCAGTTTTAGACAAATATGACACAGGTATCAATGTTAACAGCTCTTGCAGATGCACATAAAATACAGCAAAGAAGAGTAAACGAATCAGTGCTCCAGTAACTCACTGACAGGATGCAGGGTGAATGCAGTTTGCCTTCAGAAACTGAAAACATACAGAGAAAATTTCTCATTATAGGACAAATTTTAATATGAGTGTATCTATTCAAAGATACAGAATAATGCAAACATGAAACAGAAACCATAGGAAATAGTGATTTACTGCTTATAGAGCTGGACGTTTTAGAAGTGTGGAAATCCTGACGGTGGCTAGTGTCTTGGGTGGAAGGTACACTTTAAAGAGAACTTAGAGGTTCTCTCAAAAGAGACAAATCCATGTGTCACAGGTCTGGTATTTAGTCTAATGGAAGTGAGGTGATCACTAAATACACCTACCACGGGAAGCAATAACGAAGTTTAGAGAAGACAGTAGGTTACCATGGACTTTTAGGCATGACAGAGTAACGCCAAGACATTTATTACTGTCTGAACTCTGGTCTGTCGGAATCATTTATCTACCCAACATTCTAATACACATGCTTTAATTACACTATCTACACTGACTATCTCAGCCTCTTAGAAATCATTTTCTGTGCAACAAAATCCTGGGTTACGGAACTACCATTATTCACTAGCAGAAACAGTGAGAAGAGCACCTCAGACTCAATCTGAGCAGCTGAAGCTGCTGGTTTTGCTGTTGCCACCCAGAACTTAGCTCTCACTGACTCTGTTGTCAGGCTTGGATTAGGAAGTAGATCCTAAACTGCCTGGCAAAGTGAGTTAAATTGTTTCCAGTTTATGTTCAAAAGTCTCTGAAGTTGATGGAGAACATACTCGACCTGATAATGCAGCGTCAACAAGTTTGGTTCAGGACGGTAAGTACTTCTTCTGCAGTGTTTTAGTGACAAAAGCCTACAGATAACATGAGTCATACTGACGTTACATTGCCTTGTTTATCTCCAGCAGTACACATTTCGCCAAGTGCTGGAAAAGTAGTTATCAGAAGTGTTTCGTTAGACAAATGTGTATCTGCTTTCTTCCTTGTTGCTGCCTTTTTGAGACATTATAACACAGTCAGACCTGAAAAGTGATTTGTTTGCGGTCAAAACAGTCCAGAATTCAGAGCAAGACCAAATTTGTACCTAATGCAAGTTTTGCCACTTTATCCCGTATTTGCTTTTGCAAATATTTGCAAGGGACATAAAACTGTTATGCTCCTGCATTTTCTAACAGTTTCATTTGCACTATTCACTAACAGAAAAATAATGCTGCATAAAAAATACTCTTGAACTAAACTGTCTGCCAAAGCAAACACTGTGGTCTTAGATATTTGAAATAAGTCTTCAGAATGCATTCTATAGTTACAACAGACTGAGCAATAGAGCTGTAAGAGGGTACACGAACATTTCCAAATGCCAAGTCCTGAAGAAAGCTGTGAAATGTCATCATTCAGTTCACCTCAGTAGACAAAGAAAATCCAGACCTTTGATGACCCCTGGTGAATAAACTAAGCACTGCATTTAAATTATAAGTCAAAATGTACTTGGAAGAATAGTTCAATGCTCACTATCATCAAAAACCCAAATAAAAGCAATATGAAAAGGACACATTCTTTCATGACATGCCAAAGAAAACAGCTCTTCTGCAGCTGGGCTAGCAGCAGACCTGAAAGATATACAAGACAGTGTAATATCTTAAACAGGTTTAATCTAATGAACTATATTCCTGTATCCATTAAAAAAAAAAAAACAAAAAACAAACAAACAAACAAACCCCAACAAAACAACAAGGGTCAAGCTATCCCATGAAAATCATTTTACTGTACAAATGCTGTATTTCTTTTATGACCTAGAGAAAAGGAATCTTTAAATGGTACAGCAATCACAAGGAGAATCCAGACACTTCCTGCACTGTCTGACATTGCTTAGGGCAGTGAGAAGGTTCCTACAGTTCCTTTCCACAACAGCTCTTTCTGCAAACACTCTGTGCTAAACCTGTGTTAAGTTCTTCCTTTTGGAGGCATGTGTTAATGATGGGAAGTCCTTCATCAAACAAACTCAGTGACTCTGCATTCCTCTGGGGAATAGTTAAGGGAGATGTGGAGTTATAGAATTGTATCTCTTTCTCTTTAAATACACCGATTCCTACAATTACTAAGATAACATACAATATAAACTCCTCTTTAAAAGGACAACATGATCTAGGCCATTGCCTCACAACAGCCATAGAAAACCTTTGGAATTTTTTACACTATGTCTGAAACATTAAATTAATTTTTTAATATTGTTTTAAAGAAAGAAGCTGCAATTTGTTAATTAATTGCATACAACTGTTATTTCATCATGGAAATGCATATAAAGTAGAAAGTGTCTAACCTAGATGTATCCATAAAAGTTATGTCCGTTTTATAGCTAAGATCAATAATTTATTACAGGTAAGAAACATATACACAATACAGACCAGCTGTAGACATTTCTCCACCATTCCTGGTCTTTTGGCAGTGAAATTTAGCACATGTTTGGGAGACACAAGGTAACTGCAAACTTAGAGCTGAAGTGAAGGACATTTTTACAACCCAGTGAAAGGGGAAGCACTAAATCACTGAGTTTAGACATAACAATTCTATTTACCAGTTATAAAATTTATCAATAACATTCAAACTATTAAACAGACTGAATAATTTCTTAGTGTGGCGTAACATTTTTGCAGGCAATTCTGAGTTTCACACATGGTTTAAATTCCCCATCTCTCTCTTCTCCATCATCTTAGACTTCACCTTAACAAAGCCAGACAAAATTCTTTCCAGGAATTTCAGAAATGTTACAGAAAACAAAGTATTTACTGGAAAATCATGGGATTTATCAATTTGTTTAGAAAAGCAGGACCTGGGAAAGTTGAAGGGTCACTTGCAGCTCCAACAGGTGCTGCAAAAAGCCTGGAAGATGCTGTTTTCTCTTATCCAGCAGCTCTTTCCAGGAAAAGGAATGCAGGCAGAGCTAGGAAAGCAACCATCCCTGAAATGGCAGGACAAAAGCATTTTCCCTTCTAACTCTGCTGAACCACAAAAAGGAGTGTCAGAACAATGTGTTTCCCACCTTTCTTAGAAAGTTAGACTTGCCTTGCACTCTTCTTCTAGGTGTTCACCAATTAAGGGAGGGCAGCTCCAGAGAACACAAGAACCTTGCATTTCTTCAAAGCTTGTTAAAATACAGCATTTTTGTCTCTATTCTAGACAAAAATACTTTCAGATTCAGAAAACCATGGCATCAAAAATTAACACTAAATCCAGCTACAAATATAAAAGAAACCTTTCTCTATCAGGCTAATCTGCCACCTTTGATTAACCATCATGTGTCCTCTGGCTGTGAGGGACTATTCAAAGACAGCCTGTCCTACTATATTTGTATCTTGGTCTGTCACTTGACATTTTAGATTATAGTACATGTGATCCAACACTACGTGTGAAAGTGTTACAAGAAAACCCTGCCACTATTCTGACGAACAAATCAAAAACAAAATATGGGTGATGAAGAAACCTCTTGTCACATTTAATCGTTCTTTTTTCAACCTGAATCAGTACATTACGTAACTGAAAGCACTGACCTAATAGCTAGCAGTGGTACTAACATAACGAAAGGGAAAATAAGGACCTCAGGAAAGCACCTTTTCAGTCAAAACACAAAACTGTGTTATCATCTGGTCAGTGGTTTAGGATACAGATACACCACAGAGAATATGCAACCTGCATAATTAATTTACATTGTTAGATATTGGGCCACCTGAGGATGCCCGTGAAATCAGTGAAAATACAGATCTTTGCAGTTTTTCTCTACCAGTAGGAAAAAGGTAAAATACTTCCAGATACAGACATAGGAAAAAACAGAGGGATGCAACCTGTTCTCATTGCTGTCCTCATCAAAATATTTCACCACACTTACACTAGATATGCATTGCAGCCCAATGCCTTATGAAATAAGGCCTTAAAGATTGGGTAATCCTCAACAATAAACACGTATGTTTAGATTTGTATCTGTATTATGTTCACACAGAAAAATTTTCTTCGCGCACCAAATACACTGTGATCTGGCTTTTATAGAGACTGTTTGTTATACAAACAAAAAACTACTTTGAGTTTCTCTGAGAAACAATTTGATGCGTCTAGCAAGAGGATTTGATATAATCTGATTGCTCAATAAGGCAGCCATTACCCTGAATAGATGCCAGGCCTCTATTACAGCTAGAAAGAGTTTTCTTATTGTAGCTTGACAGTAGGTTCATTGAATTAAATGTGTCTAAGATACAAGCTATTTGTATTACTTCATATGACTTGTGTAGATCAGTTTTAGTTTTTTTCTTTGTAGCCTACTGTGAAAAGAATAATAGTGTTCCCTGAATTTCTTTCATAGCGCGCTCTTCTTGGTGAAGAAAAGTAGAATGTAGTATTTCAATCATATAGACGGTTCCTTTCTCTGAAACTTCCGGAGAACCAAAAGTGGGAAAAACATTATTTTTGCAAATGGAGATCTACTTATCTTACCAACTGCCAGCCTTCAGGGCAGTGTGAAGGATGAGTAGGTGTAAGAAGTCTTTTTGCCTGATCTCACAAACTGAAAGGGACACTGTCAGACTAAAACCTGTATTTTAAAAAATCTTTTGTAAAAAACTTCCATTAAAAAAATCCCTTTTATTTGGACCATTTTTATGGCTCTCTCTTTTTATTTTTTGCTCAATTGAAACAATAAAAGCAGACCATGCAGATTCATTTTTGAGTGCATTCATTTTAACATGCTGTCTCCTGTGGTAATACGATATTGTGGCATTGAGCTGAAATCCCCTGCAGGAATATGCTTACTTTCAATGCACTCTACTGTACAAAATGTTCACAAACATTTTAAAACATTAAATACAACTCATAATTAATCCCCAAATGTTAATGCACTTTTGTTACAAGTGCCATTGATTATCCTTTAAACTAACAAAGATTCCTTTTCACTATTGTGATATATCCATCCTAATATATTACCCTAATCCCTCTTATTATTGATACCAGTTTCCCCTGTTGACTGTATAAAACATGTACAGAGTACTTAAAAAGGACAAGAAAATGTTATTGAAAAAATAACTAGCGGTTTGCTTCAGTATCTGCTTTTAGTACCCCAAATTACTTCATGTGTTTTCCCTTCTTCCCCTTCTTCTTAAAGCTTGCTCCCTCTCATGCCTTTCTTAAAGTATCTGGAATTTTTTTACATACTACCTAAATGACAAAAAGGTTCTGACAAGACAGACAAGCAATGCAAATAAATGAATTTTGAGATACCACGACAAGATGACGATGATTTTTTTTCCTTATTGTCAGCTGCAACCTTCTACTTGCAGCTCCAGGACAAAATCAAAAGCCAGTTGCAAGTCCTTCCAAAAAGATACAGTAAATTTGCATATGCCAAGTGATACAGTTTCCTATCATGAGGCTACTGCTCATGCAGAACGCACCTCAATACTCACATGCAACATTCATGGAATACAGGTAATAAATGGTCTTGTAGCTCTCTAGGACATTGTTATTATATCCACCAGTGAGAGATCATCAAGCACGTTTTCATATGATGCATGCCAAATGTTATATAGTCAGTGACTTCTACACATTATCTAAATGCTTTTCAGAAATCAACTTTGAAATTTGGTATTTTTTTCTGAAGAAAGACTATTGCAGAGATGCATAGCAATATTCGAGGTAGATGTTGATTTTTCAGGTTGGATAAGGCTTTGAGCAACCTGGTCTAATGGAAGGTGCCTCTGCCCATGGCAGAGAGATTGGGACCAGAGGGTCTTTAAGGTCCCTTCCAACCCTTAACATTCTATGATTGTATGATTCTGTGATTTAGAAAAAGATCTGGATTCAACCTTAAGCCTGCATAAATCATTCAGTGCGTATAATGATGCTTTTAAATGTCAGTTGCTATCATGCAGGTTTGCTTTCATGAAGTTTAAACCTCCAAATATATGGGAGACTGTAAGCCTAGTTTGAGAATTCACTACAGGCTATAGACTACAGAAGACTCAGATGCTATAGGATCACTGATCTACATTGCATTTATCAGTATTAATTTGTATAAATTAGACCTGCAAAAGGATAAAAGAGGATATGAAGACTGAAGGTACATCTCATGGGTGGGGCTAAACCTCTGGTTTGAACCTCACATTAAAAATCTTCATCAATGAAAGAGTAATGTCCTAGATTTTAGGAAACCAAACCAAGACAACAAATTTAGTACATCTGTGTCTTCTGAAGGCCAAAGGTGAGGTGGAGAAAGCCTCTCAGAGTCAGGAACAGTGTATAAGAGAACAATGGCATACTAGTACAATTGCTTTGTTTTGCCCTGCAGAGAATACAACTGGATCCCAAACCCCTTCACTATTTTTTCTTCGAGAAGAATGAAAATGTAATTCTTCATTCTTGTTCCTCTTTCCTCTGGTCCCCCTGTAGGAAGAGATTGTACCTTTTAACCTAGACATTCTTACTATTGCCTTATCACTTGTGTTTTTCCAAACAAGTGTTTTAACAATTTTATTTAAATGGCTGGAGAAAGGGGCCAACAGGAA
>VZRS01013127.1:33036-77003 GCA_013398055.1 Ifrita kowaldi | reverse complement strand
GCTGGGTGAGGGCCCACCCCACCGGCCCGCGGGGAAAAGTTCTCCCGATATGTTCTGATGTTGTTGAAACAGTCCAGAAGAAGAAGAAGGGAAAAAACCAAAGTCCCAGGAAACAAAGTTCAGCTTTCCATCTCACGCCGGAGAGAGGAAAAAAAACCCAAAAAAAAAGATAGCTGAAGAAGCAAGCAGGATGCTCCCCCCCGTGCTACCGCAGCCAGAGCATGCAGAGGAGTGTATCTCCGTGTCCTTGAGACACTGCTTTGAAAAGTTCGCTTGGTCCTTTTTTTTTCTTCCCTCTCAAGCTCAGTTTACGGGCACAGAAAAGGCACAAAATTAATAGTTTGGCATAAAGTCGTGATAGGGGATATACATGATGGAGTCACCCCAAGACACAGAGTAAGCCCTAAGTATGATTTTGTTCAGATTCAACACTTTTGACTTAGCCTTTGATCATGTCGATTTGTTCCTGGTAACAATACTTACAAAAAGTAATATAGAGCTATTAAACAGTTTCACTCTTGAGGCATTTTTTATGAGGATGCCATGTGATACGCTGTTATGCTGCATTTTGTTATCTGCTAGCAATTTACCTGTAAAAACTAAATTAAAGGTAGCACGCAAATTGTAAGAGAAAATACGTGGTCTAGTATTGTGCTGCTAGAACCCTGTTGTGTTTTGAGAACACATAATTACTTTTCCCTTCCCCCCTGCCTCTTTTCCAGCCACCAGAAAGACAAATTGCAGTTGGGATTTGTTCAATGGCTAAGAAATCAAAGTCCAAACCAATGAAAGAAATTCTTGAACGCCTCTCCATGTTTAAGTATATAACTGTGGTGATATTTGAAGAAGATGTTATTTTGAATGAGCCAGTAGAAAACTGGCCTTTATGTGACTGTCTCATTTCTTTTCACTCTAAAGGTAAATCTTCTAATAATGCCATAAATACTTGTGACATCTAAATTACTTAAGCTCTTCAAAAGTCCTTTTAGGTTTTTTGTCTTGCAGTTTTATTGGATTTTCCTAGGAAGTGATTCATTTGTCTTTAATATAATACAACTGACTTCTAAAATGCAAGTTTTTAAATGATAGTATTTACATTGCTGGAGAAAGTCCTCTCTGACATGATATAAAAGTAGCTGTTCCAGTGGTAAATACTTCTGAAGCCAGTGGAAATAGTGATCTAATACAAAGGCTCCAAACTGTTTACTGCTAACGTGTCTTGTAATTTTAACTTGTTTGTCTTAATAAACAGGGTTTCCACTGGACAAAGCAGTAGCTTATGCAAAACTCAGGAATCCATTCGTAATCAATGACTTGAATATGCAGTATCACATACAAGACAGGTAAATAACACTAATCACCCTTTGAAGCAAGCCGTTTTTGTCAGAGACTATAAAAATTTGTTGTTATTGCGTAGCAACAGTTCCCGTGTATTGTCCTCGTCCATGGTGGAGGGTTTGGAATTAGATAATTTTTAACATCTCTTCTAATTCAAACCATCCTGTGATTCCATGATTGTACAGTAGTTTAAATAAAATTACAGTGAATGTTTCACTTCATTAATGTATGCATAGTTTTCTGGGATGTGTCTTTAGGGGTGGTTTTGGGTTTTTTTGCTGCTTTTACATTAATGTGTCTGAAAATTTACCAAGTTACAAGTTTGGTGATACATTTTTCTAAAGCTTAGCAAATAAAAAAGTTTAAACTCTTAAAATACATATAGGATAGGTATGTATAGCAGCTGTGCAAGCTCCTGTAATTGTAGAATTCATTTGATTTACGGTATTTTTTCTGTAAAGATGATACTTAAAAGAAGTTGGTACTCAAAGGTCATGTGGTTATTGAAAGTGAATTTTCTTTTGGAGCTGAGGTCATGCATAGCAAACATTAATAAAACTATTAATAGTGAGCAAAATACATAAACACTGGAGCCTTCTGAGCAGTGAGCAGACTTACTGTTTTGGATGCCTTCAGTTACTGTTCTGTATAAACTTTACCATGAACAGTTGAAAATCTCCTTTAACAAGGCAATTGTTTCGTGTAAATGTCTGTTGCACTGCCAGGAAGAAAAGGACTGGCATTGCAAAGTGCGTTTTTACTGGTGTTGAAGAGATCACTGCAAAGGTACAGCTGTGTCAGTTACCTTTAAAGCTGTCAGTAGACTTCAGTAAGTAGACTCTTTAGTCAGTAGACTCTTTAGTAAGAAGAGTATTATATATGTAACCTTACCCTGTGTGATTTGAAAACAAACTTATGTTTATTTTTCTCCTCCTTTACTCATGGACTATAAACTGCAAGTATCACAGGATTTGCTGGCTCATTGTGCAATATTTGTTCTTTTCTTTTAGAAGAGAAGTCTATGGTATTCTTAAAGCTGAAGGCATTTTACTTCCTCGCTATGCAGTTCTGAACCGTGATCCAAACAATCCCCAAGGTAAAAAGAACAGAGATAAGCTGTCAACCATTAGCATCTCTTTGTTTCCCCTGGAGAGCGGTATGTACACGTTGGAAAGCTAAATTTCACTGCCTAGACAATTCATTTTTGGAGTTTGATTTCTTCACCAGCATTTAAAGTCGTATTGTGGATTGACCCCTACTGGCTGTGGGGAGCAGTATGTGAAAAAGGAAAGAGGTTCAGTCTGTGTAAGCACTGTTCAGCATTAAGAACATCAAGACTTTTTTGTCACAAGTTTGAAACATAGCACCATACCAGCTGCTCTGAGGAAAATTAACTCCGTCCCAGCCAAAGGCAGTACAAGTATGCAACTGAGAAATATAATTCTGACACCATACATCTTACACACATCATAGAACAACTAGAATATAAGGGCCTCCTTACTTAAACTGAGATTCTAATATATCATCAAAGAGAGCAGCATTCAGGATGTTATATTAACCACAATTATTAATCATTTTCCTTAGGAAAGTAATATTGACAGAAACAAGTCAGGCTATTGAATACTTCCCCTTCTGAGTATAAGCAGCCATGTATTGGAAATCTACTCTAGATACATCTGCAGATGATGTACTATGAATATAAATTGGAATTAATTTTTTGTGTGACTGGAAACAAACTGAACTTTTTCTACTAAAACAAAGACTTTAAGCAACAGTAAGAGATTGCAATGATAGGTCAAGGGAATTTTGCATTAAAATGTCTGTGTCATCTAGGGAAAAAAGGACACATTTCTGCTTCAAAAGTGAAATAAAAGCTGCTACTTGCAGTTAACCAGTATTGAATACCAGATTCCTGGTTGCTGGTACCAGAAGACCTAATCTTACATGCAGGGTGTGCGAATCACACAGTGTGAGACAGTTCTAACCCTATGGAAGGTGCTATGGCATCTGGCACCACACCATGTGTACTGCTCACCTGCCAGCTCCCTGATATTTCAGAGAAAGAAGACAAAACAGCGCTTCCCTCTCTTCAAAACATTTCCAGAATATGCCACCTTATGCAGCTTATGCACCTGCAGGAGACATTTCTTGTCTGACACTGAGGGAATCAACAGAAATTCCGGAACACAGTATTTAAATAACATAATCAGGCATGGTTCATCAAACATATACTGCATGTAATCATCAGTTGTTGTGCAGCCAGTAACAAATCAGAGAAATAAAGATGTAATACAATATTATTATTTCAGCCTGCAAAATTAATGCAGATCTCTTAATAATTGCATGCCATTAGTATACCATTACAGCTCTATTCTTTGCACTGTTTCTTCAGAATGCAACTTGATTGAAGGAGAAGATCATGTGGAAGTGAATGGAGAAATTTTCCAGAAGCCCTTCGTAGAAAAGCCAGTTAGTGCTGAGGACCACAATGTTTACATTTATTATCCAACATCTGCTGGGGGTGGAAGCCAGAGGCTCTTTCGAAAGGTGAGGTTATAGTACTAAAGCTATTGAAAAGCTGTAGGTGTTTAACAGGATTGCAGAGTAATTCCGTCATGTCCTGCTTGCTTAGGAATAGTGGCAGATCAGAGAAATTAATTTCAGGAGAACATGTAGATTGAATGAAGACCTATGTTTCTTGCAGTCGATTGTTAACTACTGCAGATTCTTAGCATACACTATGAATAAACTTCTGGAATCTTACAAAAATCTTTTGGCAGTGGTCAAAAGCTTGCTTCATTTGATACAGGAAGTGTTTTTTCAGTACAAGTGTGTTATTTTAGGTAGTTTTAAAGTTTCTCTAGCAGTACCCTATGAGTTTTTTAATGGAAAAATATGTCTTTCAGATTGGCAGCAGAAGCAGTGTTTATTCTCCTGAAAGCAGTGTGAGAAAAACCGGCTCTTATATTTATGAGGAATTCATGCCTACAGATGGAACTGATGTGAAGGTATGACAGCTGCACATTCTTATTTATATTTAGAACAATCAAGTACTCGAAGAGCTTGTCAGTTTTAACGTTAATAGTATATCTTTTTCAAGGATTAATTTTAATTGAGTTTTAATACAGTTCTTAAGTAAAGAATGCAATTCTGATTCTAGCTAAACATAGTACTTGTAATGTAGAGCAGCTGTGCTTGCATTGTTAGAATCAAGTGCTGGAGGCTTGCTACCCAATATATTGTCTGTCTTTTTTTGTATTGTGTTAGTGCCAGAACATCATCTTCTTTCCTATGCTAATAGATGCTGCCTAGATATTTTATCTGAAGGTTAAATGTCACAAAGAAATCTAACTGAAGTAAATCTTAGTATGCTAATGAATAAACAAAAGTTACTTCCTAAAATTTTATGAAGTCAAAGAAAATAACCTTCATGGACCTTATTTGCAATAATTTTCACTTCGCTGTTCATTTAAGTTCTTAACAGAGGTAAAGATTAGGTACCATAAGAGAATGCTAAAACAGAGTGATAACAAAGTATGTGTTAAGCCAACCATGTGTGACGATGACTTCCTTTCCCTTTGTCTTCATTCTGGCTATTTTAAGCCCATTTCAAAACATGTGAAACCAATGTTTTACAATACGTGAGAGATTGCCATATTTAGACAAAAAAGTGCAGGTGTAGAGAGTGTGAGGTCTAATCCAAAAAGCCCTTTTATTAATTGCAGTTAGCTTCTTGGTATCACTCGGTGACACATGGGGAGATTACTCTTTTCACGTTCTCAGAAAAATGCTGCAGTGTGCTGTTCTGAAGGTTATTCTGTGCCACACTTTGCAGTAGGTTAATTTGTGTTTACAGATGTTTGTGTAAGAGCTTTAACTTTCCAAAAATTTCTTGCGACATGAAGAAATGCAAATGGCTTGAGGAGTAGGCACTATTTTGACTAGCTGTAGTGCAGTCATCAGGAACAGTGGGCTTTCAACACCCCAAATAAATAATGGATTTTTTTAACAAGACTATCAGCTTTATGTTAGGCAGTTTCACTAAACTCACCCTCTTGCCTGAATTCAGTTAATTGGCAGTACTGGCAGTCATCTGCTTTACTTGAATACTTTTTTTATCAATGCTTGGAGTTTGTTTTTTAATTAAAGAAACTGTAACCTGTTTTTGAGAGATGCTGACAAATCTTTTCTAGCATATGCCCCAAACCCTTCAGTGAGCATCAAAACTTCAGTAGAGAGATAATAAAATTGTTGTCTCAAGCTCCTGCCTTGTCATCTTAAAGCTGGGCAATCTTTGCTTTGTTTAGTCCTGCCTAAAATGTAAACATACTTTTTAAATTAAGAGAATGACTTAGTCCTGCAGCCAGATTTCCATGATAAGTAAACTGAAATAATTCTCAAATTAACCTGTTCTCCAGGTTTTGCAGATGTTTTGGAGAAGAAAACATTTACATCACTATACCATTGTAACTGAGTAATTAATTTTTATTCATTGAGTTTTATAATGGCTGTTTTTCTTGTTTTATCCTAGGCTGTCAGTAAAATGGTGTGTGTTCTCTGAAGGCAGAATGCCACTAAGGAGATACTTTAGTGTGACCTTTTCAATGATGAAAGCAGCTAGTATCTCTTGATGATGTTGTCACGTTTGAGTGATATGCATACATTGTGCAAATTTATGCAACATAATTTAATTACACTTAATCAAGAGGTCCTGTTTTTCAATACAGGTGTACACGGTAGGTCCAGACTATGCTCACGCTGAGGCCCGGAAGTCTCCAGCTCTGGATGGCAAAGTAGAACGAGATAGTGAAGGAAAAGAAGTGAGATATCCAGTCATCCTGAATGCAAGAGAGAAGTTAATTGCTTGGAAAGTATGCCTTGCCTTTAAGGTAAGCTGATTGCTTTCCTAGCTGATCAAACATTTAGTGTTAGTTAATTGTTAGTTACGTGAAACTTCCATGGGGTTTTAGTGCATAAGCCAGCAGTGGTAATTGCTGCAGAACTCCTAGGAAGGTGAAAAGTTAAACTTCCATGTCCACATCTTTTTTTAATCAAGAAGGATTCTTCCTTTAATGCATTGAAAAGTTCTGAAGAGTTGCTTGTGTTGCATTAGTTTCTTGAATTTATGTGTTGCTATTGTGCTTTGCCAGCCCACAGTGTGTCTATCCTACGTATAATATTTTCACACATTATGATAATGGTTTCTAAGTTGGCAAAACACAGTTTCAGTAAAATTTTTGTAACTTTCGTTACCTAGTATTTACATCAGGTACAAATTAATTGTTCATTTGGTACTGACATGATTAGGTACTTACTTGAATAATTGGATATTAATTTGACAGTTTACATTTTTGTATAATTTTAAGATTGCTGTATCGTTGTAAGGATTCCTTTGTTCAGAACTTAATTCAGTCTCTTACCTCCTTTCACTTGTTTTATGAAAAGGCTTTCAGTCTGTCTCCTTACCTGTGTGTCACTGTGATGTCATTCTGGAGCCTTTATCAGCCAAGTGGGCTTTGAGGTCTTAAAAAGTAATCAGTTGAAGTAGTTTCTAGTATCCTCTACTAATGATGTCAGTAGTGTCTTGTTAAATACTATCCTGTATGTCAAAATGTCATATTATATCAAAACTATCTTGTCAAATTTTGACAAAAATGGTTTTTCAATTTTTTTGTAATTTCTTGCCTGCCATCCTTAAAAACTATATGTAGTGGCAAATCAGTGTCAGAAAGGGGAATTTGTAGGCCCATCATTGCTGTAAATCTTGAAGTTAGTGCTCATGTGAACTTGACCTTCAATACTAATACTACTAGGAATATGCAGGAAAGATAAAATCAAGTTGGGGATAGAAAGTTAAAAACAGGAAGATGTTTGCATGATGTGGGTGAGCCTAACATGGAACTGACAAGAGATATGAAGCGTAAAATGTGTCATGTTTTTGTCATGTTTTCAGATGAATAACCTGTTAAAATATAAAGTTTGTTTAGAATAAACAATCCTAAATCTCTTGAACTTTAATTCTTGAAAACAGCAAACAGTTTGTGGCTTTGATTTGCTACGTGCTAATGGACAGTCCTATGTCTGTGATGTGAATGGCTTCAGTTTCGTGAAAAACTCCATGAAATACTATGATGATTGTGCTAAAATACTGGGGTAAGAGTTTTCTGATTTATTTCAGATTTGCTTAGTAACTCCATTGTATATTACTATAGTTTATGTCCTACAGATTTCTTATTACTATTAATTATTATTTATTAAAAAGTAAATATCACATTGGAAGTCATTAAAATAAACAATAAAAAATATATAATTAAAGAGAATCCTAAGTCATAAAATAAATTCTAACTAAACTCCTTATTCCTGAAATCATCCCAAACATCTGAGTGTTTAAAAGTGCTTAAAACTAAGTGAGTAAGTATTTTGAAAGCAAGATTTAAGTTCTTAACGTTAGCTGAGATCTTTTCAAGGAGTGAAGCACATCTGGATGGTTGTGATTGCTGCTGTTTAATGTGTCCAAATTACTGTACACTGTCCTTGATCTGAAGCTGGTGGATACTTGTATATTTGTTGGTTTCATACTTGTAAAACCAAACTGAAGTAGAATCAAGGTGTCTTCCATAATACCATCTTGTCTCTGCCACTGGAGGCAAAAAAAGGTCTAACAAGAGATCATACGGAAGTGGGTATAGAACTCTATGCAAAGGAAATGTTGCCCTCAAAGTAGGCTGAGCCTATTGTGACTGGCTTTACAGTAAGATTGCACTAATGATGAGATACAGCATGATTTAGTTGTCTGGAATCTTATATGAAAGATTTTGCAAGTTTTTTCCAGATTTTTAGCAATTATGTTTTGGTTTGCTCTACTTTAAGATGGACATTTTTTTTCCTCTGCTACTGCTTCTTATGTAGATATTAATCTGAAGTTCATTGTATTTTGATGAAATATTTGTGAAACAGAACATTAGATGTACGAACCTTCTTGAGGTGGAGACTGTGTTTTCATTTTATAGTTATGGTGAGAGACTGTACCTGTTTTTCCAGTTTTATCACAGAAACTTTTGAGAAACTATTGGTGAAAGATAGCATTTACTCTTTGATGAGAATGGCTTGGTGATTATTAGGCACTTTTAGTTAGGCAATGAAGCCAGTTGTCTGCATATATAAATGAAAAAGACTAATTCATATCCAAAGAACTGTTTTAGGAAGTGGAGTTGAAAAGCTGAAGTTCGTTACAAGCACGGAGCCAGTAGTGTAATGTCCCTGTAGCAGTTGTAATAGCTTTAAATTGTTAAGTGGTCTTTATTACGCAATTAAAAGGAAAATAGATATCTAAACATTCGTGGCTGCTAGTACTCTAAAACTACATTAATAAAAATGCATGTATATAATCTGGTTTGGCGTTTGCGTATGTTGTATAAGCTGTGCTTTAAACTTCCTTGATTTGTTTTCTTAACCCTTGTTTTAGAAATATCATAATGAGAGAGCTTGCTCCCCAATTTCAAATACCGTGGTCAATTCCTTTGGAAGCTGAAGACATTCCCATTGTGCCAACCACCTCTGGAACCATGTAAGAAAATAGTAGCTACACCTGAATTGTGCAAACTCCCAATGTAACTTTTGTGTGAATCTTTTTTTCTCTTTACAAGGTGTGCCCACTTTGGCCTATGAAAGCTTGTTTTGTGTGCTGAAAACAAGGAAGGAATCACAATTGCTATACCAGCAGTCAGAGTTTCTCACCCTTAGTCAAGCTGAGTATAGAACAGCAGATTTTCAAGTGTAGCATTTTTTATGCATAGCTTCCACTGCTAATCATTGTTCCAGCACCAACTTAATATGCGCTTCTAATAAACATGCACTCTCATTTAATGATCCTCAAAATCATTGTTGTAAAAACCACTTAAAATAGGTATTATGTAGTTACCTAAGTCTTAAAATCAGTATTTGTATTTTATACCTTACATCATTTTCATTTAATCTTATATTCTTGCATATGCTTCCATCACTTCTGTAGTTATGTCAGATGACTACAGCTTTGTCAATTGTCTTGACTGTGGTTGGTTTAACATTAAATAAAAGACCCTTGTATACAGACTTGTGAAGTACAACTCTTGAAATTTCAGGATGGAGCTTAGATGTGTTATAGCTGTAATACGCCATGGGGATCGAACACCAAAGCAAAAAATGAAAATGGAAGTAAAACATCAGAGGTAAGTAGAATCTTCGTAAAAATTATTTTCCATATTTTAGAGTATAGAGTTTTGGGGGCTAAACAGTGAATTGACCAGGAACTGTACAACTGCAAGTTGCTTTTTGTTTTGTCTTCCTCTAAATCTAACAGTTTTAGATATTGCAATTAATTACAAGTATGCACCTCTCTTTCTAATAGGACTGTCAACTTACTTGTGCAGATTTCCTTCAACACATGCTGTGCCTTGTGAACAGTCCTGTTTGATTTCATGGAAAATGCATTTGTGTCTATTAATGTCTTTATTAAAAATAATGCAGCAGAGAATATTTCTGGTTCTCCATTAGACCATGACTTCTGCCTTCTGCTTTTTATCATAACTATTTTTGTATGCAATGTCATAGTACTTTTGCTATTTATTTTTGTCAAAGTTTAATGACTCTGAATTTATGGTAGATACCATCTTTATGTTAGCATTCATAAGACGACTTACATAATTGACCTGGAACTAAGTGCAGTTTCAGTAAAAACGAATTATTTATTTTGGGACTATATTCTTGCATTCAGAATATGCTGAAGAAGTGTAAGACTGCTCGCTTGGTATTTTTGATCCCTACTTCTGTTCAGGATCGTTCTTGAAGATTAAGAATTGACATAGCTGCATATTCAAATATTACATCATTCAAATAAATAGACTATATTATTTTTAATACTTAGGAAGTCAGTAAGAGAACCTTTTCAGTGCTCTTATTTCCTTAATGTGTTGAAGACTTTCTGGGGAGATGGGATTTGAATAAAACTTGGTTTGCAGTCCAGGTTTTAATCTGGCTTTGAAGTAGTGTAAAGGTATTAATATTAGATGACTTTAAGAGTCTCCTGTTCAAGTAGTAGTAATTTAATTTATTAATTGAAATTTTTAATCATTTCTCTTTCTGTTAAAGATTTTTTGATCTCTTTGAAAAATGTGATGGGTATAAATCTGGAAAACTGAAACTGAAAAAACCAAAACAGTTGCAGGCAAGTTTGTCTTTATTTTTTACTATAATATTCTGTAAGTATAAATCTATTTAATTAAATCCTATGTTTCCTTCCTTTAGGAAGTGCTTGATATAGCAAGGCAGCTCCTTGTAGAACTTGGGCAAAACAATGATTCTGAAATTGAAGAAAGTAAAGCAAAACTTGAACAGCTAAAGACTGTGTTAGAAATGTAAGTGTCTAATTTTCAGGCTTCATATCAATGAAGTTTTATCTGCTGTTTTGACCTGTTTCACCAGTTACTACGTGGATTGCAATGTTACCAAATATGTAATAATATAATAATTCAAGCACAAAGTTTTTGAAGAAAAGGGATGTCATGTTTGAAATGGGCCATCACTGGTTTTTTTTTTCCTTGACTTTTTAATTTGACTTATTGCTGTATCTAGTGTCTCAGTATACTTTCAACACGAGAAAGTTACCTTCATTGATATCAAATTTTGTCTTCTTGCATGTTTTTAAAATGAAAATATTTGTAATCAGAGTCTGCTTCTTGCAGTGAGACATTATGAAGTCTAGTAGAGCTAGTAAGAACTTCCACCATGTGTACTTGTCTACTTACAGCAATCTTTGAGGATTGAAAATAAATAAGTCTTTGTATACTAAGCCTGAAATATTTAGTAATTCAAAAAAACTTCAAAAACCCAACCAAACAAAGAAAATAACAGAAAAAAAAGAAAAGAAGGCTTCAAGGTTTGTTAAAGATCACATAGAATCACAGGATGAACCAGGTTGGAAAAGACCTTTGAGATTGTCAAGTCCAGCCTATGACCTAACACCTCCTCATCAACTAAACCACGGCACTGAGTGCTATGTCCAGCCTTTTTTTAAACACATCCAGGGACAGTGACTCCACCACCTCCCTGGGCAGACGATTCCAGCATGCAATCACTCTTGCAGTGAAGAATTTCTTTCTGACATCTGACCTAAACTACCCCTGGCACATCTTAAGACCGTGTCCTCTTGTTCTGTCAGTGGTTGCCTGGGAGAAGAGACTGACCCCCACCTGGCTACAACCACCTTTCAGGCAGTTGTAGAGAGTGATAAGAGAGTGAGCCTCCTTTATTCCAGGCTAAACAATCCCGGCTCCCTCAGCTGTTCTTCATAGGGCTTGTGTTCCAGGCCCTAGAATGTGAAATGGTAATAGAAATTTGTAATTAAAAAAATATCAGGGAACAGACAATTATTATTGAAATTGTGATAATTGTTTTAAATACTGAGTTGTGCTTGAGAACTTAATGGGCTGTAAAACCAGTAGCCATCTACACTGTGAAACGAGTTTCTGGATACTGATAGCCACTGTAGTTTTGGATCTGAATAGATAGATTACTTGTGCCATACTGCTTGTTGTTGTTTTGGGGGAGGTGGGTTCCAGTTTTATGTTCAGTGTTGTAAAAAATAGAATTAGATAGTATTTTGAGATGTTTCACTATAGCATAGTTGTTATTTCTGCTAATTCTGTGCTTGTTGAGTTAATGTTCAGTCTAAGCACTGTTTCAATAAATGGTGGTCAAATGCACAAATCATTGACCAACAACAGATTTATTATATCCTATTACAGGATTTTAGCAGTTTAGGAGGAAAATATTTAAAATGTTTCTCTCCCTCTTGCCCTCTCATTTTTCCCTGTTCCCACTTCAGGTATGGGCATTTTTCAGGCATAAATCGCAAAGTTCAGTTAACATATCTTCCTCATGGCTGCCCTAAGACTTCCAGTGAAGAGGAAGGTATTGTATTACTTTTGTACCTTATCACTTAATACGATGTCCATATAAATAGTCATGGACTAGTAGTATAACGTGTCTTGATGTTAAGAAGAAGGACTATTTTGTCTTGAAAAAATATGTTGTTAGCAGATATTCACAGTATCATAATCTGCTGAATTGTACACCTAAAAACTCTATAGTAAATTTGTCTTCTAACCCTGCTCTTTTGCAACAGAAAAGTAACATTAAAGAAATTTCAGTGATTCACCAAAGTGGTGTTTTGAGCCAATGTAAGAAAATCTCACTGAACAATTACTATCTTTAAAACATTTATAAACTGTGGGGTATTTAGCATCCAGTTTGTTTTAATTTTTCTGTCTTGATTTACTTTTTGCTTCAGATTCATGCTAAATATTTTTCACTTATATTCTCTTTATAGTTTAACTACTTCAGTTTTCTCTGTTTAAAGTGCTCATTTAGTTCACCAGGTCAATATTTCCTTAATGTTAGAATGCTATTAAAGATTCATAATGTTGAAGAGAACCTTTGATGAAGCTTTTCCTAGACCAAATATTTCTTGTTCATTTGGAAAAAAAAATTAACAATATATTTCCTTACTAAGCTCCTCTCTTTGTGTACAATTAGACAATAGAAGAAATGAGCCATCTCTGCTTCTGGTTCTAAAATGGGGAGGAGAATTGACCCCTGCAGGCAGGGTTCAAGCAGAGGAGCTTGGAAGAGCTTTCAGGTGTATGTATCCAGGCGGACAAGGTAAAAAGAAAATTATAATAAGAATTTTCAAAAAAAACAGTGAGTGTCATAAATCACTTTTGAAGATAATCGAGTGCAAGATCAGAGTTTGAGCAAGATGTTTTTTGGTAGGAGATTATGCTGGATTTCCTGGATGTGGTTTACTTCGATTACATAGCACTTACCGACATGATCTCAAAATCTACGCTTCTGATGAGGGACGAGTTCAGATGACTGCAGCAGCTTTTGCAAAGGTACAATGTGAAATGATATTTTCAGTTCTAAAATTCTGATATTCTTAAGTTTGTTTTTTCTTTTGAAGTCTGGGAGAGATTTACAGGTTATTAGAAAAAGGTTTTTTCAGGGTAGTTAAGTGTGAAAAAGTATCCAATTAATGTGCCAAACACTTGAAGTTGTTTGAGTAGATGAAGACAGTTTTTAATTAAACAGCCCTGTCTGAGGCACTTCTGTCCTGCAAGGCTCTTCTTCATAAGATTCCATGAACAAGCTAAAGTCTGCTCACTTGAAGTCCAGGGCTCTAATCCAAGTATTTGTCTTGTTCACTTCTCCACAGATCTGTTAAAACATCAGATTTCAATTACCAAGACTGCCATCTACCTTTAGTTTCCTGACACGTCTGAGTAACAGGTCCAGGGCAATCAATGCCTGTGCTTAATAGTTCATCAGTAACCTGTGTCAAAAATTGTCCTAGGTGTTTCCCAGAAATCTTGATTGCTTGTCCCCTGCAGTATTGCCATGGAGGTATCCAGGGCCAAGAGTACCCATGGAAACAAGGCCTACAGTTAGGCAGCTTTCTCCACTTGTGTTAAGAAGGTTTCATCCATTTCCCCTTTTAATTTGGGTGGTCTGTAGCTGAGGCCTACCATGATACTGCCCTGTTTACCTGGCTTCCAAAAGGTCCTATATCTAGTTATAGCAAAAGTCCATTTGTGTGAACTACTCTACCATATTTCTGTAATTGGAATTAACTTAAAGCTCTTCAAGTCTTCAGACTGCCTGTTTCTCCTGTTTGTTTCTATGCTGCATGTGTTTGTACAGAAATATTTCAGCCATCTGACCTGCTTTCCCTTGGTCAGCAGACTTGAAAAGGCACCACACCATTTCCTTCTTTATTCCAGAGCCCTTCCATTGCCAGAAAAGTCACAAAAGTTTCCAACCTTCTTCCTTTTAGAATTCTTTATTCACTCACCTCTTGTTCGAGGCCTGTGATTGTCCTGTGACTCACATGGCTTGGGCTTTTGCCACTGTAGAGTCTCTATAAGACCCTACTTATCTGCTGTTTATCCTGCCAGATGTTATTTGGTTTGCTAGCTCTTCCCATAGCTCCTCTCTGGTAACACAAATCCTTGAGCAAAGCATGTCACCCACAAGTCAGGCAGCTGTTGCTTCCAGCTTCAGGGAGAAGGCACCTGCACTCCCCAAAGTCCAAGACTTGCACAGCTGGTGCTGGGGAGCATTCTCTGTGACGTTTCACCATCACTGTTGCGCCGTCTGTGTCAACCCTGCATACTAGCACTGTTTAGGGGGTCATTTCTCTGTAAATACATGCATTGTGCCTCTGTTTATCTGACCCATAGCCAAGTGATACGATCTTGAATTTAAGTAAGTGTTTTGGGTGGTGGTTTTTTTAAGGTATTCATATTTTCATCTTTATCTGTTTGCCTGAATAATTGTATTGTTTGCTTCAGGGACTACTGGCCTTAGAGGGAGAGCTGACTCCTATTCTTGTCCAGATGGTAAAAAGTGCTAATATGAATGGTCTGTTGGACAGTGACAGTGATTCTTTAAGCAGCTGTCAACATCGTGTTAAAGCAAGGCTCCATGAAATTCTCCAGAGAGACAGAGAATTTACTGCTGATGACTATGATAAGGTTAGTATATGATTAGTGTCCCATTAAATAAAACAAATAATTATGAAAACTCCTGTGCAAAAGTAATGAGCAGTAAGTTTATGTATCTTTTCTGCAAAATCATTTGAGTGCTTGCAGATAATTTGAACTGCAAAGGTGGCTGTACCAATTGTGGCTGCAGATATTTCGTCCTGCGATTTGGGTAATCAGAATAGCTGCAAACTTTGAAGGAGGAGTAGACAGGGATCTCGTTTGTAAACCTTTTCACTGTTCCATTAAAAATATTTTAATTATTCAAGAAATGATGTTATATTGTTTACATTTTACTTTGACAGTGTGTGGTGTAACAAAATGCCTACCTACTGCAGTTGTTTCAGTAGTTAATCTGCTGCAAGGTTTTTTTTTTTACTTAGATACTGAAAACCAGTAGAATACTTTCTAATCAGTGAAATGAAATATCTCATTAACATGCTGAATTAGCACAAAGTAATATAGTTTATGTTGACTTAGTACAGAACACGTCATTGTTCTTAGTTTTAAATGTATTGTTTGTTATAATTAAGAAACTTCTTTCTCTTTCAGTTGGCCTTACCTGTCTCGTATAACAACTAAACACAAGTCCTCAAATGAGGTTTAAGCTTAAACTGCTATTTTTGAAAAAGTATTGAGAGCAAATTAATGAAGAATCATATACCCGGGATGTATATACTTTGTGTAGATTCATCTGAATATATGAAGTATCATGCAAACCACTGCTAGCAGTGGATTCAGCAGTAATTGGAAAATGCAAGGATTTATTGATGTTTGTTGGATAGAATAATCAGGTTTGAAATGTGGCTGGAACTAATAGATTGCTCTTCAGTCACTGAAAGTTAATAACCTTTGGCATTATTAAACAATAAAAACTTTTGGGGGCTTAGTTTATTTGTGGAGGCTTTTTAATTTACTTGTGATTTGGGAAAATTGTATGGGATTTTTTCCTGTGTCTCCTTCCCTGTTATGTATAAATAGATTTCTTGATTTACTTCATCATACTAGAGAGATAGGAACTGCTTACTGTTAGGTAGAGAGCAGAAGCTTTCCATATCCAAATTACTCTATCCATTTCAGGATACTGAGGAGCATGCAAATAAGTGTGTGTTTTGTGTATAAATTACTGTTTAATATTACTGGTCACTTTGAATTCTGCAGACTTTTCCGAACAAAATGAGGCTAAGCCTCACACATACATTGACTATTGTTTTAGTGACACCTTCATGGTGATAGTTTGTAGCTTTTACCATTTTTATAATTAATTCAGTTCTGAAGATCATCTCATATTTTGTTGATATATGTGCATTTAAAGGCTTTATTTTTGTGTTTCTGTCCTGCAGTCCTGTAGAAACAAAAACCTAGGACAGGAACAGGCAAACTTTTTTAAGGTATCAGTTACTATTGCAAATCTGGTTGTTCCTGTAGAGCAAAAAATACTTTGTGAGGTGTGTAGCCTAATGACAACATTTCCAACAGAATTTTTTGTAAGCTTTTGAATACAGAAGTTACTTGAAGTTATGGAAGCTTGCTAAGTATATACAAAGTTTTAAACATCTTTCCAATTTTCCTGTCTTGGAATAGCAGAAATGGTTTTATGAATTCTTGTAATTACTCACATTTACTGTATAGAATTAGTTGCCCTATGAATTTCTTATTGCCTTTGAATCTCTAGTAAATGGTACTGTCTTTTGATGTATTTTCTTAATGCCTCAAAGGTAATAGGTAATTGATAAATTAGTAAAAATATTCATAAGCAACCTGCTTGAGTGCTTTTTCCCCAATACTTGGAATCTTTGACATGTTCCATCTTATCTCACCCGGTCTTTTAAATCTAGTTCTGTTTGGTTAATTTTGTGTTTATCTCAAATTGCAGCTTACTCCATCTGGAAGCATCTCACTGATAAAATCAATGCAGGTTATTAAAAATCCTGTAAAGACATGTGACAAGGTCTATTACTTGATCCAGAGCTTGACTTCTCAGATCAGGCAGAGAATGGAAGACCCGAAGTCTGCAGGTACTGAAATATTTTTGTACTTGTATTTCATTTTTCTAGTTAACATATGTGAAAGAGAATTGTAACATAACTTTTCTTCACTAACCTCACTTTTAGCAGAACATTAGTCAATCAATAATGGATTTTCACAATCAATAATGATTTCATAGCATAGTTTTAAAATAAAAAGCAGGAGGAGCATGTGGTTGTATTGCAGGTAAGGGCTCTGTGGTGTTCAGAAATTCCAATGTTTGCAGAAATTCTTGTCTTAGCTCTTTGAAACTCAGCATTCCACAAAAGTAATAGGAGAAGTTGATGGTACTAAGGCTAAGTTATATAGGTACATCTTATGTTTAAGGGCCAGTGGTGCATTTCTGCAGTAGTGTTTTTGATTATCATAGTGGAGCTATGTAGTTGTGATGCTTTCAGCACCAAAATTAACCTTATGCCCAGCTGTCCCTTCTTCGTAATGGTAATGCAGTTAACTTATTTTGATCCCTCTATAATTCAGTTGTTACTTCTATGTAATTAAAATGTCCTTTTGTTACTTGAATGACCTTAATTACTTATAAGAGATGTGTATTTATCCAGATATTCAGCTCTATCACAGTGAAACTCTAGAACTGATGTTGCGCAGGTGGGCCAAGTTGGAAAAAGACTTCAAAACAAAAAATGGAAGATATGATATTAGCAAAATTCCTGATATTTATGACTGTATAAAATATGATGTACAACACAATGGATCCTTAAAATTAGAAAACACAATGGAATTATACAGGCTTTCAAAGGCTTTAGCTGACATTGTGATTCCTCAGGTAAGCATTTTCAGTTATTAAATAGAAGAAAGTGTAGAATAAATGTTTTTTAAAATGTTTGTGAAAATGTCTATTCTGTATTTACTTTTGAAGCTCCCACATTTTGCAATAATAGAAGCCTTTAACATTATCTCTATTTTTCAGTAGCAAGTTGACTGTGATTTTTTAAGAAAAATTTGATTCAGAATTAATTTAACTGTGTTCAGGGTGAATTTTTCTAGAAATTTAAGGTGTGAACATGCCTCCTTCCTTTACAGCCGTGTATTAAAATAAAATGGTTCATCTCCACCAATCATCATAGATTTAACTGTAGCCTTTGTGAAGAACTCTGTTTTCTGACATTGCTTTTAATTTCGTTTCTCCTGCTTATAGAAATTTCATTTTTGGGCCCTTTGCAAATGACACTATTAATCCTAATCTATGTAATTTAACTCACTTTAAACAATTTTAATTTAAAAAGACCTTTCTACTTTTTCAAAATGCTAACACTCCATGATGTGAATGTCGACATTAAATTCCATATAATTTCAGGCCAGAAGTGGACAAGTTAAACTTACATGCTCTGCAGGCTGTTAAACTTGGGTTAGCTCCAAAATCTTGTAGGTGGCAGAACATGAAATTGATTTGTTATAACAGGACAGAAGAGACTAAAGCTTTCCCTAAGTGTCCCAGTAGTTACTGAGCACTGTTGTAACAGACGCATTTACCCATATGGCATGCAGCATTTGAGGGAAGTTCTTTCTCTCCCCATCTCTCAAACTTCTTTACAAGGAGGACAAAAATAGTAATGATGATTACAATGCATTGTGTTTTGTGGGTCTGTTAAGCTGAAATTTTGAACCAAAAGTTAGAGGAGAGCAGGTAAAAATGAGGACACATACTAAAGGAAGAAAAACAAAGAAAACTTGATAGCCTACGAAATGCAGAGGAAGAGTGCTTATGTTGCTCTCTAGGGTAACAAGAAGATTAATTCTAACTGTGAGAGCACTTTCATAGCATGTGCAGCACAGAGTATGAAGCTCCTGGAAGAACATATTTTTAAATATTGATGATATTGTAACATTTAATATCATCAGTAATTTCCCAGTTGTACATAAATGCCATTTCTGTTATTATTTGATGTAAATAGAAGATCTTCTCTGGGGTGGTTTCCCCCAAACTAAGACAAACATACCAAATATGTCTCTTTACTGACTGTTAAAGGAAAAAATGTTGTGGGGGCAGGATAGGAGATTGAGATGGTGACAAGAAGGAGGAATGACTCCATAGATATTTTGGTTAAGAAAAAGAGCTTTGTCATACCAGAAGGTAAATCCATGTCTTTGGTTTAACTAGTGAATGAAAAACTGTTTCTCTGTTTCAAATCAACCAGCAAAAAGGCAAACTGCTTGTTAGTTGAAGGTCCATCACTAATCATATGTAGTAAAAATGTTAAACAAAATGGTTTGCAGCCAGAGCAAACTAATAGATGACTAATATGCTTTAATATAGAAGTTTTGAAATTGAAGGTGTTTTAATCTTTAACAATTTTAAAAGTCAATTTGTTTTTACACAGGAATATGGTATTTCTAAAGCTGAGAAATTGGAGATTGCCAAAGGTTACTGCACTCCTCTGGTCAGAAAAATTCGTTCTGACCTTCAGAGAACTCAAGATGATGACACTGTAAATAAGCTTCACCCTCTGTAAGCCAGTTACATTTTTACATGGTTACATTAATTCCCATAAAAATTAGAGATATTCTATAGCTTTCATATTCAAAGTATCTTTTTAGCTCATAGAAATTAGAAAGTGTAATTTATTCATTTATTAACAGCTATTTTAAAAATAAGGACACATCTTATTGTGGTCTAATAACATTTTTCTTTCTTTTAAGCTACTCCAGGGGTGTTATGTCCCCAGAACGCCATGTTCGTACCCGGCTGTATTTCACCAGTGAGAGTCACGTCCACTCCCTGTTATCCACCCTGCGCTACGGTGCCTTATGTGATGTGAGTTTCTCTGTTGAATCTCTGATGTTTTGAGAGGAACCTGAATCTTCTTATGATTGTATCGATTGAAAGCTTAAGTGTCTTTGAAATTTATCATATTTTTTCAAACATTTAATTTCCTATTACTTATACAGAAACATATTGCAAATTGCACATTAATTGGCATGCTGATTTCCATCAAAGCAATGCTGTGTCCCATTGGCTGTATGTGTTAATCACAAATAGGTGTGGAAAGGCCAGATACCTTTTTTTTTGTCTTCTGTTGTCACCAATAATTCTTCCAACTTCTACTCTCAAGTTATCATTCAGGGTTCTCTTGAATTTACTTTTGCACTGGCTTATTATTTTTGACCATTGACATATTGTCAGGACATCCCTACCTAATTTCAATACTGCTCATAGAGTACAAAGCTCCTCCTGTACAATGAATTTTATTCTTACTTTCCTGTACTGTTATGGAATACTACAAAGGTGGTGCATTATTCTCCATCTGATTGTCTTTAACACTGAAAAAGACAAGGTCTCCAGATTCAGAAAAATTACTTAAACTGAGCTCTTGGAGAAGATACATGCAGCACCACAAGCCTATCTGCTTGTAAGATACAGCTTGACTAATACACTACTTTTCAAATTGTTGTATTGACATACTTGCTTCTGGTAATGGATGACTAAACTCAGTAACGACAAAAGCATTTTTAAACCTCTGTGACATGCTACAACAGGTACACTCCAAGTTTTAGTCTGATAAACTTAATTTTTCTCTAAGGTGGATTACTAAATAGTTTCTTTCCTACAGCATGAAAAAAAGTGACTATTCGTTTAAATAGTTTGGGATGTGATGGTTGTATCTCCTCTATATACTAGCAAGCTTAATTTACTCTATTTGACTGATGTATCTGTTAGTGTGATATCTAAAAACATTTTTGACAATATACTAGCTGCAATGAATTTATTGCAAAATTAGCAGTTCTCATCAGGAGAATTGAAAACAGTGCCTCGGTGCACATATCATCATTGGCAAAAAAACATGAAAGACACACTGAAATAAATTATGAAAAGTTCTGCTCTTTTCAGTCATTTGATGAGCAATTATAAATCACTCACAGAGATTCGTAATTGGGTTTTTTGTTGTACCTCTGCATTTTCCATAGCTATTATGAGCTTTGCACTTCTGCTATGAAAATCTGTGTAAATGGGGAAAAGTGAAATTATCAGTCTTTTTAAAGAAAATAGCTGAGTTTTATTTGTTGATTTTTTTTCCTCCATAAGGAATCAAAAGATGAACAATGGAAACGAGCTATGGATTACTTAAATGTGGTTAATGAACTCAATTACATGACACAGATTGTTATCATGCTTTATGAGGATCCAAACAAGGTATTTAAAATTGATAAATATCTTCAGAAATGAGTGGTGCTGAGCTATGTATTAAAGTATAAACCTGTTTAATTATTTTACTTCAGGAACTTTCTTCAGAAGAACGTTTTCATGTAGAGCTGCACTTCAGTCCAGGAGCTAAAGGCTGTGAGGAAGATAAAAATTTACCATCTGGATATGGATACAGACCTGCCTCCAGAGAGGTAATAATTATGCTTTTCTGTAAAGCAAAACTTAGTTTATTTGGATATGGACAACCTAAAATAAACATTGTAAAATTGTTAGGTAAAAATACAAGTGTGATTTTTTTTTTTTGGTAAAAAAACATGCAGTAAAAGATAAGTAGTCCCAATATTTTCCATTTTGAATGGGGACTGAGGTAAGAACACAGATAATTTGGATGTTCTAAGGCTTTGCCAGAATGTTTACTAGAAATACAAAATACTCTAAGAAAAGTGATATCAGCATTAGAGTGTGTCACATGAATAATATTCTGGCAGCTGGAAGACATATTTAAGAAAGTAGTTCGGCATGTTTATGAATACACATTGTTGAGGAAGGATTCATATTTTCCACGATGTGTGGTCAGGTCCGTGGAGTTACCACTGCTTTTTGAGAGAGGGAGGAGAGCAAACCTTGGCTGGAATTCTTGTATGTAGAAGAAGAAAGAAGAAACACATGTAGATTATTAAAGTCTAGAGCAGTTTGTTCAGTAATATGTGATTTGCATTTCATATTTTTAAATTCAGCTTACTTTATGCAGAAATATATATTTGAGATCCACTTCTGTCTACATGTTTGAAAGTGTGCAGACAAATTAGAAATGAATTATGTATTTTCTGCAGAATGAAGGCTCAAAGAAAACCTCTCATAGAAATGATAGTGATGAGGAGGCACACGCTCCTAAAAGAGATGAAACGGATCGATCAGTAGTGATGTTCAAGCCAATGGTATCAGACCCAATTCACATACACAGAAAGTCACCCCTTCCAAGATCCAGGAAGATTGGTTCTGTTGAAGTAAGTGTTTGTGTTCCAGATAATTTCAGTCAAAGACATTAACTTTTGCTTACTTTTAAGAAAACAAAACCAAATGTACTTCTGCTTTTGATTACACAGAACCAGCATGATACCTCTCACAGAAGTTTTGCCCTTACTCAGTGGGAAATCCTCCATGGCAGTAATTTCTCTGAAGGGCTATTTTTTAAAAGTTATTACTATTCTGTGATAAGACTTCTTTTTTTTTCCCAAGCCATTTTAGAAAAGTTGATATTTGAAAATGAAGACTCTTTCAGTCTAAACCTACATCTACAAACTAACATACATTGCTTTTCTATTCATCCTTATGAGAGAGCTGCTACTGGGAATTGAGCCAACTTTCAGGGTGATCATGCTGAAAGGGAACAGAGGGATTAGGGTGGTAGGGGAGGTGCAGGAAATGAGACGTCTTCTGTGTTTGCTTTCATGTGGAGTGAAAGTGACTCCACTTGTCAAGCTTTTGAAGGTAAGAAGATGAAGTGGAAGCTTTTTTTTTAAGTGGCTGGGGTTTGTGTTTCGTGAATTGTGTAGATAACATATTAAACAATCTAGTCACTGTCTTGAAAGCCATGACATGTAGGTGTGCTTCACAGATATGGCTTAATGTCACAGAGGTGGGGGGATGCACAGCTGTATCACTGATAACATTGGGATGGTTGAGTGGAAAATTTCAAATGGTGCATAGTGGCACTTCTGTGATATTAATGCTAGAAGCAGACTAACAGCTTCTTATTGCCTCATTTTCAGTTGCTTAAAACCATCAGAAATGAAGATTCACACCAAAAGCTTTTCTTTTCATGTTTGTGTTGGGAATGAGTTGTCTGTGTGCAGTAAAATTATTACAGATTTGCAAATCACTTGGTTATTGGCAGTATGAAGAGAAAAAGATGCATGATTCCCTTCTGTAAGGATATCTGTATAACTTCACATGACTTCCATAAATTAACAGACATAATAAATGTTAATGTCTTACATTTTCTATTTCCAATTTTTTTCATAAACAAATGCTCACAACATCAATATTTTTGATTTTTAAAAATCTATGATCATGCAAACTCCCCTCCTAGCTATGAGTTCAGTTATTCTCAACTTAATAGTGTATTACTTCAGACTTTCAACCATTTTCATAAATTATATGGAAGTTAACTTTCACAACATATCAGTAGCACAAATTGCCAAATTTTGACTGTGCAGATAATGTATGTTTAAATGGAATGTGTTTCAGCATTCAGAGCTTGCTTATTTGCTGGAAAGAAATAGATGATTCAGAGAAAACTTACACTATAAAACATTTTTTTCTTATAAGTAAAATAAGAAGTTTCGTCTGGCCTACTGAAATCTGCAAAACTAGTATTTGGAATATTTAAAATAAATGGTATTTTGAAGCAATTTTAAAAAAGTCACTGCAACTTAAACTGCAACTGCCTTGAACTTTTTTCTTTTTTCTTTTTTTTTTCTTTTTTCTTTTTTTTCTTTTTTTTTTTCTTTTTTTTTGTTTCCTTTTTTTTCCCTTTTTTTTTTTTCCTCCTGTAAGGCAATTCTCTTTTCACCTATGTCCGTTAATTTGACAGGACGCTGTCAGGTGTGAGATTATATGGAGGTTTTAATCTGGGTTATAGTCAGCAATATTTACAGAAGGAATGCAACTGTGACTGACTCATGAAAAGAAAAAAAAGCTGAATTATAGTAGTAAAACAAGAATGTAAAGCTCATTGACATTGCAAAGTAAACTCTGTATTACAAAAAATATTAATTACTAATGACACGTAATGATGTAGACATGGGGAGTGCTTAGCCTGACACTGTCCTCCCTTGAAGTCCTGATAAGGTGTCCAGGGTCACATAATTTTTAGGACATTTTTAAGTTTGGAAAACTACTACCAGTTAGGTTGGTGCTACTACCAGTGAGTCAACTGTAAAGTCTCAAAGGCAATTTTAAAAACAAGAAGCTTTCAGATAAGCTTATAGACTAGAAATGGAAACTATTAAGTAATAAATACGGAAGTTTAATGTTCTTAGGAGGGGAAAAACTATTAAACAGTATGTAAAGGGTAACAAAAGTTGTTTCCAACATGTAAAAAATTCTTAGAATTATGAATCAATTATTGATAACAAATAATTTTCTCTCATATCTAATATTAGTCTACCAGAAATTTGATTGAAGTGTTGTAGTAAAAGATACAGTTGGATGAAAAGATAAAAGTGAAACTTACAACTTTCTGATATTGTATTATTATTCTTCTCTCTTCACTGTTTAATAGTTTTAAAGGTAGTATATAAAAGGGTGCAAGCAGATTGGGTTTTTTCTTTTCTGTTCATTTGGCTCTGTTGAATCTAACTTTGCATGCTTTGCTGTTTTTTGCCCCCTTTCTCACTTCCAGGAAGAGAGCCCCCTGAGTGTGTCTAGCCCAGAGTGTATTGGTACCTGGCTGCATTACACCAGTGGTGTGGGTACTGGGCGTCGAAGACGCAGATCAGGGGAACAAATCACTTCTTCCCCTGTCTCCCCTAAATCACTGGCTTTCACATCCAGTATTTTTGGCTCATGGCAACAGGTTTTTAAACTTTACTTCATTAAACATTTTATGCATTCCAAGCAACAACTGTCTTTAAGGACATCTAATCCCTTGTTATGGATTATGTTTCAAGCAATACCTTCCACTTCTTAAAATTACTTGCCAAGAATGTTTGGGGGGAAAAAGAGCAAGTGCATGTTTTTCCACTGAATGTTTTACACGCTTTCATAAAAATTTGGTTTCTTTATAGGAATTGCAAATGTTACTGCAGTAAAAAAGACTTAGTGTACTGTCTAATGAAAGAGAATTATGCTTCGGTTTAGTTGTCCTTTAAGACTTTAAAACCAGCATTGCTTAATTTGGTGGTAGGTAAATTTAAAAAACAATTATTAATTGCAACCAATACCATTTAAAATAATTTATCTGGTACTTCATGTTGCTATTCAAAACTTGTTTTGCATATATCATATTTTCAGTGGCCTGGTATTAACTATTGCAGGGAAAAAACTCTAGCACTAATAATTCTTGCCATCTGTATCCGGAGGTGTCTGAAACTCCCAACACAGTACATCATCCATTGACTTGTACAATATTTTGAAGATTGTTCCTCGTAATGGGGGGTGAGGGGAAGACAGGGAAAAAAAGAAACAGTGAATCTTTTCGAAGTACCAGTGAAGATCTAAAGCTGTTCAGAATGCCAAGATATTGTTTACATGTAGGACAATGGATGGTGTTCTGTAACCATATCCTTTTTCTTTGAAAATTTTCATAATTTATTATGGAAAATTCTAAAACTATTTACATTTGGAAAAGTTTATATCAGCAAAGGCTGTGAGCATCTGAAGATTATATTGATTGAGCCTGTGCATGGTCAGTGATCATATGGTGTCCTCAATAGCTTGTCTGTCTTTCCTTCCCTCCCCTCCTTTTTTCAATACAGGCGCAGTTTAGGAAAGTGCATTTGGTAAAATGAAATAAAATGTCTCAAATGTCTCGTATCAGTCTTGGTCTGTGTCCTTTCTCATTCTGAATGCTTGCTTTGCACCACTTCATTGCAAGGAACTCATACGTGAAATGGACTCCCTTCAGAAGGGGATATTGCATGATCTTTCATGTTTCCTTTACATATTTTTACTAACACTTATCATACAGCTTATTAACACTTGTCTGTCTGAAACAGGCTGCTGTATCAAGTTAAATGGATGTTTCATGCTGCTGTTCTACTTCCCCTTATTTTTCTGTTTCTTATATCCAGGTCCTATCAGAAAGCAATAGTAACTTACGAACACCAAGAACTATTCTGGAACAAAAGCAGAGTGGTCTAGGTATGTGCCTACAGTTGAAAATCTGTTTGATGTTATCAGCTTTTCATCTGCCTGCTGTTCTCTATAGTTGCATATTCTTTGAATGGCTTTTTTATTAACAGGACCCAATAGTACTTGTTATCAATAACATATGCTGAATGTCTGCCTATGGACTGGACAATTTTTTGCAGCAAAATTTTAAAATAAATTATAACTGAAAAGAGAAAATCGTTTGAGACTGTTCATACTACTGATTCTGTAATGCTCGCAACAGGTACACAGGATTGTTTTTAACATAAAGTAGATTTTTAAGATAATGTAATTTCTGATTGAGCTTTTGGATTTTGCAAGAATCTTTTGGATTAAAATGGCCTGCTCTGGAAACAGTTAAAACACTTTTCTTGAAAATTTCTGTTTCCTACTGTGGGCAATTGATGAAAGTGAAGATGTTTTTCTGAGGGGAGGGGGATGGGGAACAAGCATACAGTTTCTTGATAGGATCAGGGGTTTTGCACGTATTCCCTCTCCTACAATTAATTTCTTCTTTTCAGCATTAGAATGAATCATGTTATAATTCAAAGGCTTCTTTCAAATTCTCGTAATTCAAATGGTGCTTTTCTGTTGCTTTATTAAAACAGGCATACATATGACTCACATGCAAAAAAATGAAATCATGCACTATTGTAAATCAATATTGCTTTTTTTTTCTGTGTGTCTTTTTGTGGGAAAAATTAAGTGTAAAAAAATGCATAACCTATATGCATAAACTTAGAAGTAGCTATTCCTTTATTTGCAAAGATACGTATTTTTTGTATGTTTAATCTTTCTGTGATACTTTTCTCCCCATTATATTTTTCCCATAGTAAAATGCATACATCAGGTGCTCTTGTTTATTGAAGTCCTGGTTTTTCTTATGTGCTTGCTAAAGTTAAATGAGTTTTCTTTTGTGTGACACAATATGGCTTGTGGAATTTGATGTATTTTGGTGTAGATTAAGGTATTATATTTGGCGTGAAAGGCTTTTGCCACAGACC
This sequence comes from Ifrita kowaldi, assembly GCA_013398055.1. Taxonomy (NCBI): domain Eukaryota; kingdom Metazoa; phylum Chordata; class Aves; order Passeriformes; family Cinclosomatidae; genus Ifrita; species Ifrita kowaldi. The sequence continues at coordinate 50,019 of VZRS01013127.1, read as the reverse complement.
AGGCACCAATTTATTTTGGCTGTGATTGGTCACATGTGCTAGTAATGTTTCCCCTCACTGGATTGTTATAAGTGATGAAAGGAAGTATTGCTGTTTTTCAAAAAAAAATCTGCTGCTACTTATCTAAAATGTAAAAGATAAGTTCTGAGTGAAAAACCGCTTCTCCTTTCAACTAGTAGTAAAATGTAAAGGAAAAAAATTACAACTTTTTTTCCATTTTGTTCATTGTTGTATGTAAGTTTCATTAATGGTTGACAGTTACAAAAGTTATTTTTATATTTTTGTCTGTGGCTTTCAGTGATTTGTTTGAACTCCCATTCTAGTGGCAGGAATGCATGAGTTGTAACAAAGTACTGTCACTTGCATGGAGCTGTGCAAAAGTCTTCTGAGGAAAGGAAGTCAAGTTAAACTTGATGAAACTTTTAGGTATTTTCAGTTTGTAACGTTGTCAATAATGGTAGCTGAAATATGAATAGAGTATTTGCAATTTAGTTAAGATTTGTTGGAGTTAGAAGTATTTCCACATGCTAAGTCTGTGGAACTTCATAAGTACTTCATAGCAGCCTGTCATCTCGAAGGTTGATTTGGATGAAAGCAATGAGCAGTATTATTCCAGTTTATATTTATGTCAGGAATACAGGTCTTCAAAGACACAACTTTAACATCATCATCATCAATCATCATCATCGTCGTCATCATCTTCATTTTGTTCTGTTGTTTTGTTTATGTTTACATTGATGCTAACTGGTAACTTTTTTTTACCAAAAGTGAAAACAGGACAAGAACTCACTTTGTTAAAGCCAGTCCTCTCTTTGCACATAGAGCAGAGTGTGCTGTTTCATGAGTAGAAGCACAATAAATTATGGTAGTTTCAGCCTACAAGTCCCACTCTGACATTACAAGCATATTGTGAACCTGTCCAAGGCACTGCCAAAAGCTGCCTTTTGTGTGGTAAGAGCCATGTGCTTGCATGCTGCATGCATCCCCAATGTGAATGGACGAACACCTGGTTGTTGTATGTATTTTCTCTAACTCCCATCAGGGTCTCACTGTGCGGGCCTGTTTAGCACCTCAGTGCTCGGGGGTTCTTCAAGTGCACCTAACCTACAGGATTATGCTCGTACTCATCGTAAAAAGCTGACTTCTTCTGGCTTCATAGATGGTATGTGCACACTCTCGCACATGCACGCACAACCCATGTGCCACACTGAACTTCTAAAGATTTTAATGGAATCCTAGAATCTTTGGCCTTAGTATTAATTTTATGAGTTTCTATTGCTTCTTTATTGCCCACAGCTTGCTTATGTTTAACTTAATAGCATAGGTAATTCTTATTTGTCTTGAATTGAACACCAGATCACTTGTAATGTCCGCCAGGAGATTCTAGCAAGTGCATTTTTTAAGTAAACTGAAAGTTTTGTTTTTAAATTCTTTAATCATTTATCTTGTTTTTATCACTGCTAATTGATCTTGAAATTAAATAAATTATTTGGAGCATATACAAGAAATGAAATTATAAAGTAACAAGTTAAATACTGATGGTGAAAATTTTAGGATTCCTGACCTTTTTATTTGGTGGGGTTTGGATTGCAAAGGAGCAGGAGATTCTCAGTTTTGGATAATCTGGGATAGAGAAGAAACTCTCTCACTAGATTTCAGAACGTAAAGATACCAAAGCACACCTTTATTACTCTGAGGTGAAACAGTATTCATGCTGTTTTCCCCCCCACTTCACTGCTCAGTGTTTGAGTCTAACCTGAATAACCTTGTATGCCAGAATCACCAGCTCATTCTGCTTGTTTTCATAAACTTCATTACACGTCTTGTAGTTACCAACAATCCAAATTTTCTTCTTTTAACATCTATTTAGATTTTAGTCCTTTTCTTTGGTCCCTTCTGCATGACACTCACTTCTAATATCTTCTCATCTTTTCTTTTTTCCTTTCTTCTTCCTTTCCTATTTTAAAATCTCCCTCTTTTGGTAGCTGTTACAAATTTCAGGTACCTGTTTTTCTCTTTCTCAGACACCACACGCGGTTCTGCTGTTAAAAGGTTTTCTATCTCATTTGCTCGACACCCAACCAATGGTACGTTTTGCTTTTATTTTAAAAACAAAATCGAAAACAAAAGGTTCCTTGCTTCATCCCTTTTATTTTTATTTCAAATACGGGGTGTACAGTATCATCCAGCCGTCTGTTGTTCCTAACTTCAAGCACAATTCCAAATATATTTGTAATCATTAGATATCCTAAATCCTTTCTTTACCATTCATTAGTATAAATACAACATCAAAATTCATTCCTTAGAAAAATCTGTGGAAAAAAAAAGAAAAAGTGCTACTGTTAATCATGATCTCTCTAATAAATTATTCTCCGCAAGTTCTTGTGTGATCAGACTGTATGGTACAAGATACAGACAATGAAATCTGATCTTATTAGACATACACTTCTTGATAGCTGCTGCTTCTTCTTTGTCTTTCTCCTGCTGAACTGATTTTCTGAGCCTGCCCATTCTAAAATAAATCACTGAATTGACAGCTGGAGTTATCTTCTTGAAGTGATGCTAAATTACAAAAACTAAAGCAGAAGCTTTGGTTTTATGCCTGCTAAATTGCTATATTTTTCATGGGACAAAAATTTATTTTACCTTATCATACTTCTCTGTTCATCAGATGTGCAAATTACTTAAATATTGCACTAAAAATCACAGCAAGAGAGCTGTGACTTCTTGAGCAGCATTGAACCTCTTGAACTTCAAGAGTGAGAGTTAACTGTCTTCAGTTTGCAAAAATTCTCGTTTAACACACAGGACAGAGGTATGTCTTTTTCTTCCTCAGCAAAATATTTTGCGCCTCCCTTTCTACATGATTAAATAGGCCCCAGATATATCCTGTTCATGAAAAGTAGACTCACTCTTCAGCACCCATCAGACCTGAATGTAGCTTTTCCAGATTTCTTAACTGCAGTTTTAAAATGTGCATAACTGCTGGCTGAGTTCAGTGATAGTGATACTGAAATTGCAGTGGAAATCATCAGTATTTTCATGTTAGATTAAAAATATATTTGCTTAGAAAGAACGTTAGAAAAAAAAAGCCTTGAGTTTTTGTTTGGCTTTGCTTAGAAGCAAAGTAGTCTTTTGTTACATTCATTTTAAACCCATAGTGACTTTTTTGTACTGCAGTGCTTCTTGAAAGAAAACTGTAGTAAGGCTAAATTTATACCATTAAGACTGTGTTTGATCTAAAAGGCCAAATCTAATGTCCTATTTCAAATGGAAAAGTTAGGAGTCCATTTCTTTATGTTAAGACTCAAACCAAACAAAATTTCCAAAACATACAAGGTCAGAAAGTAAGAACTGCATTTGAGAATCTGTGGTTAATAATATGATTCCTTTCTGTTCCATTTAGTCGCTTTTTGTGACTCCATTCTTTAAAAAAAAAGATCTAAATAGCTTTTATTGATCACACTGATTGTTCTGATTCATTTAATGCAGCAGTTTTACCACACATCTTCAACAAGATTAATGCATGCAGTACGAGCTCCTGTGGACCCTAAGTATATTGCAGGTTTCCAAGGGTTCTCTACTAACATAACTCCATACTGATGTTGTTTCATCTGTCCTCTGGACTGTCACTTTGATTATCCTTGTCCCTTTCACTCTGTTTTTTTCTTACTTTTATGTTGTTATTACACCCTCTTAACTCATTTCAGAGTACCCCCCCATCTTTAGTTCAAGGAACATGGTGAAACAAGTATCTTCTGAAAGTGCTATACCTTATTTTCTGGGCCTCTGCAGAACATCCACACCTCTTTAGGTGCTGGTCCATTTCCTCTGTGGAATTTCTAGGCTCCAGTGGTATGTCTCTACAGCTTTTGAATCTTAAGACAGCAGGGTGGCTTTTTGAGATGCTGCGTTAACCCTTTCATTGTCTTGCCTTTTTGATGCTTTAAGAGTAAATACAGCCAAAGATCAAAGGCTGTTAGTGTACAGGAAATTGCCTTCTTGAAGGGATACTGTCAGGCTTCTTCATCATAAAATTTCAAATTTATTTCTCATAACATCGTACAATATTTATCAGAAAATATTAAAATAAAACCCTACATGCAGATTTCCAGTTATGGTTTAAACCATATCCCTTAGACATAAAGCTACTACAATGACCTTCTGGGATATGATTAGCTGACAGCAGAATTGTCAAAACTCAACAAAAATTTTGGAGGGGAAATTCCTAAAACAATAAAATTTTATTTCTTCTCTTTTTTTTTTAAAGGGCATGAGTGCATTTTGGAATTCCTTTCTGGTTCTCTATAACATGGACTGTAACAATAATAGTTACTAAAAAGTTAACCTGACATTGTCCCACTTCATTAATTGAAAAATCAGAAAAACAAATTCTCATTCAAGTGATAGTGACTTTTCTGTCAGGGTAAAGAGAAATCTTACATTTTACTGTAATGCAACGAAAGGGTTTGCGCTTTACATGCATGCATATAGTTATTTAGGATATTAATATGTATGCCAAGCATCTTAGTGCTTACACTGAAGGTTAGCTACTGACTTTATAGGAGAATAGAAATTAATAGTATGGTGGTGTTTCTTTTGTACACAAACCCCAAGTTTTCACGAAATGCAACATCTTGTTTATAATCTAAGTAAAGCTGACATAAGTACACTTCAGTTGGTTGAATATTTGTAGCAATGGTCCCTGAAAGTTGAGGATGGCCAAGGTGGATCTAAATATATATGAGTATAGACATTTGGGGGTTGAAATCCTGTTGAATTTTTTCCTTAAGCAAAGTACTAATGGGGAGTGAATGGGCAACATTGGATATCACAGGAACATTGCTGCTTTATTATTTTATGGAAGAGAACAGTTCACAGTCATAATGCTATCTCGAATGTACCTTGAACTGAAATTCTAAACATTATCTCATTCACTATTGCTTCTTCACTTGATTGTCTTAGCAGAAATTTACAGTATTGAATTGCAAATTTGTAATGTTACAGCTGTATGTTGAAAACACTAATGGACATATTTTCCTCTTCTGAAATGCAATTGGATGAAAAGCTGTTTATTGAGTTACCAAACTTGAATCACTTTCGAGGACTGCAAATTTTTTTTAGCCAAGATGTTTAAATGCTTTTTAGTCTGTTAGTAATATGAATATGCATGGTTAGTGTATGAGCAGTACTAACATAGAAAAGCATAGTCCAAAAAATTCTTAGATTTTTGGGTTGCTTTACTTACTTGTGCTAAGACATGAAACTTCTAGTCTATTAATATTGTTTTTAAATGCATAAAGGTAGGTGTATATCTGTCTCGGAAAGTAAAACCATGTAACCTCAAGGTATAAAAATGCTAACAGTGGTTTTCCTTTGATATTAAAGGGAACAGTTTGTTTTCACAGAATACTGAAGATGATAGAACATGAATTCTGCAAATTTATTTCTTGGAAGATACAGCATTTTTAGCTCTTGTCTGCTAACAAAATAGCTATCCTACTTTCTTGCATGAATGAGTTATCTATCTAGTCTTGTGCCAGGTATGAGAATGAGTAGGAGAAATACTACCTTTTCCTGAATTTTTTTTTTTTTTTTAGTGATCTGCTAAGTTTGCCTTAAGGGGAAATNGACATGAAACTTCTAGTCTATTAATATTGTTTTTAAATGCATAAAGGTAGGTGTATATCTGTCTCGGAAAGTAAAACCATGTAACCTCAAGGTATAAAAATGCTAACAGTGGTTTTCCTTTGATATTAAAGGGAACAGTTTGTTTTCACAGAATACTGAAGATGATAGAACATGAATTCTGCAAATTTATTTCTTGGAAGATACAGCATTTTTAGCTCTTGTCTGCTAACAAAATAGCTATCCTACTTTCTTGCATGAATGAGTTATCTATCTAGTCTTTGGCCAGGTATGAGAATGAGTAGGAGAAAAAATTCCCTTTTCTGAAATTTTTTTTTTTTTTTTAGTGATCTGCTAAGTTTGCCTTAAGGGGAAATTATCTTTCATGAACTGATTTGGGAGTAGAGCACAAGTCTAATGTTTGAATAATTTATGTGTACCCATGTACTTCATGTGTACACAGAATTTGTATCCCATGGTGTGTTACACAGTATCTTTAACTTAGTATATGCTGGAAATTGGCTTATCTTGTTCCAACTCCTGTAATATTTAATTTCCATTATTTCAAGAGTCCTATGCCTGCACATACTAATGTACACGAAGCACTTTTTATCATGCATCATTAATGCAGTACCTTAAATCCTACCTTATGTTTGGAAATCTCTTTTTTCTATTATTTTTTTCATTTAGGTTTTGAACTGTATTCCATGGTGCCTTCTATTTGCCCTTTGGAAACTCTACACAATTCCTTGTCTCTGAAGCAGGTGGATGAATTTCTTGCTTCTGTTGCTGCTCCATCAAGGGAAAATCTACAGGAGACATGTACTGGTTTTAGTTTGTAACTATGCTAATTTTAAATTCTTAACTATTGTCTAGTTAATCTTTGCAGTGTTTTGCAATTAACAAGTAAACTAAGGATACTGCTTTTGAACAAAATGAAAATGTACATAAACCATAATTTTACATTTTGCACTATTCTTTTGTGGGTATGGACACTTATTGACATTGAAGTAATGTCTCTGTGTGCTGAGGTAGTAAATTAGGGATTTAATGAAATCATAGTTAGTTTATTGCCTTTATTGTTACATTGGCTTCTCTGTAATGTCTGCACTGTCAGCTGAATCACAGGTAATGCTTTTCAGGGAGCATGCAGTATTCCCAGCTTTATACTGTCCTGTTGTACTGGCAGTAACTTCAGCAGAATAGTATTGCATTTACATGTAAAACTTTGTTATTTCCTGTTTCTTTCAATATTACTTGGGGTTTCACCTGTAGACTGCAGTTACTTAGCTTTTTAGCAGTTTGTGCTGCATGTTTAAAGTTTAGGTCTTGAAAGGAAATACAGCTAAGTTCTACCCATGTGCATGTGTCTAGGGAAATGATTTCCCATAGTGATTCTACTGCTGTGTCTTTGGGAATGGTTTCAGTTAGGTCAGATTTACCACATATTAGGATGCTTATAATGTGTCAGGTGATTGAAAATCATTCTTCCTAAGGAATTGTCTAAAGACTCATGCTTTGATCAAAAAACTTGTACTTGCAAGTACTGATACAACAGTATTCTACCTGTTAGGACTTTCCCCTTTTTTCTGGTACAGGATTTTTCATTTTTCCCCCCCCATTATTTTATATAGTCTAGATTTTAATCAGCAGCTTATTTGATAGGGTATGCCTCCTATATTTGAGAAGGAATATAAGCAATTTAAGAAAATTGATGTTACTGAAAAAGAGCTCAGTGAGACTTACATGTATAGGAAAATTCTCAGCTACTTAAGATGCCTTCTTATACGGTTAGGAAGTTTGTGTGTCTTCAAAATCAGTTCAGAATTGAGAGTATGCAAGATGAAGAGATACTGAAAAACAAAACATGTCATACTTCCAGCGTATGGTTGTCACCTCTCTACCAAGGAGTGGTTGGGAAATAGACCTGATACAGTTATAGTCATAGATGTTTAGCTCTCCTGCTTTCCTGTACTGTTTGGAGGTTGTCTAGAGATTAATGCATTGTGTGCACTTTCCATGGACTTGTTGGGCTCAAGGCCTATTCAGGTGCAATCTTCATAACCTATGAAAAATATCACTAATGCTTTTGCCAATCTTCTGGCAAGGCACCTGTTACCGAAATTCTCTCTTAACAGCATGAACTTACTGTGTTGCTTTCTGAGGTAAAAAAGAGATTTTAAGAATTGTCTTTCATGTTGTGAAGTGTTGACACTAGAGTCAAAAATCAGTAACGGAGCAGCCAGTTGTATAAATGTAGTATCTATTTTGCTGAATGGATACACAGTCCTGTGGTTACAGTTTTTGACATCTGGCTCAGGTGAGAATATTTTTATTGTTAATGATTCTTTTTTTACCCACCATTTCAGCTTCTCCAACTTACATGATGCCCCTTTCAGGAAGAAAAATTTCTTTAAATACATTTACCCCTTCAAAAATTCAACCAACTCCACTTGAAACTTTGCCTGAAAGGCTAGCAGTAGAGAAACTAACCTTATGTAAGTAAAATCTGTCAAAGGCAAAATGACAAACTTGATTATTTCCAACAGTATAATTCTTCCTTACATATTACATGACTTCATAGGGCAGCTATTTCTTAACATTCCATATATAAGTGGAATAATTTTGTGGGTCAGTGAGAACTCAATAGCATTGCACAAATACCTTTAGCAGTAAAACTGTGTTAAGTTACTTTTTCTTATCCTCTGAATTGTTCCATTTTCTATGGCCTGAAGTTCATGAGCTTTTGCTTTGAAGTATAACAGCTATCTCCAAGTAAGACAAAGTAAATTCTTTTGTTTAAATGGCAGAATTTCTAAGATGTTTTCTGAACACCTAATGTAGAGCTCTGTGACCCTGTTCAGACTAAAGCTGCCAATAACATGATGATGCATTCAATGATTAGTATATTTAGTCTGAACTGTTGGCTAGCTACACTGTCTGCTTTTGGATGGTTGTACTGTTTAGAAACCAAATTTCACTTGGATTTCAGATTTCATAAGATAGTGTAGCTTACTTGTTTCTGTGCTAGGTAACATGCATTCTTCTTGCCTTTGATGCTTTTTAGCATGGATATTAAGTGTAAAACCTAGTACTTCTTTTCTCTCTATCTGTACAGCTACCCTTGGATCTCCTGTTAATGTGTCTAATATTATACCATCTCTTGAAGAGGCCTCACTAGATGCAGAACTTCATGGTGAAACTCTTTCTGAGGAGAAATGATCAGACAAAACTGGAAACAACTTCTTAAACAGTTATTTAGTGTGCATTTGAGCGAATTACTGAGCTTTCAAAAGCCATTCATGTCTGCAGTTCATAGTGCACTTAAGCGTCTTTAGTTTATACATGGTTAACTAGTGTGCACAGTATTTAGGTCAAGTGTCTTTTCTCATTTCCTAAAACATTTCAGGAAATACACTTATTTGTTTGATGAACTGCACAGCTTTTAATGGAAAAGCTGCACATGAACCTTTCTGTGTCTTCAAATATCTACTGTAAACCTGTACAAACAGAAAATGGTATGTGTTACAGTGGCTCTGTTGATATCACTGTAATGAAGGCATTGTCTGTTGTCATCATAAACTTCTATTTTCAGGAATTTATAATCTTCCTGTGAATTTCTTCTGTGTGCTGAAACGTAACATGTATTTTGACTTGTTTTTAATTTAACTACATTTCCAAAGAGATCTCTTTTCCCTGGTTTGGAGATAAGCAGATGTTTTCTGCATTTTAATTATTGTGTATCATATATGCTGCAATAATTAGGCATGATGGAGTGAGTTCATGTATCAGCACTTTTGACTACTCTTTTTTTTCTGTGTTTACATCAGACCTGTAACATTCAAATCTACCTTCTCTTTTATTGTTTGGTATACATGCTTGTATACGGGTACCTGTATATCATTCAGCAGATAAAACTTCTTTTATATGTTTTTATCAAAACCTTCTTACGTTTACTAAAAAAGACAGGTTTTTTTTCCTTGCCATATGTTTCTACAATAAGGTGATATTAAAAAGCAGGTTTTGTAGAAGGAGAAATGGTTACAGCTGGTCTGCTTGTAGGTTTATTCTAAAAATTGTAAATATTCCATCCATGCTTTATTATCATCCTCTCAGCATAGAGAGAGACTGTGGACTACCAGAACTCAGTGCATACTGTTGCAAAATACTCAGGATTCATCATGGCCTGGGAATTTTCATACCTCCCTCCTTCCAGTCTAGGTGGTTGACAGCAGTTCTCAAAAAAAACAAAACAAAACAAACCGCAAAAAACCCAAAAACAAACAAAAGGCCCGAAAAACAAACAAACAAAAAACCACAAAACAAAAAAAGAACTGGAAAAAAATTAAACATTTTATAAGAGATGTAACAAGCACTTGTAAATTGCTGCAATATGGAGTTATGGGGTTATTTAGAATAATCATCCAGTCTAAGCAATTATTGTAATTTTTTTCTGTGGCATGAAAAATTACTGGGTTGTAAGTATCCCAAATGTATAAAAATATAGACCACTTCTTCAAGTGGCTGAGTAGTAAGAGTGGACTTCATAACTACAAGTTAGGTAATTCCTTTCATGTTTAAGCTGCAGAAGACATAGCTTACAAGCAAAATGTTTATGTAGGGCTCTTACTTGTCTCCAGAGCCAGTGCAACTATAATTACATTCACTTTGCCACAGGGTCTTTTGTCAGTGTTTACCATATATGAAATGGCTTCAGCAGACTATTTCTAACAATGCTGGTTAAATACCAAAAATATGAAGGGTTTCACAGCTATATACTTCAAGGATTTCATTTTCTGTAGTGTAATTGTATTATTGACAATGTTGGTCTTGCATACAACTGAATGTACACTTGTTTACTGTTTAAAAAAAACAACTGTAGAAATTTAAGTATATTTATCATTCCAGTCAACCAAAGCTGTGGCATAACTTTTTTTATGTGCTCCTAAATAAAATCAAGGTCACTGGCAACTTCTCTCTATTGTGTTTTCTTTTAAAAGCACTGTGAAGTATAGTGAGTAGCTGATGAAGTAATCTCAATGGAAAACAATTTACATATAAGCCATTAATTTACAAAAAAGCCAGAATTTCTCTTGCTGGTAAGGATGTGGCATAAAAGAATTTACAGTATCATTTTATACTGAAATCGCTCCTCAAAAAGATAAGTGGCAGTCACACACTCTGCAGTGCTTTGTTGTGTTCCAGAATGGTAACGTCAAATACAGAACCACTGTGAGTGCTCTTCTACTTCCTATTGAGACTGACAATAGGACACAACATGGACTGCACAGTTTTGAACTTATTTTTAATTCAGTTTCTTTATGCAATAGCACTGTCTCTCACATTAAACTTTTTGAGCTGTACATCCTATTCCAACCAGAACTGACAGAGGTTGAGGAATATGGTTACAGAAAATCAATGGTCAAATATGACTGTAACTCCCAAAATATTATCACTCTGCAATGTAGTTTAAGTAATTATTTAACTTAGCATTTCTTCAAAAATGAAGCACCGTTACAAAACAGACCAAACCACAAAAATGTGTGTGAAAACTCCTAAAATTAATTTAAATCTTGTTTTATGTTGTATGTTTCTTTATTTTAATAAATAAATTTCAGTTATGTAATTATCCAAGCACATAGAAGTTGTTAAGGGAAAGCAGATGTGCTTCCACAGTTCAGTTTTGTAGAAATCCATATAAGCAAGCCTAGGGACAAATGCATACAAGAAATAATGATACATATTACTATATAATAGTGTATCAAAAATAATGATCATACCTTGAACAACATCAGCAAAAACAGTTCAAATAATGATGGCAGAAGAAATGTAACAAAGATTTTTAAAACACATTTCAGTGCAATAGACAAGTGCAGAATGTATGGATTTAAGACTACTTTCTGTCATCTAACATAGATGGAAACATAATATTCCTTTATTTTTCCTGCATTTTTTCTTTATCAGTTTACAGCAATTTTATTTTAGACAGACCCATAAGTAATTTTATAAAGAAAAAATAGCAAAAACTTTTCCAAAAAGTCAAGTCTACAAGAAGCAGTGTAAGTAAAGATGTGTACTTTCTAGTAGTACTTCATGTTTCTTTTATTTTTCTGTCTAAATAATGGTTTTCATTTTGCATGCTTTTGTGAGGAGGACAAATTTCATTGAGTATTTTTAAATACTAATTTTTTTATTCCCTCACTTAGCCTTAAAAACAACCATCTTGTGCTCTGAAATATAGAACTGGTGTAACACCAAAGCAGTCCAGAGTGTATTACTGTGAAAAACAGATGTTGAATAAAAAGGCCAAATATTTTATCTATAAAAAAAGAGAATGTGTGAGTGTGTGAATGGCATCAAATGTGGGCCTAGGAGGAGGAGAACATACTAAATACAGAGAACATCCATATCATAAAAGGTAGAAGCTAGCGTGAAAAGGACCTTACAGGACGCTTAAATTCTACATTGATACAAAAAGAGTTCTAAAGTGAACTTGCTTAAAAAAAATAAAAATAGACTGGATTAAAAAGTTATTTGTCACTGTGCCATACAATGTATGAATGTAGTATATAGAAATAGATTTCTATCTAGAGGTCAAAATATTAGAACTTACAGATCTCCATCCTGTTTAGTCAAAGAAACAAAAGTCACTGACAAGGGAAGACAAGGTAACTGCATTTTGCACCAGATCCAGAATCTTTCTAATATAATGGCAGTATCTTTGCTTCCAACAAAGCTTGTTTGGTCTGGGTGCACCTGTCTTACTAAACCTCCTATTTCATCTCTCCAGAAGAAGGAACAACTGCTCCTTTATTTAATAAGATTATTTTCTGTTGTATACAAATAATACTAATACAAGTACTAAAACATATGTGAATCTTTTAAAATCTAAGTCCGTTCAGACTTCCTGTCTTATTTGTCTTCAGACTCTTGATAGCTTTTTCATTTCTCTTTTGGGTGATGGCTGGGAATATATATAGTCTTAAAAAATTACATGGAAAGCTTCCATAAATTTTTTTAAAAGGCTACTCTGGAAAGTATTTTGAACTTTATGAATTAAACTAAGAGACTGTAGACATTTTTAAAGAGCACTTGCACAGAACATGTAGAGTTACAAATACTGAAGAGTAGAAAGGAAAACAAAGGAAAAAACCCGAAAGAATTCAAAAGACTGAAATGACATTGTATTTGAAATAGAATGGAAAAAGCAGAAACCTGGAGTTTCTTGCCTTTTTTAGCTTCAGTATTAGTTATGAGTGACGGACTAAAACTGTGCAGTTCTGGGCCACAAAAATTAAGAATGATGCTAAGGCACCTGAAGACATCCAGAGGAAGACAACCAAGCAGGCAGAAGGGCTTGGGAGGTCTGTTCTGCAAGGAGTAGTGGGGTTTGATTAGTTTGGAGAGAAGGAGGCTGAGGGGCAACATCACTGCTCTGTTCAGCTCCCAGAGGAGGGGAAGTGAAGAAAGAGGTGCTGAGCTCTTCTCCCTGCAATTCAGCAACAGGGTGTGTGGGAATGGTTCAGAGCTGCATCAGGGGAGGTTCCGACTGGACATTAGGAAGCATTTTTTTTTGAGAGGGTGGTAAAACCCTGGCACAGGCTTTCTAGAGAGGTGGTTGATACCCTGAGCCTGTCAGTGCCTTAAAAACAGGCATCTGGATAAAGTCCTTCATAATCAGCTTTAAATTTGGTCAGCCCTGAAGTGGTCGGGCAGTTAAACTAGGTGATCATTGTAGGTCCCTTCCAACTGAACTATTCTATTCTATTCTATTCTATTCTATTCTATTCTATTCTTAATTGCCCTACATTTTAACTTCAACATAGGCTATGCATTCAACCCAAAAGCAATAAGGTTAAACAAGGATCATAGGAACACACAGTAACTCAGGATGGAAAGGGCCTCAGGAGGACTGTTGTCCAATGTCTTGCTCAAATCAGGGTCATTTGTGAGACCAGACCAGGTCACTTAATCTGCCTTGGGCTTGAGAGCCTTGAAGGATGGAGACTGCACCAACTCTCTGAGCAATCAGGTCCAGTCATAGACATGTCTTCATCACTTCTCTTGCTCCTTAACAATGTACAGTTTGACTTGGATAAACTTCCTTAGGTTCAGTTAACAGACCTACAGCAACACTGGCAAGTATTTTCTTTGCCTCTTCCTATACACGTGCACACTAAGTGCAGGTTTTGTTAAAGACTAGTCCAAAACTTCACGTCCTTTTCCCAGTAACTATAGATCTCATGGTGTAGGACAGAGTGTGTCTTATCATGTTAAATTATTCTGTTCATTGCTTTCAGCTACTCTGAATCAGAGCTGGTACTAATTGAAGATCTGCAAAATGCACAAAGCTCTAAACCCACTACTTTTTTCATATTCCTTCCTGTGTTTGTGTCCATTGGACAAAATTCAGCCTTGCTTAAAGAGCCATTATTCCAGCTGAAATCAGGTTAATTGGGCAAAAAAGTGAATTTGGCCCAATAAGTAAATCAAGGGATGCTTTTCACACTTATTAACACTATTTTTTTTACTTGTTATATTAAAAAATTAAGATGGGATTTTATTAAATTATGTGCTTAAGAAATTTTGTTTAGGTTTTAAGTAGATTTTCACTGTAATGTTTTTAACTTAGCCAAATAGTCCTTTAAGATATAACTAAACTTTTGAGTCTGGATGGCAAAAGTTGCAAGTTATATGGCAATAGGTAATATTTCTTTCTTTGTCTCTTAATATAAAAATATTCCTTTTTTTTTTCCCCAGTATACTGTTATTCTGCCACATCAGCCATACCCTCCTCAGAGCTGCTTTACTCTTCCCTGCCCCCTCTCAAATTAGTACCTTGTTTTTTATCCTGAATGTGGCTATGGATTTCCAGCAAAAATCAGATTTTCAAAATAATGACTACAATTCTTAAGGAAAGGAAAGTGAGTATTAAATAAAAATGTTTGTCTCACTAGGCTTTGAAATTAAATCCATGTACAGAGAACCAAAGAAACACACTGAGTAAATATTCTCTAAATTGCTCAGCTTTCAGCTGAGCAATTTAAGAACTTCACTAATTCTCAAAACACCATAGCAGCTTCCAATGTACATACATGGAATATAGGAATAGCGACAGAAATAAGCCTTTTGATAAAAACACTCTAAGGATAATAAATCAGGAAGAGCTTGAAGAGAAGAATAGAAATTAAGCTGTTTTCTGTGTATTTTATCTTTAATATTGTGTTTACTTAGAAATTGTTTTGTATTGTCATTTTAATTGACTGTCATTGATGTGGGAAGCTACTGATGAGCACAGACACTGAGATGTCGGTACTTCATGTTCTGGCCAGGATGACGCAGAGAAAATGGCTTGTAATGGTCTCTTTTGTTCTGTGTTACAGTAGACCTAAAAAGTGTTAATCACATCTTATGTGGGAAAACAAAGCCCAAGTTTTCTAAAGTATCTTCATTTTCCATATAAAATCTTGGATGCCTGAATAAACATTGCAAAAAAAGCAATGAAATACAGTAGTTAATCTTGGGAAAATCATAACAGCATGATTGCATTGAAAATGGAAAACTTTGAAAATTTGGGGGATTTAGGAAATTGTAGACTCATTTTCAAATATTTGGTATGGAATTTGAGTACTAGCTTTAGGAGAAGTTTTCAGGATCTGCTTTTCTTTTTCTGCCTAAGAATTTAAAAGGTTTGCACCATGTTAATTCTGTCAGTGTGATAACATTTATCAGCTAATTTTACAGCTAATTAAATACTAAAATATCTGGAGGGAGGAGGGGAAGACAAGATGGGACAGAACTGCTAATCTGTAAAACGTGTTTTCTTTTAAATAATTATGTAGTCAGAACACATTTATGATCATCCCCAAGTACCTCTTGTCTCCTAAAGTCCATCACTACTGCTGCCTGCCCTCTCCTCCTTGGAACTCCACTTCAGAGTCTGACTGAAAACGCAGTTGACAGGAAGAGCAGGAAGTTGTTGGGAGGAAGTTCGTTGGGAGAAAGTTGTGATACACTAACTCACAAGATCTTACAGCCTCATTTATACCTCAGGACAACATAGGAAGATGGGATTTTCTGCTCAGGCTTGTATTACAGGTGTCAACATGAACCAAAGGAATTTGTGTACTATAAGCAACATGGAGAATCATAATGTCCCTGAATTACACTACAGGTTCCTTTTCTTAGACTGCTGCTTGACCAGATACATTCCCCATGTTCTATGCTAAATTTACTAATTTAGTTCTTAGAACACTTTTGTGATCTTGCAAACCCATTGACTCTTAAGGACTTGCAGAGCCTGTAATTAAAATTTTGTATAAAAACTTCAGGTTTTATTTCTCTGTTGTTTGTTCTAGCTGAGAATTTCCAAGAAACAGAAATTCCAGGAGCATTTGGGAGCACAGTGGTTAGTCCGGGTGTGTATGGAATACTGACATCCTTCCATGCAATTCAAGACCAGATCATCTGGAACTTTCTTGGCAGGACCATTGGGACTAAAGGGAGAACGGAACATGGCCTTTGTATTGGGGTCATCCATGTCTTCCCAATGTGAGTAATAAACTTCAGCTGCGTGTTTAAGTATGTATCTTTAAAGATCCAGTTTCAGAAACAAAACCTAGCTTAAGTCCTCCTCTAGGGGTTTAAGAGATGTGTGGTAGAGCTGGAAAAAGAGGACTATGACATCACGCTTTTTCTTCCTCTTCCCCTGCAAAACACAAGTTAAGCAATTGTTTGAAAGGTTCGCTGCAGTAATACAGATATGCAGTATATTTTTGCTTAATCGGCAAAATGCAATAGGGAAATGATAAAATTGGTTGTTGGCAAAACCCATTACTAAAGGTTTGTTATATAGGCAGCGTTCAAACTTTGTAGGCTGCGTGGAAATACCACAGAGGTGGGCGGTATTCCCGTGATGAGAGAGTCACCAAGAGATGGTTACTTGATCCATTCTTACAGCTGTGTACGACGGCAAATTGCACGGGGGACTAACGCTTATTAAACCAGGCTCAGGACAGGTGGTTCTGGTGGAAGACACCGAGGCTCATGCCGGGGAGGGAGGCGGAGCTCGGAACGGCCGGGATGCACCGCACGGAGCCGCCGCCGCGCTCCGCCCTCAGCCCGGCGCCAAGCGGGCCCGGTGAACCGGAGCGCCCCGCACGCCACCCCTGGCAGACGCTGCCGCGCGGGNCCTCTGCCCGCTCCCAGCGGGGCCCGCGGGCTGGGGGGCCGGGCGGGTCGTGTCCGGGCAGCACCAGGTGCCGTGGTGTGAGCGGCGGCCCCGCGCTCTTGCAGGCCCCGGAGCCCGCCCTGCGGCCCCGGGGGCGGCGGGGGCGGGCCGGGGGGGGGGGGGGA
>VZRS01013127.1:0-33026 GCA_013398055.1 Ifrita kowaldi | reverse complement strand
CTGCCCGGCAGCCGTAGAAGGAGACCAGGACGCTAGTGGCGATCCCCGTGCGTGCCGGAAAGCCGGGGAGTTGCCATGCAGGGCCTGGAGCCTGCGTTGAGCCGCTGCTGTGCGCTCTCCGTGCCACCCGATGGGTGACAGTGTAAGCGGTGGAAAAGCGCAGAACTTACCTGTTACCAGCTGTATCTAGTATTAGTATATATATATGTATTCAGTATGAATAACTGTCTCCTCGGTTGCAGCTTAAAGCCACTGGCAGCCCCATACTCTCAGGCAAGTGATAAACTTGAATATGACCTTACTATTGATTCTGGCAGTAACGACGTGCACTTGTGCACAGCCTTCTGTGGGTAACTTTATATGTCTTTGTAATAAATTTGGCTTAGTTAAGAGTAGACAGAGACTCAAGAGTTTTGTCTAAATATTCACTGTTTGGCCTGTGATGCTCACTGGCTGCCGTTGTGCACTCAAAGGTGCATTAACGTGTTACTTCACAGAGAATGAAACTTGCTAAGGTGCTTTGGTTCATTAGCAGACATGTTTTGCCAGTTCTGTCTCTGCACATTTACTGGGAGGGTATCTCTGAGCAGTATCAGTGCTGTTTTGAGTGGTCTGCAGAATGTCGAAAACCAATCTCAGATCTTAATTCTCTGTATATATTGTTTATATGCTGTTTTACATAGGGATTCTGCCTACCATAAATTTATTATCTATTATAAAGAAAATAGCGAATGGTGAACACTAACAAATGTTTCTTATGACCATGTCTTTGTTATTGTGTTCTCTAGAGTGGGCCAGGATGTCATACGTGTGTGCATGCATAGCTGCATGCAGAAATGAATCCATGTCAGAAAGCTGCTCCTCCCACCACCCTCCTGCTCTTAGTGTATTTTGAACCACATTCCGTCTGACTGGTGTGCTTGCTTCAGTTGGTTTTTTTCCACCCTTGAGGAAGAGCATTTGTTAGGATAATGAAGATGGAGGAGGGTGGTTCTCACAGTGGCTTTGCCGCACAGGGAAATGAGGCACTAGCAGTGCAATCACTGAAATTAAGCTCTTGTGGAAGAGTACTGACATTATAGTGTGGCTTTCTACACACTCTCTTCTCTGACCAGCCTTAGGCTGCTGGCTTGGCCACCGGGCATGTATAATCATATGCAAATATGGTATGTTATGGCAAAGTCAAATGAGTCAGAACTGAGTGTTCGGGAGGAAAATTTCTGTTTGCACTAGTTGTAAGTGTAGTAGAAATTTACTGTAACTGCATGTACTGTTGGGCTTTTATTGATTATTATTCCATACTTTCATTCCACTTCTGTTTAAACAGCATTTAGGTAAGGGAAGGAGCATTTGAGAAGCAGGCAGACAACAAAACTTTGAAGCCTTTACATACATTACTCTAGTGAGCTTGAGAAAGTGACCTTTAGCAATGTGGGTAGTATAAGTGAATGTGAAACCTTTCCACCAAATATCTAAATACGTGCTGGAGATTGTAGCAAGTTAGGACTAGTGACTTACAGTGCTTCCTGAAAAAAACCTGAAAAAACTAAATTGCATTGATTAAACGTATTTTTCATAATATCTGTGAGTAGGTCTATTTTTAGAGTAGCTTTCTTTGAATAGCTGTTCCTAGTCAAAGGCTGAATATAGTATGGTTTAGGCTGATAATTTCAAAATGTTGTCTCCAGAGCTGCTCTGTCAGACTTGAAAGTATAGAATACTACCCAACATGAATTTCTTCTCTAACACAAAAACAGTGGAGACCTGTCGTCCCACTTTGGTTTGTAGAACGTTGATTTTTAAAGAAAAGAAATCAGTATTTATCTGGTGAAACCTGGAATACTTGAAGCACTCTGCTTTTGTTTGTTTCTACCTCTTATTTTTAAAAGGCAGCTTAGTTTTTTGTTGACAAGTCAGGTTGTTGGGTCTTCCCAAGTGGACTAACATGAAAATTAAAAAAACTTTGAAAATGAAACTTAGAAACATGAACTTAGTTGATGAAAAGATGGAAGATCAAAAAGTAAAAATGCATAGCTGCCTGCAGAAATGATGAGGGAAACATTCTTTTACTTACTGATCCAATAAAGAGTAAAAATTATTTGTTTTACAATATGCATCATCTTCTTTACATGTATCTCACTGTTTCATTTTTTTGAGTCAGGATGGTAAACAACTGCCTTATGCTGTCCAGGAGCATCATTTTACTGGCCAAGTGAAAGGGAAGTGTTTGTCTGTGGTTCAGTCCAGCAAGGGAGTCGCATTGTGGAAGACTCTAAATATTTCAGAGAAGTTACTGTCTGTTAAACACTTCCATCTAGTGTTGCTTGTCAGAGTGATGGTAGAGTTAAAAGGCCTTCTTTCCCACCATTTTCTTTCACTTTTCCTGCTTGCTAAGTCTGCTTATACAAAATTCATTAGTCTGGTCAGACTCTTGACATTCCATCTGTCTCTTTTGTTTGTGAATTGTATGCTCTGTCATGCTCATCTGGTCTGAGCTAGTCACTTGTGTTGCTAGTTGAAGTTCCTCAGTAGTGCACTTGTGATGGTCTTCAATTTTAGGAGGTGGTTTTCTGGACCATAATAGTTTTCTGTTAAAAACTGCATTAATAACAAGAATTTTAAAAATGGTTACTGCTACTTGGAGTAGGAACATATTGGTAGAAATTGATGTAATCATCTTTTTAAAAAGAACTTTTTGTCAATCCTAGTTTTATGTAAGCCATGTGATATTTATTGCCTGGTATACTGAATAGCTGAATGGCTTAATATTTTACCTGTTGACAAGAACACCACCACCCTCCCCCCCCCATACACACACACTTTACTAGTTATTTTATAGGCTGTTGTTTTACACTGCATTCTGAAGATACTGCAGTAGCTTTATTAATTCAGTAATGTGAATTCATCTATTTTCTTACGGCCTGTAGGGTTATAGTGTATGTCTTACGCATAATTTCATTTTCTTGCATGTAATTTAAAGGAAGTAAATCAGTGCTACACTTAGTTGTTACTCCATCTGAAATTCGTTGTCTTTTGTGGTGCAACAATTTCATACTGCCTCCATTCTCTTTAGCTTAGAGTAGTATGGAATTTCTTGTTAGGAAGAGCAAAACTTTTTTCCCTTCAGACTGCAAGGGGAAATATGTAGTCCTTATTTTTTACCCTTCGCAAAGAGGCAGTTGAAATAATTAACAGTTTGCTGGCTTCACACATGCTGGGTGATTTCACTTACTCCTGGTGTTTAACAGGCAAACATTGTTGCCATTATGATCATTTTATCAATGTGAAATATCTTTGTTATTCTTAACTAAGGGTATTGCCTACGGGCTTGGCACCTAGGGGGAAAAATCAGTTCTTAAAAAGAAAATATTTACTGGATGGACAGAAATTTAATGCTTATCTAAAAGGAAAAAAAAAGGCATGTTGTCAAATTACTTCACATTTTAGCTGAGGAGATAAGTAACAAGAGAAATGCCAAATTATAGAGAACCAGTTATTTTGTTGAGAGTAACTTACAGTGGTTCCAAAATAGTGCGGACTTTCTACAAAGTATAGGAGCATCAAGGGAAACCCCTCTTGATCTTTGTCTTTAAATACTGAGGAATTAAAGTTCGTATTTTGTGAGTCACATTTCTCTCCTCAGAAACACAGTAAGTAATACATCTAAAAGAAGAACTAACATGTGATTGGGAAAAAAACCAAACACAAGATTTTGAGTGCAGTGAGGCACATGGTGATAAGTCATTTCAACAATAAATGGTACATGGTGCATATATTGTGATACCAGGCACTAGTGTGTCATGCATGTCTGTTTTTCATTTGTCCCATGTTATGAAAAGGATATGAATGGTATCTGACAACTTTGTGAAAGATTCAATAATCAGAAACCTTTATATTTGCAAAATGTGGAAATTTTGATGGTTTTGTACTGAAAGAACTATCCCAAGAACATTAATGTGTTCTTTGAGGTCATACAGTGATTTTTAGTTGTTAGTCTAGTATTTATCTTCATTGTTGCTCTGCTCTATGTTTGAGACAATTTTCTCAGTATTAATCTGTATTGGGTCTGGTTACTTTATATGAAGGGCCTGGTTTAAATATACAAAGAGAATTGATAAAATCTTGTAAAATCTCATTGAAGTGAATTCTGTTCTGGAGGCCATTCTGGTGGGTATTGGCCAAATGAATTCTCTTGGTAACTGCAATTTTCAGTTGTTTTCTGTGTTTTTTTAATATGTGGACCAGCGGCAAAGGATATGCCATCTTGTTCCTAGTCTCCTTGCTTACAGTCAGTAATAATCTTTAATTATAAATTGCCTTGAATTGGCATCAGTCTGTTGTCATTCTCTTTGAGAGGCAAGAAGACGAGCCAGCTGTGATCTGAAGAAGTAATATTTTTAAACTGAAGTACTGTTTTTTCCTGTATTATAATTGATGCTGGGAATTACTGATGAGCTTATACTTCTAAACAGCAGTGAACATAGCAGAAGTTTTATAACCATAGAAGTGTCCTAAAAATACTGTCAAAAGGTTTTAAATATCTGTTTATAGGTGATGGTACCTACACTCACTGTGAATCTCAAATTATTTTCTGTTTTCTTTCATAGAAGTCTTCTAGTTAATGTCCTTCTGTCTTTTTTTTTTTTTCCCCAGATAAGGATGCAAGTCATGTTGAAGCCGTATGGCCGCTTGAATAATGGGCATTAAAAGTCTTGGGAAAGAACAGCTGAACACATAACATGCTAAGTTGAATTTTGGACCTTTGCTTATGGAGCTGACCAGTCATTCCTGTCACCAGCTAGCAGTGCTGTTCCCTTGAGTTTTTGATGTTTGTGGTGCCAGCTTCTGATGCTGCCATTGCTTTCAAATGTCTGACAGATTTTTTGGTTTTAATACTGTTCTTCATACAGCAGCACAGAATGGGAGTTCTGCGGTTTCAGGCTGAAGTACTAGGCTAGGGTTTGCTGGCTTGAAGGCTTTCTGCTCTGATTTTCCTTTGTACTAGTTTGCAGTGAGGGTAATTATTCTGCAGTGAACTGCTGACTCCTTCCTTTCTGCATGGTTACTTTCCCAAGTTGATTGGTTCTGGTTACCAGAGCACATACCTATGTTTCTTACAGAAGTAAATTAATTTTTAAAGATGTGTTCTGGGAAGAGCCTTTGCATTACTTTCAGATTTGCAAGGCTTTTTTAACTCCAAAAGTGCACGAAGATATCTCTTCCTCCTTTCCCTTCTTTAGGGCACATACAGCTGTGGAAAGTGATTTGTTTGTTCTGGGCTTGGTTGTTTTTTTTTTTTTTTGGTTGGTCTTGCTGTTCATATGTGACTAGGTAATATGATTAATTTCCATCCTTGCAGTGCGTCCATTTTATTTATATGTTTTTTTGCATCATTTCAATTTTTTTTAATAGAACAAATTGAGTCTTTCTGGAAAGTTCCAGGGGAGATCTCCAGACTGTGGGGTAAAACTTGGGAATTAAGAGCAAGAACCGATAAATACTTAGGTTTGTTGGCTGAAATCACAGGGTAGCTGTAAGTTGTAATGCAAGATTTCTGTGTGCTGTGCCTCCAGTAATCAAACCTCCTGGTGGTGCATAACTTCAACTTAAGAAATTGTCATTAATTTGTCTCAGCGGCCGGAGCCTCATCAAATTTACTGTTTCACTGCTTGACATGGTGTTGAAGTAGGAAACAACTGCTTCTGCTATTCTAAAACTGGTAGTTGACTCCATAAATATATATTGAATTCAGTTAAATATAATGGGAAGTATTACTGAGTTGTGTGGACTTTTCTGCAGTGCAAAGTTTTGGTGTCTGGTGTGCTTCAGTATTTCAATTCTTTATTTAGCTCTTAACTGTTTTACCTGTATTGTTTGATTCACAGAATTGTTAGGGTTGGAAGGGACCTCTGGAGATCATTTAGTCCAACTCCAGACTGTCTAGTCCAACCCCAAAATGCTTTAAAAACTCACTGGATGTAGTGTGTCTGTAAAAGTTAAGGTACACAAAACTGGTAATGAAGAATCCTAAGTACACCACAACTGTGGGAATGAAAAGAGACCATTTAAGACTAAAGGAACATTAGAAATAGTCTCTCCATAATGTAAGTCTGTTAATGGCAAATAAAATCCTCTTTAGCAGAACTGTAGGCATTTTGTTTATTCCTAGTTTATTAGCATAGGGAGCAGCAGGTTGATTGGAGACTAAACAGGGAAGCAGAGATAGGAACATCACATCCCGGTCACTTAAATCCAGGGTTAAACCAAGATTCTTTTGCTCTGGGTAGACACAAAGGAGAAATACCTACCAGATGTCCTCAAGAAGTAAAAAAATCACACAAAGGTTTACTAGCAAGCTGTTGAAGATAAGGAACTTTGGCATTTTTGCCATGGCACAGACATAGCCCACTGTACATAGAAAACCTTTAAGCCCATTTGACCATATGTTCTGTGAAAAGAAAGAAAAAGGGAGGAAGATAGGAAAGGTGTAGAAAAACAGCCATAGCTACCAGCTCCTGGGTTCTAGCAGTGTAAAACTCCAAGGTGAAGATAGAGCTAAAGAACAGTGTGCTTACCTCAAAGTTAGCTTTTCTTAAAGACCCTTCCTCCCAGGTGGGACTTCAGGTCGCCAGGTCGCTTGGCCACTCAGGGGCTGGGTTAGGCAACACTTGGGGGCCTGCCTCCATTGTGCCGTGACTGACAGACACTGTAGGGCTGGGGCAGGGCACCACCTCCCCAGAGAAAGGCCTGACCCACCCCCTACCACAAGCCCCCAAGATGTCTTAAAACAGATTTCCAGTCTCTGACAGAACATTATTTGAACTGCTCCTTTCCAGCCTCTTAACAGAGACAAGGTAATCTTATATTTTGCATAAGGCTAGTATTTTCTTTCGCAGGTGATATTTGTAGACAGCTTCCTCTCTTTATTTTAAAACAAATTAATGGAGATTGGTCGTCATGGAATTTTGGGGGGTATCTAATTGCAGAAGATGGAATAAAGTATTTCCTTGTTTGTTGTGTCTTTGCTACTTGGCCTGTGATGTTCTAAGCCTCAAAATGGCAGCAAGTAGTAGGTGTAAAAGTTCACAAACTCTTGGAAGCATGTTTTAAGTCAGTCTTATTTGTGAAATATTATTGAGCTTTTGAATGTAGTTTAGGGTCCTGTATAATGAATTTCAGAATTGTTTCTGCTTAACACTTAGATGCTAACTTTCCTTCCTTTGAGTCTTGTTGCCTTTAAACATGACATAGCTCTGCTGAATTTTTCGGTGAACTATATTGATTACAGAGCCGCTAGCTGCAGTTTAGAGCAAAGGTGACAGTCTGAGAATGAAGAAAGCTTGGATTTGGAAACAAATGTGACCTTTCTGTTTTGTGAAGTAGCTGTGTCACTGAAACATATGATGATGAAAAGAGAAATGAAAAGAAGGCTTCCCAGTGGTCTGGCATCCGCTGGTGTATACTTGCTGTGATGGTGACCATAACTTTCCTTGTTAGAGGTGGTAGTAGCTTGCAGTGAGCACTTGCATCTGTAAAGGCACCAAATAATGTGTTTGGAATAGTTGTGAGGGAAGGGTAAAACAGTCTGTTTCCAAGAGAAATAGGAAAAAGCCAAATAAATATTGCATATTCTTAAGATGCTTATAAGAATCTAATGCTATATCTATTAAGCACAGTATACTTTGTTAGAAATATATTAGAATCCTGTTAGAACAAAAGAATGTGTGTTTGGCTGATTGTGAATAAGTGATAGGTGAATTTTCTTGGGGAGTGGGTGACGATTGCTGATGACCTAATCAGACAGAAGTGGAACAGCCAGGATGCCATTCTTTGAATTTAAAGCAAGCTGTCTGCACATCTGGAAGATGGAAGTATTGCAGTTCACTCAGGAGATCAGGTCTGGTCTGTGGTCATACCTGAATGAGGTGGTATGTGTTAGGCAGGTTTTTTGAAAGCTTTGTTTAATAAGATTATTGTCAATAGACAAATTATGCAGTAAATACAGGGGAACGTGCTACAGATCTGCTAATGCATGTAGATGCTCCAAGAGATGAGGGACTACAAGGAATCAAATGCACCAAAAGGCTGAAAAAATTATCTGGAGAGATGCTCCATTTTTGTGTATGGTAGTACTCAAGTATGTTTTTTGCTGTTAAGAATTATCAGTATCTTTATAGTATCTTTTATTAAAAAACCCACCCAAGATAATTTTGAAAGACAGATGTTGGTAATAGTTCTGTTATGTGACACCCTGCAGAGGTAAGACCAGGCTGAATAGGGAAATATTGGTTATGACTTCTGGGTGATACAAAATTCCATTTTTGTGGTCCTCTCTCAGCACCTTGTGTTGCATTTTCTGAGCAAGCTCTGTTTTATTTTTAGGATCAAAGCTTTGTGTTTAAAATGGAAGTTGATGTGAATGGAGAGTCCAGAACTGCCCTCTCTACCTTCCCTGTGCCCCTTGCAGAGGTGAGTTCTGCAGGCAGGATGGAAGCAGAAAAGCCACGTTGTTCCAGCACACCCTGCTCACCAATGCGGCGAACAGTTGCAGGATATCAGATCCTTCACATGGATTCTACCTACCTGGTTGGCTTCACAACTGGAGAGGAGCTGCTAAAATTAGCCCATAAGTGTACGGGAAGTGAAGAGAATAAAGGAGAATCTGCTCCGAACTTGGGCTCCAAACATCTTGATTCAGGACTTCAGCGTTCCTCGCGCTTGTACAAAACTAGAAGTAGGTACTACCAGCCATATGAGATCCCAGCAGTAAATGGAAGGAGGAGGAGACGGATGCCCAGCTCAGGGGATAAATACAATAAAGCTTTACCATATGAACCTTACAAGGCATTTCATGGTCCCCTGCCTCTCTGCCTTTTGAAAGGTAAAAGGGCTCATTCAAAATCCCTGGACTACCTCAATTTAGACAAAATGAGCATTAAGGAACCTGCTGACACAGAAGTGCTACAATACCAGCTTCAACATCTTACTCTTAGAGGGGATCGTATGTTTGCAAGGAATAGCACATGAGCTATCATCTCAAATTTAGAAATTATTTCTTATCTTCTCTCTGTTGCTGCAAAAATTCACTATTGTACTGTGTACATGACTGTCCACATTGTAGGTGGTTGTATCAGCTCAGTGTTACCAGAAAGTAATTTATTTGAATACCGTCTTGGCAATGCAATGTGTTACAAATACTTGGAGAGAGAAATCTTTCCTGAGCAAGCAGCTTCTGATGCAGATTTGGCTGCAGCTGGTGGCTATTTCTTTGGACATATTTTAACAAAAAAAGCTTTTGATTTTTGGGATTTCTTTTTTGTTTGTTTGTTTTTGTACAGCTAGATCTAGTATTTACAGTAATTCAACACTGAAAAATTGGTGATGTCTGCTTGGTTGTTGCTAATTTTGGCTTGATGTTAGAAACTGCTCTTGGATAAGTAATCAAGGAGGTTTTTTTGGTTTTGCGTTTTGTTGCTGTAGTAAAATGTATGGGTTTTTCTTACAACATGGATAGGAAAGTGAGCTCGACTGGACAAATCACTTGCTATTTAAACAATACAATTCATACATATTGAGACTGCGCTTGTACTGGTGATGTGGGTGAGATTTGTTCATAAAAGAAACCTTTGCTACTTGAATCCTGTTAAATTATTTTTTTAGTTTCTGCATGGAAGTAATTGCCTTGTCCTTTTTCTATAAAACATGTTCAAAATGAGTATTTCGGTTATTTAAAGCAAATCTTTCAGGGAGTGAAGATTTCTTTTTTTTTATTTTTTTTGTTAGTAGATTTTATTTTTATGCAGTGTTGAGACAGAAACTGGAATGTCATGTCAGTAATGTTTTTGATTTTAATTTGTGATTTTCATTTCATATATAGTAACAGAAGGTGTCAACTTTAGCATAGCTTTGGGAATTCTGTTGACTTGAAGCACACAGCATCAGCTCTGGAGGGCAGATTTTTTTTTGACACAAGTGCAAGTGAAATATATCTGTATCAGCATTGAAGATACGGTCTTGGATTTTGCAGCAGAATAATGCACTGGCTTACCTTTGTTACTTAATAAATTTTCATTTAAACATGACATCAAATGCAGTTTTGACAGTTGTATTCCTAGATGTATTTAAAACATTTTGGTAACTTCAGTTTAAAAATGAAATATAGTTTTCATACTGTGTTTTTTATAGGTGCCGTCTTTTACTGAAGCAGTGTGTAACTTGATTTTGGCTGATGACCTCTGCAGAAGTTAAAAATAATTTCATATGGCTTTGAAACATAAATTATTTGATCAGTTGTTTCTGATAGAGTTAAGATTTTGTTTGTTTGTTTATCACTCAGAATTACTAGAAAGCACTAGTTAGTGTGTGTGCTATGGAAAACGAACAGTTCTTACTCTGTCATTTCCACAGTTTAAATGAAGGCAGCCCACTAGAGAGCATTTTGTGGTTTGGTTATCTTCTTTTTAGGTTTATTAGAAACTACAAAAAACCCAATATTTATTTTTCAAAGTTAACTACACTGGTGTAAATTCAATGTATTGAACAATGATCTTGAAAGTAAAGTCTTCCTATATAGTCTTCAGTTTGAAAAACAAAATATGGTCAGATGCCAAAGAGATGGGGGCTTTGTTTAAGGAATAAACACCACTGTTTATTGAACTATCCAATTAAATTGTATTTCTGGCTGAAAAATAAAAAAGGTATTATAAATAGCTATTGGTGTGGATTCATTTGCTATGTAGGATAAAAAGAGGACCTTTAAAAAATACAACTTTAGACCAAGGAGCATTTAAAAACAACTTGAAACTTGGGGTCTTGGATTTCTGTGGAATAGATGCTTAGTTGTGTTCCTTTGTTTCAGGAAAAGGATATGCATTTACTTTATGTGCATGTTTCTAACATTGTCCAGTGCTGTAATTGTATGGCTGCACTAAGGGAGTGGTTGATGGCTCTCTAGATGAGTTCAGACATAAAAAATGTGTCGGCATCTTATCTTTGGTGATTTGTTTGTCTGTGTGCTCAGACGTGGTTATGATGTTTGCTTAACTCACACATTTGCAGCTCTCATAATGTGGGAAATACTACTTACACTACATCTAATACAGACTAAGCAAGGAATTGTTGATAGATATCTTACTTGTTTTTTCTAAGTTTCAGTGGTGCCAAAGAATCGGAAACAAATTTTCCAGCATAATCAATTTTTAAAAGTTCTATAGTGTGGTGTGGTTGAAGCCAGTTACCGAGCTTCACCGTAAAAGGATTATGTGCTAAAAAGACACAATAGGAAAAGGTCATCCTTAGTGAGAATATCGGCAGCAAAAACTAGAAAAAAGGCTTTGAATAAGACTAATTTTATAGTGGAGCTACATTGCAGATGTATAAATAAGTTGTTAAGCTGTTGTAGGAAAAATGTAGTTTAACACTGAGAAAGGTAGATTTATTACAATGCTAGTAGCTTTAAAGACAATGTCAAGCTTGGCAACCAACAGTTAAAAGTGCACATGTCTCTGCATGTTGTTGGAGCATTTGGCAAGTGCAGGTTTATTGATGATTCTGAGGACCGACTTCTTGCATGAAAGGTTTTCTGTGATTTCTTAGTTGGAACATCAGTTTCCATCGTGGGTGATTACGCTGAACACTGTGAGAGTGGCACAAAATGTGCTGGATAGACAGATCCTTAGAAGAACACAATGTTTGAATTACTGGGTTTTTTTTTTTCCCCCTCTTTCTCACAGTACATTTTTTAGCAAGAAGGTAATGCCGACTTTCCAAGTCCTTGAAAACATTCAGACAGATTATATGGGTTTTTTTCCCCAGGCATTTTGCCAGTGAAATATTTTTTCGTCTTCATTCCATCACAGAAGCACTAGGGGAAGATCAAACTACCTTCAGGTCTATGGAATGTGGAAAGCTTCCTTTCCTTCTTGAAAAGAGCAAGGGAGCATTACCCTAGTACTTCAATACCCAGTCTGTCTTATGCCGTTCTTAACTTGCTCTTAGCTTTAGTGGTTTGGTGGTAGAGAATGGCGTTGATGCAAACCTACATAACTGTCTAGGCCACACTAGAAGAACTGGAGAAAGAAGACTATCACTTTTGGGGGAAAAACCTGGAATCAGTTGTCTTGTGTTGAAAACAGAAGGTAAGGAAATTAACTGCCACCTTCCATCCATTTTTAGTAGACAAGTTCTCTCACCTTGCATATGCCTGGTATCACCTGTCAAGGAATTTGCCTAGAGTGAAAAGAGGGGGAGGGCAAAGAAGGAGAGCCTTGTGCAGTGCTTTCATTTCTGTGGAGAGTGGGAGGGCAGAAAGAATTCAGTAAAATACATTGGGGAAGGCTGGAGAAATAAATGGGAAACCTCAGGGGAGCAGTGCTATAAGAGAGGGAGGAGTGTGGTTTCAGTGTCAAAAAAGCCAGAGACATGGAAGAAGATAGTGTGCTGGTGTCAAATCTCTAGGAACCAATGGAGCATGTTTCTGCCTGGTTAAGGAGGCTGATGAGATGTCTTAGCAAAATGCTGTGATCAGGCTGGGCTGCAGTGAAGGTAGGAAGCAGGAGCTTGTGGCTCTGTGTGTACACTTCCATACTCAGAAGCTTAGATGAAATTGAGATGAGGATGCTGAAGGAATAAAATAATAATCTTTATTCCAATCGACTATGGCCTGAGTTCAAATCCGGTGGTGTTTTATGATACTGAGCAGCCCTGTGTGAATACGTAGATGGTGCAATTTTGTAGTCAGAGAAGCTGTCTGAAAAAGCAAAACTTTTGTCTGTTAAGTTCCTGTATTAATAATTTCAGTTTTAAAAACTTCAGAAACTTCCAAGCTTCGTTAGGTATTATGGTGTAAATACTAACTACAATGTCTGGTAGGATTATTGTTGCCTTCCATTTTGACATTTTGGTAGACTCTTGCGTGCTGAAGCTCCTTATGAGCTGTTTTTTCTGTGATAGTGAAGGAGACATAAGTGCTAAAATATGCAAGAACTTTGAGAACAGCATCGACAGCCTGAACCCTATGAGAAAATGGAGCAAGCCACGATTTGCTGTAGTGCTTTACATTAGCTGATTTTTCAGAAACTCAAGAAATGTTCAGAAAAAGCATTAGGTACTGGGATGCCTGTAGGAGTCTATTTCAGGCCAGGAATGTTGCAGAATAGAGCTTCATGGTGTGAACTGTAGTCTGCAAATGGATAAAAGCAGAAAGGAGAGAGAATGTCGTTGTGCACTGGAACATTCAGTGGTGGAACAACAACCTTTTAAGCTAAGCGGATGAAAGTGAAAAAAAGAATATATTAAATGCAAACTAATTTGTTTCTGCCTTACCACAGTGATTTTTACGTTTTTGATTTTAATTGAGGCAAACATCTTCCAATTTTTATGAAGAAAAATTGGAGGATATCCAGAACAGCTACAGCTCCAAGCAACTGACTGTATGCAAGATTTTTCCCTATCCATCTATAATAATGTTTTAGAATTTAAATATTTTTATTTTTATCAGGTATTCAATATTTAGCTGATAGTTTCTCAGAATTAGTCTTAATACCGTCCCTGCCCAGCTCTGTGGAGTCCCACCTGCCTTGGTAAAGAGATAGTTGGAAAAAAGTAATAATGAAATAGTGATGGGGGTGTCAGTAAAAATGGTACATAAACCTTCATGTAGATAGTGGCCATCCTATCGATTTAATAACTTTGAAGTAGAACTGCAAACCCCGGGGTAAAAAAGAATAATTCACCACTCCCAGGAGCAGAGATGGGATACAATGATCTGTAAAGACTTCTCTAATCTGTACGTTTTGTGAGACAGCCATGTTTCAGAGATGGTGAATTAGTTTTAACATTTCAGAGGGACTTTTAGAAGGCTGGCGTACCCAGTTCTAGAAACATGGAGTCATTTAGGTTAGAAAATACCTCTGAGATCAATGAGTCCAGTCAATAACCCACTGCCAAGTCCACACTAAACCATGTCCTTGAGAGCTGTACCTACAGGTCTTTAAATAGCTCCAGGGATGGCTATGCCACCGTAGCCCTCGGCAGCCTTGTTCCAGTGCTTGACAACCTTTAACATGAAGGAATTTCCCCTAATATCCAAACTAAACCTCCCGTGGTGCAACTTGAGGCTGTTTCCTGTTGTCCTGTTGCTTGTTCTTTAGGAGGAGAGCCTGACCTGGCTACACCCTCCTCTCAGGTCATCGTAGAGAGCAAAAAGGTCCCCCCTAAGCCTCCTTTTCTCCAGGCTGAGTCCCCCAGCTCCCTCAGCTGCTCCTCATGAACCCCATTCACTTCTCTGTACTCACACTAGCACCTCAATGTCTTTCTTCTTGTGAGGGGCCCAAAACTGAACACTGGATTTGAGGTGCAGCTATTATTTGAATGTTTTTAGATGCCTTCCATTTTCAGAAGGCCAGTGATGCATTTCAAATAACTACTTCTGTCTTCTTAGATCTAGGTTCTAAAAAATGTGGGGAGAAAAAAAATCTGTCTTATTCTTACATATATGATTAACTGCAGAGACACCCAAGATTTTAAATCAGTATTGAAATTGCTGTTGCGGTAATTGGTAACTTTTCTATCCGGCCTCAAAAAGAGGTATCTTTTAAAATGCATATAAATGTTGGCATTTTCCCTACTTACATGATTTAGGCTTCCAGTTAATGGGAAAATTGCCATTGGTTTTAATATTAGAGGATCTGGACTTCAGAAAAATAAAGCTGTGACACTGTTTTGCTATAAAATCTCCAATCAGCTGCCTGCATTCGTATCTCCTCTGGAGTTCTTGTTGATTAATTTAGAACTTCAGCCAGAAGGTAAGACATTTTTTGGAATGAAAAGGTTGCCTCAGGTGGGCAATTTTCCATGGAAAAAAAATCTTACCCGTGCTTGTAAGACATCGCTGCCTGAGTAAGAAAGCTACTTGTGAAAGTCCGCCATGTAGATGCTCATGTCCCCAAGAGTAGGGTTAATGAGGAACACCGAAACAATGAACAGGTAGATCAGGCTGCAAAGATAGAAGTGTCACAGAAGCAAAGTAAGTAAGTAATGGATTTCGAACTGAACTGCTGCACTTTGTCTGTTTGAAAAATGTTATTAGTTGAGACTTGCTTATGTCAGCAGAAGTAATTTTGGGGGCACTATTTTTATTTTTATTTGACAGTGAGCTAACAGAAGAAGGCAGAAACCTTATGACAGCAGCTAATGCTTAGCACTAATTTATGTAAATACTGCCAGAAAAACAAAAGGCAGGAAGTATGTGTGTTAAACAGAGGAGACATGACAGTGGCTTAGTTCAGTGACTGGAATCACTCAAGGTATCATTTAAAGACAATTTAGAAAAACAAACTCATAACAATAGGTATCTGCAGTATTCTACTCGCACAAGTGAAAAGTTTTCTCATATCTTTGGTCTGGGAAGGCCATTTAATCTTGATGTGATGTGAAATGGTAGTAATCCTAACTGATCAATTGGTAGAAGTTGAAATTTCTTGCAGAGGGAAGGGCAGCAATGCTGCTTCCTGGGGCAATTTCTACACAGAAAGTAATCATTCTGATTAAAACTCCTTTTGAGACTGAGTATTTTCTCTAATTGGAAGACTAAATGTGTCTTTAATCACCCATGTAATATGACATCATCAGGATGCTATGAATTGGCTGAGGGATTAAATGCCCACTATCAAAATGCAACCTTAATTCTGAAGTTGGAAAACTACAAGGCTGTCTTTTTTTAGTTCTTTCATCAGCATTAGTTAATATGAACCCTGACTACATGCTATAGCTGAATAAAAAGATCTGTATTAGAATGTGTGCTAAATGTAGTGAGGTTTTTTTTTTTTTTTTTAGCAGACAGCTGCTTTCTCAAATAATTTTTCTTTGGCAATTCATGGGAATATGCTTTTCTGCACTTTGTTCCAAATGACACGGAACACTTACCTCTGGATGAATTACTGGGATACCTCTGTAGTAGCATTTACAGTTAGATTTATAATTGTTATAGGAATGAGGAAGTCAGGTAACTCACAGAATTTATCCACAGAAATCGTACTCGTATTATAATTACGTAAAAGTGAGGCAGTCCAAAAAGCAAGAAACCTCCAAACAAACCATTCTGTTAAACCATGTCTGACGCATTAGAAGATTTTGGGTAGCTATCACAGGGGAAAGGCTGACATTAACAATTTAAAAGCCTACTTAAATGCACAGGACAAGGCAGACAGTGTATGATGGACTGCTTAGTTGGAAACAGGACTATAAGATGGTTCGAAAAGTCACTTTTCTAAGGAAACAAAAGATGGTAGTGAAAAGTTCTCTAAATGCATCAAAAGCAGGAAGTCTTTTAGGGGACGAGTGAGGAGATGACAGGAGGAAAAAATGTCAAAGAGGTGCTTGAGTGATGAGACTGACAGACTTGGTGAATTCCTTGTTTCATTTTTAATTGCTGAAGGTGTTGGGGAAAGTCTCATGCACACAATAAATTATTTGTACCAAAAGGATCAGACAACAGGTTATCAAAACAATGAGGAATTATTTATTTATAATTAATTCAAAGTAGAGGATACTTAACAGGCTCTTTGATTTAAAAATGTGGGGGGAAAAAACCTGCATGAAATCTCAACCCAAGGATATTGGATTGATTTCTTTATTTTTTTTTCCTTAAACATTGAATTAATCAATTGACGTTAAAAATAGATTATTAAGGGAGTTGTCCCATTTTCAGACAGGGGCAAAGTCCCTTCTGAAAAAATGTGTTCCAGCCATGCAGGAGTTACTGCGCTCAGAGCAGGGGTGCATCAGGCTGCCCATTAAAGCTGAGGTGATGCCAGGCTTGTAGTCTTGCAGTGTCTCTTTGACCTCTTGGTTAGGAATGTATTTAAGAAGTCTACAGATGGAGCAACAGCTGGTAAAGCACAACTGGACAGGGCAAAAATACCCATCTGCAGCCAACACCCTTGTGGGATAAGTCTTTGCTATACTCCGTATTCTGACTCACTTTGACTAAGTCATCTCCAGCACCCTCTTGCTAACAGAGAGAACAAGGGAGCAAGAGGAGCCAGCTTGATTTGAAGGAAACACATGCAAGTGTTGAACCCCATGGAAATGCAGAGCAAGTGAGCTGCCTGGGCTGTGGCATCACCCGAGGGACCTGAGCACACATGAGAAATGTGAGATGTTGGGACAGCATGGCTTCTCTCTGAAGGGAAATCCCGGCTGACTAAACTTGGTATGTGTTCCCTGAGTGAGTCAGAAAGGGTACAGGTAAAGCTGTCTAGTAAGTGTTCATAAAGCCTTTGATGAGGTTGTACACCTGAGGTTATTAAAGCATGAAAGCTACCACAGGATTGGAGGAGAGATGGCCAATGCACAGGAGGCAGAAATGGACCTTGGAAAGTGAAGAAACTTTTGGAAGCTGGTTGAATTTGGGGGGATACTGTCAGGACAAAATGCAAAACAGTAACCTCCTTACTTTGTGTAGTGGATTATGAATGGAAGCCCCTTTAGTTCGTAAGTGTTTCTTAAAACTAAAAATAAACTTGGTATAAGATACCTATAAGTAATCAGTAGCCTAGATGAGCTATAGTTTAGCAATTCTCACATACTGAGGGTTGTTACTCTCATGGATGTTTGGTTTTTAAATTTAAATGTTTTAAAACTTAAAAATTAATTTTTCTCATAAATTGCAACCATATTATTAATGTCAGGTGTAATCTTCTTTGGTGATTATGATGGAACAGGAAAAATGAAACTACTTGCACTGTCTCTTTTGTCTCATATCAGACTTAACAGTTCAAATTATTTCCTGCATCCTAAGGCTTTATTTGCAGTTATTGCCTTGAACTTTGGTAATGGGTGAAGATGCAGCAAATATCCTTGAGAGAGGAGTTAATAATTATTATTACACATAGTGGATGAAACATTGTTATTCAAGCACCCCTGTTGAAAGTAGGTCCATAATTCATAATGGTTCTTGATTGCCTTTTGAGAGAGTCTGTGGATTAAAATGTATTTCCTACTGTCCTGAACCTTGGATTGGTGAAACTCTTTTACTGGAGATGGAATTTCTATATTCTTTTCCTTCCTTCTGTTCTTCCTTCCTTCCATCCTTCCCTGAGTCTGAAAGAGTTAAGACTGGGAGAGGCCATTATAGTGTTCAGCCTGATCTTAATATAGCATCCAGTATATCCATGCGAGATCCATAATTTCTGGTTGGAACTGCATGTTCAACCGCACCTTTAGCCATTGTGCCCTTAAGCCTTCTTATTTCCCTGCACTGTCACTAGGCATATTAAAACAGAGATTTTGAAACTATTTTAATTTTCAATTGAAAAGTCTGGTTTTATTTAAAATAGGAGTTTGCTTTTTATAATAAAATAATCTAAAATTCACCATTGCCAGAGCTTCCTTAGACAGCAGTGCAGAGAGTTTAGACTTTCCTGAACAAAGCATTGGCCTACATTAAAAGCTTCCTGTCTTTTTCAAGTCCCAAGCTGCAGCCAGAGGCTGAACAGGGCTGCACATAGTCTG
Organism: Ifrita kowaldi; assembly: GCA_013398055.1. Lineage (NCBI taxonomy): Eukaryota > Metazoa > Chordata > Aves > Passeriformes > Cinclosomatidae > Ifrita > Ifrita kowaldi. Next base: position 14,513 of record VZRS01013127.1, on the reverse strand, counting down.
GTTTACTTAAGAAGTCTTCTTTGAGTTGCTGCGCTTGTGTTTATGTAGAAAAGCAGGATGTAGCCACGAGTTTGCTACATGGTAGTGCAGTCTGCGATACTAAAAGGGTAGAAGCAGTCTTCTGGATCACCCATGCTCAAAAGCTCCCTGCTCCTATTATGTGAAAACTACTGTCACACCTTAGTTAAAGACAAAGTTCTGGCTAATTCTCATGTAGTAATTACTTTCAGGCTCACATTTCCCTATTGTTGAGAGGCAGCTATATTTTAATGAACATTTTTGTGGCATAGTTTCCTAGGCTGTTCCGTGCTAATCTAAATTTGGACTGAATAACTATAGATGGAAGCCAGCATCTGGTACGTTGACTGTAAGGATTCAAAAAGGTTGCGTTTTCTTAACATGCATCTTCTTAAAAAAAAAAAAAAAAAAGCAGGGCACAAAAGTTGTGGTGTTCTATGCTACCAAAAATATGAAAATTGACAGTTTTTCTATTTATTTTGGCTTAGTATGTCTCATGAATTAACATTTTAATTCACTCCCCCTTCCATTATGTTCCCATGCTTTGCTTTGTGTTAGCAGTCACAGTGTACCACCATCTATGGGCTGCTTTATCTTGCTAGAATGATACAAAATAGATAAATTCTTCTGGAACAAGTGGCACCCTCATATACCTGTGCGGTGGAATAACTCTATGCATATTATTCACATAGTCTATTTTGAATTATTGTTTTCCCCTTGCCCCAGTAGTCCCAATTAGTGCTATTTTTCTCTGCATCACAAAGCTAACGCCATCTCAAATTCAGTGTTAAAAAATTGTGCAGTCAACTCTCAAACAGGGTTTCAGAACTAAGTAGTAAAATTAGAAAGTACACGAAGCATTACTCAGAAAAATAAATGTGTTCCTTGCTTGGGTATTAACCCTCTGGAGTGTACATGTGTTTGTATTCTGTGAACATAAAATATTTCTCAGGACCAGAACCTAGTAAATTTCTGTAGTATGCTGTGGAGCCTGGGACAAACTGAATCCCGTAAGATGTGGCAGTTGCTAGGGTAACAAGCATTATTTGTGACTGCTTATTATAAGAACTTCTCTTTGTGAGGGGGCTTTTTCCTTCTTTCTTCCTTTTTTGATTCTCTTTTTCTTATGTAAAAAGGGGATGGGAAGTGGCATTCCATTTCCACACTTTTTGGAGCAAAACATGATGGGTGATGGACCCCTACTTTAACAAATAGAAAGAGAGAGGCTTTCACAGACAGGGCCTCGTTTATATGTGCAAGAAATGTTGAATTTTAGAAAAGCACCTCTGACTTTTCCGAGCTTTTCTATGGCAGTAAATTTTGTTCCTGATGACAGCACAAATGCTTTAAGCAGAATAAAATTAGTTGGGAAATATTGAGTGCTGCTCATGTTGCTTCTTATTGTAATTCAGTCTGAAATCATAGGAATCAAAAGAAAAGATATAACAGTATTTGCAAAAAGAGAATAAAAACATAAACATTTCATGGATTTCTTTTTTTTTTTTTACATTAGCAGTTATGGAAAGAATACAGTATTTTGCCTATTCACAGCAAGAAGGAAGAGAGGACTACAGGCACTGAAATGAATTTGCTTTTAAATTTTTTCTTCCATTTGGCATCTTATTATTAATTTTAAAACACACTTGCAAGTTTATTCTGCTTAAATGTGGAACATCTATTTCCAATCCTTTTCATAAAAAATTTGGTCTCTAACTTTTTCTTTTAAAAAAACATCAACAATGTATTTTTACTTTGAAACAGAAATGAGCACATTTGATATGATTTTATTGCCAAATCATCTCTGCTTTTTGGTGTTTTTTTGATGAAAATAAATTTGGAGGAAAGTTGAAAAAGCCTACTATTTTCAGTGCAGCCTTAGCAACCAACCTACTTGGTCTCAGAAGATATTGCAACTTGTTCTACTTATATGAAAATTAAATGTCACAGTGATTTCTTTAAAAAATTGCGAAATAATTGCTTTGCTTTCAGTCATTTTCCCCATATCCTAAGAAAAACCAGAGCTGTTTGAAACCAAATACCAGCACTTAAAATGTGAGTGTGTGAATTTAGCCATTACTTCTGAAAGTGAATGATCTTTTATTATAAATACGAGTATTTGCTGCTCTTACTGAAGACAGCAAGTCCGAATACAAAGCATGGGTGCAAGTCAGGGGATTTTAGGAATTCATGTCTGAAAACAGTAATTGACTTAAGCTGGAAAGATCATCCCAAACCCACTCGCTGGAGGCATTCTTTCTATTGCTTTTAGACATGGTAGTTGATGCTTTTTAAAACACAAGAAAAAATTATTTTAGCAGTCTGAAAAAAAGCAGTAATTGCTTTTAGCCATTCTCCAAACTATTTACAAGCTCATTCTGAATTTTCTAAAGAGTTTTTAATGAATCATGGAAGCTGAGTTGGAAGGGACCTGTCAGGATCATGGAGTCCAACTGCTGGCCCTGCACGAGGCCCCCCAAGAATCATGCCATGGGCCTGAGAGTGTTGTCCAAATGCTTCTTGAACACTGTCAGGCTTGGTGCTGTGATCACTTCCCTGGGTAGCCTGTTCCAGTGCCCAAACACCCTCTGGGAGAAGAACCTTTTTCTAATATCTAACCTAAACCTCCCCCGATGCAACTTCAGACCATCCCCTTGGGTCCTGTCTCTGGTCACCGCGAAGACATTGCTGAAAGTGATCTCTTACAAAAATGAAATGATAAGTTCTCTGTTTTCACCCAGTAACAAGTTCTTGAAGAGTGGCAGGGTTTGCATGCACAGGTTATCTTAAAAAATCAGAGCCTAAATTTCAAACTCTTTGTGACAGAACTTGATTCTCAATGCAATATTTAAGTGGCACTGGTAATCCTATAAAATAAATTTAAAAAACCTTGTGTCATAACACCAAACGAAATTGAAATGTAAAATAAAAAGCACCTTAGGCTTTTTGTATGGTAGAGTTTATAAGAAGACATAGAGTTGTGATAACATTTCCTTTCCTAGTTTGTGAATTCACAAACTAGAAAATTCTAGTTGCTTCAATAACTTTGTGAAGTAATTTGATATTAAGAGCAAATAATGCCTAGAGATAAATACAAAAACTGTAAGCTGATGTAGGCATGATTTTTGCTAATTGCAATATTGTTGGGTAATCTCCCTGTTTTAGTGGTAAGAAACTTGTCTCTCTTTTAGATGCTATCATTGCTGCCTGTCATCTGCGATAATACAGGCTAAAATACATCACGTTGTGAAAGCTCCTTTTTCTGTGTCAAGATACTTACCTGCTTTTGTTAGGCTTATTAAATATGGCACACAAAAAGGTCTGTTACTTTTAACTGATGTTTCCATATGTATCCTAAATCAGTGAGAAGCAGCTGAGCAATTTTTAAAATGGTGCTTAGAGAGATTCATTGTCAGCACAACAGAAGGGAAGCTCTCAATGAAGCAAGGTAATCATAAGTTTTCTTTGATAGTTCGCTAAAGATGTGATCTGAGCATGAATGGAATTGTTTGGATTTCTAGTAATAACTAGGAATGATTTTAGGAGGCATCCTGCAAAGCTACAGTCTTTTTGTACCTATGACCCTGTCACCTGTACAGCCTTGCAGAAATCATAGAACTTTGCAGAAGAGCTGTGAAATAGAAGCATGGTGGAGGGATTGCTACAACATCTACAGCAAGTGTGGGGACAACCTAATTGCATTATTGTAGCTCAGGGCTTGAAATAACATGTCCTCCTAAAACAGCTGCTTAAACTTGATATAGCTAGACTATTTCTCTGGGTGTGAGTGAGATCACACATAGTTAAGTATTTACTGCGAATCTAGTCCATGCAAAACTGGACAGAGTCAATTCACTTCTTTTGTCACCTGCCAGCATAATCCCTGTCTTTGTTGCTCCTTTACTTTTTGTTCTTTTTCATTTAAGTTATAACTTCTGTTTTGGTTAAAGAGTTTATCTCTTTGGACATCTTTGTACAACATCTCTTTTGTTGCAGGCTTCTGTTGTGACCCTTAGACATGATAATAATAGTATTTAGAATCATAGAAACATAGAATCGTGGAGTGGTATGGAACCATGTCTTGGAAAGATCATCTAGTTCCAACCTCCTTGCCATGGCAGGGACATGTTTCACTAGACCAGGTTACTCAGAGCCCCATCCAGCCTGACCTTGGACACTTCCAGGGATGGGGCATCCACAGCTTTTCTGGGCAACCTGTGCCAGGGCCTCACCCCCCTCATAGTAAAGAATTCTTTCCTAAGATAACTTACACTCTTTCAGTTTGAAGCCATTCCCCTTCATTCTGTCACTACATGCTCCTTTAAATAGTCCCTTTCCATCTTTCTTCTGGGCTCTCTTCAGTTAATGGAAGGCCACAATTAGGTCATAGATCACAGGATCCATTCTCGGCTAGTGTTGGTTCTAGGTTTTTCCAGGTGCATCTCATTTTCCAGCTTGATGCAATTCTTTCTTTAAATTATTAGTACTAATATGGAAAGATTATTTTTAGTTCTTGAAGTCTAAAATGGATTATATACAGAAGATAAAAAGCTGACTAAGCACAGACAGGAGGTGTGCAATAGTGAAATTAGCTTGAAATAAATTATATTACTTGAGGTGAGTGGGGAAAAGGGCTTTGATATTTTACCAATTTAATGCTAGGATTCAGGGAAGTTTAGAAGAAATGTCCTTTCATGTAGAAAGTGAACTTTACTTTTTTTAAGTAAACTCTTGCTGGTTTTTCAGTAGTAGGAATTTTAATTGTGAACTTTACAACAGTAATGAGGCGGCATTAAGTATGGTAAGGTATACCATTCCACTTCTGTACTTCTATAAAAGGGGTCTTGCTGTCTGAATTTGTGCTCCAAAAAAACCAATGGCAGAATAAAATGCAAGGGTGGGAATTTGTTAATAAAATCCAAAACCTTCAGTCAGAAATGTCTCTTGTAGTAAGATTTAGCTTTAATAACAGTCCATGTCAGCTCTTTTTGGTGAATGACTCATAGGATCCATGCTTCAAAAGAAAAGGAGCCATATCTCCAAATCATATTTTCAACTGTATGACTATTAACAGAGAAGTACTGTTATTTCTCAATGGAATCAAGTTTTGCTAAAACAGTGTGGTATAATCATGAAACTAAACCACTTTCTTACTTGCATGTAGCATGCATCCAAATGTTACATATAGGAGAATAAAGAATAACTATAATTTGGCCTGGTTTTGGCAGGGGCACAGCTAATTTTCTTCCAGTAGCTGGTACAGTGCTGTGTTTGAATTTAATATGGGGGTAATGTTGATAACACAGGGATGTTTTTGTTACTGCTGAGCAGGACTTGCACAGCATTACGGCCTTTTCTGCTTCTTGTGCAGCCCCACCAGTGAGAAGCTTGGGGGCACAGGAAGCTGGGAGGGTACATGGCCTAGACAGCTGATCCCAACCCACCCAAGGGATATTCCACACTCTGTGGTGGCATCTCAAAAAACAAACTGGGAGAAAGCTGGTTGGGAAGGCACTGGTCGGGAACAGGCTGGGCGTTGGCCATTGGTGGGCAGCGGGCAATTGTGTTTTACATCTCCTTTTTGTATATTCTAATTCTGCTAATTCTGTGTTTTTTTGTTGTTTTTATTTTCTGTCCCATTTCTGTTCTGTTAAACTGTCTTTACTCAACCCAGGTATTTAACTTTTTTCTTTTTTTTCCTAATTCTCTCCCTCATCCCAGTGGAGGTTTGGGAATGAGTGAGCAGCCCTTTGGTGTTCAGCTACCTGTGGGGTTAAATCACAACAGAATTCTAAAGGAAAAAAAATTTTCAATTCTTGAACTATTATCTTGTGAAGAAAGATTACAGGGCCAAAGTATGTTTAGCTTAGTTTAAGAATGACTGAAATGAACAGCATATTCCTGATACATTTTTATGTCTTCCAAGTGCTATGGTAATAAGAAAAGTACTGTATAATAAACACTTGGTACCAAGTTGTAGCAAATATTAAAGAACAGCTTGTAACAGAGTGGTACAAGAGTCTGTGCCTTAGGAAAACAAGAGATTATATGGCCAGCTAAAACCAATGTAAGAGCAATGAGTATAATGATTTTCTTTCGTCACTTCAATAGAATGAAATAAACTCATACAGGTTGTCCTTTGCTTCATCAAAATGAATACCATGCTTTTATAAGAATGCTAACTGGAAATGAGTCTGTAAGGTAGATGAATTTTTTAATATGAAATGTGTGTCAGCATGAAACATATGCTAAGTATTGTGGATTGATTAGTAAGAGAAGAAAACTGAAATAACTAGGAAGAAGGGAAATGATGCAGTGATATATATTAATGATATGCATTAATTTTTAATAAACAAATGTGAGCGTTCTGTGGCTGGCCTGTGTTTTCACATGTACAGCTAATTAACATCCAGATTTCTAAGAAGCATCTTTTAAACTGGAATAAACAAGGGCCGTAAAAGGTCAGCACTTCCATCATTGTTTGGAGGTTTTCTTCACTGCGTTTGAGACCAGAAGCTGACATATATTTTTACAGAGTAGCAGTTTTCAGGCCTTCTCAGGAAATGAGTTCAAACATTCCAGTCTCACGCTTTCCATCTTCACTTTCAGAACCTAAACACACCTTCTGGCGGTGTTGCACAGTGTGAAACCATGCTGGCATTGTTTTGGGTGCATGGTTTCTGTATGTGTGTGCACAGCTGAACAGCTCCATGCCCTTAGCATTAGTAGTTGCTTTGAAATCCAGCCCAAGGCAGATGAAGTTGGTTGGTTGTTACTGTAGTGGTTTCTGCCTGTGCTACTGCAGCAGGAACCTCAGGACAGAAAGCAGTTATTCGTCTCTTTCCTTTAAACGTTGCTTCAGTTAACATAAGGCAGTTTAAAATCACATTTCTTTAAAATATTTAAAATACAGGGAAAATTCAGTCAGGACTTGAGAGTAATGAAATGTGAAGGAATTGTTAGACATGAGCAGAAATGTTTTTTCTGGGAACTGAATACGGTGTAGTGAAGGCTTAACAGTTCCTGATACAAATGTTTTTCTTTTCTCAAAAAAATGGAGGGATGGATGGGGAGCCCAAATGCCATGGCCTGGCTGAGCAGTAGGAAGTCAACTATCATGACATCTCACTATCAGACGTGAATACTCAACCTTCTCTTTCATCTGTTCAATCGAGAAAGCAGGAACATTCGAGAAACATACAAATAAGATAAATTTTATTTTGATTGATAAGATGTGAAGAAAAGTTGTTTCTGTAGTGGTGCCTAAATTATTTTGGGCTGCATGTAAGAAATGAGATTTTTTTTTTTTTTTTTTTTAAATAATAATGGCTTCTCATCTCAGTTGCAGCATTTCTCTTTTTATTTCTTTTTTTAAACAAGCAGAATTTATATGCACAAACAGAATTAAAATCCTCATATAGTAAGAATTGAGTTAAAATAAAAATTGCCAAAAGGAATGGTTTCATCTTATAATACATGCCACTCTCCAATATCACACTGAATTTTTAGATTATTTCCCTGATCAATTATTATTTAAGACTCTTGTGTAATTATCTGCTCACAGTGTTATAGTGCCTTTATGGGTACATTGCATAAAATGGCATACTCAAACTTAATCCTTCTTTTACTACTAATCATCTGCAAGACCACTGCTTATTTGGCTGCTTCAATTTAGCCTTTATTCCAGCCTAAATATCACCATTATATTTAGGCCAATTATGTCTCCAAAGCTAGACTTCTGTGTATAATTATAACTTGCATTTCCTGCTAAATAACTAATAATTTAATCCTTCCTGGAAAATAAACACCTCAGGATTAAGTCTGAAAGTTGGGGGTTTTTTATCAGGATGTACTTGTTCTTGATAACCGGGAAAAAGGTCACATTGAAAAATTGGTTTGCTGCGGGCCTCCTGTCATAGAAGAAAGCACCTTATTATTATTCAGTGACGATTTTTGATTCAGTCCCCCTACTATCTGCTAATGCATGAAATATCAGCTGCCACATTCTGGTTTGTGGTCAAAAGCTGAGGGCCTACAGCACAGTCAGTCTAATGTCTTCTGGCTGTGAGTGTGCCATGTGGCAGGAGACTGGATGAGCCTGCAGATTTCAGTAGGCATCAGAAAACAGAATGAGTGTTGCACTGTGCCTGGTCAGCCCACACGCTCCATTCCAGTTGTTCTCTGTGGTGCAGGGGAGTGTTGATAGTGTGCTGGAAAGCTGGCACCACCACGGGTTTTGATTTCATCCAGGTAGGAAAACAAAGTGTAAAATAGGAAGTGGGACGTCTGCCAGAGAGAAAGAAGTGTGTTTTCCTGGGACCAGGGAGTCCTCACTCAGGCAGGAGTCAAAACAGTGGCAACAATGAGAGCGGAGGTGTGGGAGAAAATGGCACTTTCGGGTTGGAACCAAGTATCTAACACAGGCACATCAAGAACGTACATGTGAACAACATAAGGGACTGTTAGGAAGGGGAGGAGGGCAGAAGTGAGTAATGCCTAATAGCAGGAAGCATACAGAGTTCATGGCATGTGAATGAGTATTAGTGGAGGACAGCAGTTTTTGAAAGCTGGACAACAGAACAAGCTGAGTCCAAACTTTGAGCCCTGGCAGGGGGCTCACAATTTGGTCACTGCAGAGGATTTCTAAAAACAGAAGGAAGTGTTTGAAGAATTTACAGAAGATATGGGAGAGGAAAGAAAGGGAAAAACAAAGGCCTTCTGGAGATACTCAGTTAACCTGAGTTTGAGATGGGCACAGAGCACTCAGGTCCCTTGTTCGCATCACTGCTGGACAAGTGAAACGTGGGTGTGGGCTGCAGGCAGGACCACAGCAAGATAAATAATAATGAATGCCATCTGAATAGCTAGGTTCAGACATGCAGTGACTTCAGGTGGAAAGCCAGGAATTGTTTAAAATAATTTCTTCAGAAATTTTATGTGTTTGTATCAAAAAGTCTTGGACATTTACTATGAATTGGGGTAAGGTGTTAAACCAACACAAAGCTTTTTAATAGGCACTCCTTAATGCCTGTAAATATTTAGGTAGGGATTGTCTGCTTCCATTAGGATTCTAACAACAGAGGTTTTCCTATCTTATTTAAATCAAAGTCCAGTGGAGCAGCTAATGAGATGAAGAGTTGAAATATAATCTTAGGGACATATTCTCAGATTTTGAACAGAAAGCTGAGTGTGAGATTCATAGAGTACTGAGTACTCTGGATATAAATAGCTTTCTGTAGCATCCAGTTAGAGGGCTGATCTTTATTTACCATTCACAGCCCAGACAAAAATAAAGTCTTTAATTAAATGTTAACCTTGGATAATTTTCCTTAAATGTTTTTAATAACATTTAAAGATTTTATAAATTAAATACTGACCTTTCAAACTGAAAAATAAAAAATCTAAGGCCTTTTTTCAATTTCACTTTTGAATCAAAACAACTGAAATGCCAATGAATTTTTGAAATTCTTTTAAAGTTAAATTCACAAACTTTGGAATTTAGAAGTTTGGTTGAAAAATCTTCCAGCAGGTCAGCTGCAAAAAATCCTATACACTAGGATTCTCTTTACTAATCTGTTAATAAACTGATCTGTGGTCAAGCCGTATACCTTTCTGTGTTCAGATAATTACTGTTTTCTGTGTTCTTTCTGTTACATACATTAAAATTAGATAAAAAATAATGAAAAGCAAAAGTAGGCAAATAAGTATGTTTGCTTTGGACTTACATAATTTTTCTTTTCCTGTTGATACAGGTATGCGGGTAAGTATTCAAACCCCTTTAAACACAGTTGAAATGACTGCAATAAATCTATATGAGACTTGAAGAGTGTGGAGCCCACAGATATTTGTATCATCTTTTTATTGGCTCAAACTGACATCACTTGGATCTCAGAAGAGATAGCAGGGGAAAAGGATTTGGCAAAGTTCACTCTATCTTGGTGTAATACATGACAGTAGCCTTCCTGGGAAGGACAATTCCAACCTGTCTAGACTCCTGAGTGGAATGTTTTCATGAAGTATTTGAGAGTTAAATGTGAATACATTGTGAAGGATCTATTTTAAATGCATTCCCAAAATAATAGCCACAAAGCCCAAGGATATATCCATATGAAACATTGATTTCCTCAGAACATAATCCCTTCACCCCTGGATTTAATTCCTATCTATTCAGCTTGTGCTAATCGATTCTCCTTACAGCTATTCAAGCAATTAATAAGATAGATTTCATGCAAATGTATGGTCTTGTATGTCTCCTTCAGTTGTAACAACAAACAGAAAAAGAAGGATGAAATAAAATTTCTGCAGAGAGGAATGGAAGGTTTTATGAAACCTGCAGTACATAACTCTGGTCTCATAGTACCTGAGTGGTAGGTAAATGTCAGGGCTACTAGGTGTGTAATTGTGGTCTTCATAATTGAAATATTTTCTCTGTTGGTCAAAACCAGAAGAAATATTAAGCAATGGATTTAACATTTTGTTCCTCCTTCAGAGGCTTGGCTACAATGCCGCTTCTTATTGTCCGCAGAAGTAGCTGATACCCATCCACTGCAATGAGAAACTCACATTGCATTTTAGTGTCTCTGATCCCTCAGGCATGGATGTATTTCTTCACAAAATTTTTACTGCTATCTCTCCATACAGAGCAACATTTCACAATTGTGTGTGGTCTGTCAAACCGGCCATACTGACTAACAGTAGCATATCTCAGGTCACTTTTCAGAATTCATACCTACAGAGGTAAGCCTCTGTTCTGAATACTGCTAGTTTAGCTTTGGTCAGGATCTATGTTTAATTTATTTCAGTTTCCTTTATTTCCTGAGAATAAATAAAGCTTTGGGTATATGATTATTAAGCTTTTCATGAGGCGTATTTATACTCCAGCAGGGTTGCTAATGTTTATGGTCCTTTTTCATTATTTTGTGTATATATTAAAAAAATATATGTACATACTCTATGCATTTATATTCTTAATATTAACTGCAGCATATTCAGCTTCTCTGAAAAGAAATATATCCTGCCAAGACAGGTAGTAACACATTATAATATAAGGTCTCTGACAATGTAGGTAGAAATTGTGACCTATTTTATCTTGTTATAGTAATACTATGAGAAAATTACTGATCTGCTTATTAGAGAGGCCAAATGCCTGCAGGTCCTGTTGATTCCTGCTGGGGTGGATATTCAGCAATCCTGTAAACCTGACTCTAAGTGTTTGCCACAGACATCTTTAAAATAGTCATTGCTTCTTTGGCAAGAACATGAATATGAGAAAAGTACTGGTCATCAGCTCAGTATATTCCAGAAGAAAACCAATCTGTTATGTATTGTTCTCCTATGATTCTCCAAGAACTGTTAGTAAATAAACACTACCCCTTCCAAACCTCTGCTGTTATTGCTGATGATGCTGTTGCACAGTTAATGTTCTGGTGTGATAAGGGGATATGTAAATTAAAGATCTTTTTTGAAACAGGAGGTGTTTAGTGTTTCCCAGTCTTAATTCTGTTTTTGTACATGCTGCTTGCCTCACGCATTAAAAAAATATAATTAAGATAAACCTATTTAAATTATGTGTGCATTGCAAGTAAAGCAAAGTTGTAAATCAAATACTGTCTGAAACTTTAAATCAGAATGTATTAAAAGTATGCCAATTAAAGTATATGTTGTGTCTGATTTGAAGACTAAAAAATCGATTATGTATTTCTGGGCCACGTATACAAGATATACTGCCTTGAAATAGGTTATGTTAACCCCTTGCTTCAGTGGAAAGGAAATTTTAGATTTGCTATCACAATACTGAGAGGGGAAAACCTCTAGTGTCTCATATCTATACAATTGGCTACAAATCCAAATCTAAGGTGAGGCATCACCTAAGCTAGGCAGAACTCATTAAGGCAGGACTCATTACATTTGCGGGTAAGGAGGGTGACAGAGGCCTGATTTCAATACACTGTGGAAGAGGCTCATTGCCTTGCATGTTTGGATTATGGTTACAGAATTTTTTTTCCACGTTTCCCATAATTACTTATGTGGCTGCTAGAATGGTAAGCCTGGGCTCAAGCTTTCCTCTGGGAAGTGTACAGGAACATCGTAGCCCTGTAGTATGAGGTCAGATGCATAGATCATGAATCTCAAGAAACATTCAGTAGCTAGTAAATGCTGTGTGCATTTTGAACTGCACACAAAGGATAGGTGCTTTTAGCCTAGTTTCACTTTCACCTTCTCCTGACTCTGACATTTCTCCTGCAGGACACCAACAAAGTGTCTGTGTTTTGACATTTGGGGTTTTAGAGATGATTTATTTTGCAGAAGGCTGACTAAGGAGTAATTCCTGACTGCAGTCCAATTTTTCTGGTTGCAAGGTGGAAAGTAACACATTGCCTATCACCAGAGTGCATAGCATGGCTTTCTTGAAGTTCACTAACTTGGTTTTGTCTTCAATGTGAAGTTCAGATCTACTGTTTTCTGCCACTTTTAAGGAAAGGTATCTACCTACAGAAATACCTATAAAGGTGTATAAAGAGCTGAATAGGTACAGCAACTGCATTGGCTCTGGTGAAATGCATTTGGCATAAAATTTTAGAGAGGTCAATAAAAGCTTTCTGGTCACATGACAGATGTAGAAACCCTTCTCACTCCTCTTTCTGTTTAATTCTTGAAAGGGGGTAATTTTGTGTTTAATCCTCAAAGAGAGAGACAGGCACCACAAAAGACACAATACAAACTCTTTGTTGTGAGAGAGACCGCAGGGCATTGAGGTAGCACCACAGATAATCTGTAGATCCGAGGTATCAGAGTTGTTTTTTGATGATTGCTGTGGGCAAACACCTTGAGTGCACACAGACATGATTTAAAGATATGAATGACTGGGAATAATGGTGCTATGCAGAGCAGGTCAGATGCTTTTACCAGCCTTGTTGACAACAGCTTTCTGCAACAAATAGTTTGTTCTGTAGCATGTAACCTACCGTCATCTTCATGTATTCACACTGACACTCCAAGGTCATATGGAAGATGAAAGAAGAATTCACATGTTTGTTGACTGAGGCACTATTTAAGTAAGCTAACCTATTTAGGTTAAATAGGTTACAGTTTTAATGGCTATTTTTCCAGACTTGCGGTACAGAGGAGAGTTTGAAGAGACTTCCTAGGTTATCAGTTTTTCAGGTTTTAGGGGTACCCACTATTACACAAACATTACAGTTTGCCTCAAGCAAGGAGAATCTGTCAAAACACAATGTTCCTCTCCCCCATTGCTGCCGAAACATTTCAAGATACCTGTGGTGTGCACACAGCTATAATGAGTTATAATGTTATTTGTTTACTGTGCATTTCTGCCAGCCACACTCCCTCAGTCCACATGAAGTAGCAGCTTTGCTGAAGGACTTAGACTCTGTAGTTTAGCCTACACCACCACCTTCTTGTATGTCTTCCCTGGCATCACATTTCACTAGTACTATGTTTTGACGTACTCCAAAAATGCCCCGTTTACTACTGTTTTCCTTCTCTTTCCTGGTCTGTTTTTGCTCCTGATGCTCCTTCCTTTTTATCTCCTCTCTTTGTCTCCCTACAGTCTCTGCCTGGTGCTTTTTCTTTTGCAGTCCTTTTGGCCTGGACAGCTGCCTGTATCTGTCAAATCCTAATCATCACTGAAACCCTTAAAATTAATTTTCTTCAAGGAGGTGTTCTGGTTTATTTGCTTTGCCTGTAGTCTCAGTTTGTTCCTCAGTTTGTTTGGGTATCCTTTCTCTCCCTTTTCTATTGGGTCCTGTGTGCTGGGGCAACAGGAGGCACAGAAAAGACATTAATCTGGGTTTGTGAATCTGTTGTGCACTACTGAATCCTGCTGTGCACTACTGAAGCCTGCCTTTTTTATCCTTGGTACCAAGGATACAAAGCTGTAAAATTTCCAGTTCTTATTTCATGCTTTCAGTTCCGACAGTTCCATCAGCTGGACAACACAGCAGCTGCGAAACACATATTTACAACACTCCTTTCAATGTCACAGTGGCTGTTTGATTAAAAAGAGATCAGGGAGGAACATACTGGTCTAAAACTGGCTCTAATGAAGTTGGTGCATGAAGTCCACAAATGATTGCTTCCTCCTCACACTTTCTTGCTTGCTGTAACTGCTCACAGAGCCAGAGCTGTTTGTTGTTCCCTTACACAGGGACACAGAGGTGGTGGAGATGCTGCTGGGGTCAGAAGACTGAAAACTTGAAGCTGACTTGCTGAAAGACATCTTACTGCATCTGAAAGATACCTTTGCTTCTTTGCACAACCCCTAGCAAATCCTCTGTGCTCTTTGAAGCTGAAAGACTGTTGCTTGTTTTAATGGTTATAAAGCCTGTGTTGCAGTTTAACTCTCAAACCTGAGTGTGAGGTTCTACGTACACAGTATGTGTTCAGTGTATAATCCTCTGAGACTAGTTCTCTAGAACTGTTCACTGTGTATATCATTAGGAATTTTAGTTTTAGTGTTGTGCCGGTTTGGCTAAAAT
>VZRS01013126.1:543261-563150 GCA_013398055.1 Ifrita kowaldi | reverse complement strand
AAAAAAAAAAAAAAAGACCTACCAAGATTCAAAATCTTTAAGTGTGAAAGAAAAAGAAAGATTGCAGTTTCTTGTATCTTTTACCCTTCCAAACCCACTACGGAAGTAGATAAATAAAGCAAGGAGAGGAGGAGAGGGGGAGAGAAAATGTTAAAAACAGCTCCTTTTCCTCTGGGAAAAAGGCAGTAAAACACACAAACAGAAAACCCAAAACAACCACCTCTTCCTTAATATTACCTCATCCTGAAATGAAGCACAGCAGAGATTCAATTCTAAAACAGATCAAGACAAGTGAGGTTGTATAATAAATTAAAGTGAGGTTGTGGGAAACCAACATGGGTATATGGCTGCATGTATGTAATGAATGTACAGTAATCTCAAAAACATGCTTTTGCCTGATGCAATAGCTAAAGGGAAAAAATATTTTTCTAAGATGGGAAAGGAAACGAAGGGTAAAATACTGATGCTTTTCAAGTCAGCAGAATTTTTGAAATCAGCTTCAAATGGATTGACTATTTAACCTGAAGAGAAGCTAAAATTAATATTTAAACTCATCAGCATGAAAAACGCTGTAACTGTTTCTTTGGAAAACTGTGGTAGCAAATTCTGGCTCAATGAAAATTGCTACAATCTCCTCTATCACAACTCATTAAAGATCGAAGTGTCTGTAATTGAACCATAAATCTCCTTTGTTCTTAGAGACACTAACTGAATAAAACAAAACCGTAGATATATACTTAGCAGTAGCAAAACAAAATATTATTTCAAAGCAATATTATAATGATCTCTTATTAAAATCCACATCAGGAAAAAAATGGAAAGAAAGTATGAAGAGCAAAGAGAAACAGCTCTAAAACTTGGAGTCCTTGTGTCCCAGTCACAAGTTCTTGAGGATAACATTGATACAATTAATAATCAATGAATTAATAACCTTTGGGAAAGAGGGATTATAGTCTCTACTTGGACAGTACCCAAGACATTCTGAAGACTACTTTAATCTAAATTAACACAAGCTTCTCAAGAAACTCTCTGAAGATCATCTTCTAATTTTAAGTCACTAAGGTTACCCAGCAAATCAGAACTAAAACAAGAAGACAGAAAGATGAGTTCTACAGAACAACACACAATAGTAATGGCTGGGGAGGGCTCTGGGGACTGTCTCTAACTAATCATTTTTATGAAACTTAGTGAAGTTCCTGCTAACTCTTTAAAAATAATACAAAATTTGTCATCTCTCTCTACACTTGGAAGCAAGTTCCTGACCTTTGGCCTTGCAACAGTAAGCACAGGTTACTCTTTGCCTTCTGAATTTGTCCTGTAACAAGCAGGAGGTTTCAAGTGAATGGCAGGCACATGGCACTGCATGCTCCAAACATGAGTTAATTTATATTGAACTCATAAATTTATCCTTTCCTTCAGGAAGCAAATTTCCTTCCACCTCATACTGATGAGTCATTGAAGGATCTACTCACTCTTATCAATGTGTGTCAGGTAGGGGAGCAGCTCAGGCAACAGCCAGAAGAGAAACCTTTCCAAGGCAAACCTTTCCAAAGCAAATGCAACTCATTATGCTTTTCTCAAGAGCATGCAAGTGGAGTTCAGTGGGACACGGAAGTGCACAAGATGACAGGGACTGAGAAAAACAACAATTACTTTGCAAATTGGCAAATATGCAACTTTTGCATAACTACATAGCACTGAGCTCCTGCATGAGACCAAGAAACACCAGCTAAAGCACCACAGCATTGATAACTTTTGCTCTTTGCTTGAACAAGCAGTAAGCACAATGAGAAAACTTCTCATGCCACTCACCATTATAAAGTCCTGCTGACAGAGAAAGGCCAGAGTAGGTAGAGCTGCTCTCAAGCAGCTCCATTTTTGGTTTTCTGATTAAACACAAAAGGTGGCTGTGCCAATTGTTCCTTTGCCCTGAAGCATCTCTCCTGAAGATAGAGAGGGATCTCACTGTGGTTGAGCACTGTTGGGAAAGTTCATGCAGAGACTGGGGTTGTGGCATGATCAGCATGCTGATGTCCTCAAGCTCTGTACTGCCACTTCCACAAGGACTGAAAATCAGGAACAGACTTGTCTTGTCTGGGACGACATGGAACCTGAAGGACTAACTAGTGACACTAGGTGAGCTAGATGAAGGTGCTAGAGGGATAGATATAACATACTATTGATCAAAGGCTGACTGCTTTAGATAACATAGACAAGCAAGTGTTTTGGGGAAGGTAAGAATCCTGAACAAAGGCCATGTTTATCTTATAAAACAAAGTTTTATATGCAAGGTTCCTCCCCCAAAAAGAATTAGCTCTGTGCTTTAGGTTTCAAACATTCTCACCTCTGACATGTAAAGCAAAGATTTCACTTCTTGTATACAACAACTCCGACACAACACACACAATGAAACAAATTAAAGGTACAACTCAAGTAAGTTGCTACATGTCAATGGCCCCAAACTTTACTGCAGCATTTGTGATAGGCAAAATATTGATTTCCTTCTGTCAAAACAGATGGGCAAAAAGCCCTTCCACAGATATTCCCTATTATTTCTGTAAAGACTATCTTTGCTCTCCTTATAGTGAGAGGGTCATAACCTCCCTGTGGAGAAGCCTTTATGGCCTGTGTAAAATTGAAACAGGGAGCCTAATGGGTCTTGTTAGAGATTAAACAGGCACACTGATACCTAGTTGAAATTGAACTTAACACTTCAGGTTGCTCATGTCAATTTTCTGAAACATGGTGAAAAAAGGTAATTGTCAATTAATGAACCATTGACTTGGGGTTGGTAGAAATCAATAACATGAAACAATATGAAACTATACAATCTTAATCAGTATTCTGTAACGAAAAGGCTTTTAGACAGACACAGAGTAATTGGCTGTTCCTTTGTGGCCCATCCTCTAAGCTATACAATTGTCCAATTAAAATATAACATCAGTAGCAACACAGTTATTTGTTTCCTGGTTTGGGTTTGTTTTTTTTTTATGCACTAGGTTACATTTGTTAAATCAAAAGTTGCAGACACTGAAAGAGCATGCACAGAAGAGTAAAACATGAATCAAATCCAAGGCATCAAATTCAGGTCAGGTACCACAGTTATGAACCTTAGCCATCCAATTCACTATCCTTCTAATTATATGTAGAGGCTTGACAATAGAATTCACATCTCTTGGGTTCCACCAGAAACATAACATTGCTCAAGTACAAATTTCTGTTGGAAAATCCTCTCAGGACTATTTCACATCTTTCACAGAAGAAACAAGATCAGTTTCAGATGAAACTTACTTATTTCCACCCAACAGTAAGCATCCACATGGTCTTCTAAAAACCAAGAAAAAATATCGAGAGTTCTTGAAGAGGATCAGAAAGGTTGGATGTGCACTAGAGAAAGTATGCTCAGGAAAACTTCTCCAGCCCCTCTTCCCTCCTCATGATTTATGGTAAAATGAAAGGATTGTATCAAAACAGTCCCATTATGTTGCAAGAGCAACAGAAGTTCCAGAATGGAAGTTAAAGACCTGCTACAAACAGTGTACCCAGAGGTATTAGAATAAAGGTCAACATTTCCTCACCTAAACCTACCCTTTTGAATGCATTATTGACTAATGTGTTCTTAGACTAGTTTTGCCTACTTGAAAATTTTATAATACAAGGTAAGATAAAAAATTTATTACATACTTGCACTGCATACTGACCACTAATAATAGAGCAAATTATAGGGAGGTTGGTTGGGTTTTAAATGATAAATGATTACACTGCTATCTCTAGGACTGGGCAGGATGCCCATGATAGAAATAATCAATGTCACAAAAGACCTCCACGATCATCAAGTCCAACCTTTGACTGAACACTACCATGTCAACCAACCAAACCATAGCACTAAATGCCACATTTCTTGTACACTTCCAGGGATGGTGACTCCGTCACCTCTCCAGCCCATTCCAATGCTTAAACACCTTTCCAGTGAAGAAATTTTTCCTGATGTCCAGCCTGAACCTCTCCTGGCACAGCTTGAAGCCATTTTCTCTTGTCCTATCACTAGCTGCCTGGGAGAAAAGGCTGACCCCTCCCCTAAAATATCATCTTTTTGATCATAATCCATCCAAACATGCACCTGTTTTAACAGCTTGAGGGAAAACAATGAGTCATTTAAAACAACAAAGAGATAATTTATTTCTTTGACAAGTTAAAAATTAAGATAAATGGTTCTTTTTTAGCATATGTTGTTTGAGACTGTCAGGCACAGTATCATAAAGAGGTGGTCATTCGGACCCAAAGAGGTAGCTTAGTACTTGAAGAATGAATGACAGAACTGAAAATTAAGCTGTCTGTCCCGTGACACAAACACAAGAGATACCAAAAACTGCAGTTGTAACCCAGTCCATTATATCCCAGTAAAAATTCTGACTGATCAGCTGCAAAAAGGAAGCCTTCACTTCATGGAGACTGCTCTTCAGCAATCCTGTGTGCTTTATAGGTGTTACACAAGAGAATTTATTTCAGATTTCCTTAAATATGGTGGATAGGTTGGAAACTAACAGCACTTGGACAAGCACTCCTTACAAGGCTACATTTTTAGCCAGCCTTACACAAGTGGCCCACAAAACATTTTGGCTACAGAAGACGGCAGATTAAGCACATTCATTTTAAGAGAAGAAAAAGGAAACCAGAAAAATTCTTTTTAGTTATCCTTGGGAGCCAGATCCCACATGTACAGTTGGACAGCGCCATGCCAGTGCTAAGGGATTTTTTGGTAGAAACCCACAAACAAGATTTTCTTTTCTCTTTTAATGAGAAACAACACCAGGTTATCACTTTCAGGCATCTAGATGTTATTATCTCTGATGCAGCACTTGCAAGGAAATACTGTAGGGCTAGCAGAAAGAGGCAAACCAAAGAAAAAATGTTGTATTTAGCAAGGATTAAAATTCCCAAGGTTATTTCAAAAGATTATTTAAGTCCTCTGAGAAGGAAAAGCATGGAAGAGGTGTCAGCATTCCATTAACAATGCACTTATTATCCACCATCAGCTGGAAATACTAGAGCACTTGGCATCTTGTTAACACCAGAATCACTCATTTGATTACACATAGATTCTCACCCTCCAAACTGAAATGAATCCTAAGCTTTGGGAATATCACAGCATGTTGGACACTGTCACACAGGCTATTATGGTTTTAAGGCACAAGCTAAGCAGCAGCACTGCTACATTTCACAGAGAGACTGGAAAGCTGTATTTGAACAGCAGCATGAAATTGTTTAATTAAGGACATTTTTTTTAAGAATTATTGAACTTATTAAATTTAATGTCAGGCTTGAAATTAAATACCCAAACATATTAAACATTAACAAACCCCCCAAGACTGCTACCTTAGTGTCTCACAGTACATCTCCGCTTTATCATGAGTTCCATATAGACACAAATAAGGAAAAGGTGAAGAGTTTGGGGAGAGTAATCAACACAAACTGTATCCATGGTTCTGGTCTGGGACCTAAAGCCAGTGGAAACGATTCAGAGTGCCACAGCTGTTCTAGTGTTAACACTTTATGGGGAAAAGGGGAAATGTAAAGTAGGACTGGTATTATAGGGAAAACTCTATTAAAAAGGCAACAGCCCTTTGGGAAAGGACATTTCTATAATGGCTATTCCTTTTGTCCCTTTAGAACCATTCTTTCTGGGGTTTACACAATTAAAAAAGCTTCACTGATATTGGAACATTTACCAGCTCTATAACTTCCTTATTTGTTAAAAAGTGTACAAATCCTACAACCTAGTTTAACATTTACAGGGCTTGTTAAAGGTCAGCAGCAAACAGTCATGAAAGCAAAGAGGCAGTGGTAGATTATCTTTTCAAAGTGAAAGAAGGAAAGAATCACTAAAGATAAAGGGGGAAAACAAAGTCAGATGTCCAGTAGCAGCAAAGGAGTGTGAAGAAATTAAATCATCCTATTCTGGCAAGCACCCTCATTCTTCTGCAAATACCAAGGCTTTTATCATGCAGCTGTCAAATACCAAGACACTGTTTATCATGTAAGAGGCAAGTGCAAAATTCAGTGGTAGAATTTTCATATTCTGCAAAGGCTTATTTAGACAGATAAAAGGAAGCTCTCTTATAATTATAGATGAATTACAAAAAAACCAAAATCATACAGGACCTCCATTAATTTCAATATGAAGTCCAGTATGTTTGATGCCATTTCTATATTCATTTCCTAGTATGGCAAAGTTTTCTATTTTTAATAATAGCACAGCAGACATTGATAAGGAGCAGCCAACCTCAGACGACGCAGTTGAGACTTCGAGGGTCCTGTGAAATTAACATATACCAAGCTTTGATATGGTGAGATAAATAGAATAAGATAAGTCTTTTTCAGAGATTACTAGTTATGTTTAATGTATATGTCATTAGGGAAAAATCCCTAGAAATGAGGAAGGTAACATGAAGATTTTGTTTCAAGCTGACAACTTGACCTGTTTGCCCATACTGTGACTTAATATGACGTTAGTTCATTGAAGTGTCCTCTGCAAACAACCAGGCCAGAGTAACCCTGGAAAAAGATTAATGGGAAAAAATACCAACCTATTATTCATTTCAGCTTCTTAATTCACCATCAATATGCCTCTACTTCAAGAACCTTCCAGAAAAAGCAGAGTAACTTCCTCAGATACCACCGGTTTTGTGTAACAGTTTTACACCTGCCTGTTTTAAAGACTTCTGAATGAAGAAGCTGAGATCCCAAGCAAATCCCAAATGAGCCAGCAACAGAACTCCAGACATATCAGTGAAACAATGGCTTGCTGCCCAGCTGTGCAAACCTTTTAAAAGCCCCTCAAGTCCTGCAGATTTTTGCCCCACAGTATTCTCTCTGTCTGGATGAGATGCTGCCTGGGCACCTGAATCTCCTAAAGCAAATTGATGCCATAGGCAATACTGCTGCGTGTTTGCTTTGCTCTGCAGCACACCACCATTTAGTATTAACTAAAATCTCTAGCAGACCAGGTCTAGAAAGAGACACAGTATTGCACTTCAAGCTTTTAGTAAATAAAGCTGGGCAAAAACAACACCAAGATGCAGAGTCTACCTCAGCAGAGCCAGCAGTCCTCTGGAAAGCCCACAAGAATGTTAATCCAGCAGAAGAAACCATGGTTTAGAGATGCCTTCCATTCACTAGGAATTTCAGAAGGATTCCCTGAAAAACACTATAGCATCTCATAGGGGCAACCCACCTTTACATGGGCTTCACCTACTTGCAGGAAGAAATGCTTGAAGAGCAAGATTGCATGGGCAGAAATGGTTTGTTCAACAGCTTTCAAAGCTGTTGGAACCACAGGCCAAGAGGGAAACTGGTAAGGTCGGAATGGAAAAAAATACAGTGCTCTGCTGATGCACTTGTCTTTCTCACCCCTCTCTCCTCCTGCATTCATGGATGCTTAGCCATCACTGTATCTGATACATAATTTGGTTACCTCCTGAATACATTTTTGGTCAGTAGCAAAGAACTGCAGAATAGAAGCACTGTCACCACCTGCCCCAACATGAAACCTGCCTATGTGCTCCAACAGGCAGCACAACTCATAAGGGATGACCCCAGAATAGTCTGGGGTTTAGGCTCTCTTTGTTTAGAGACAGAGCCAATGAAGAAGCCCTAGGGTATATAAGCCCTCTTAAATTTTTTTACTACAGTTGTTCTTCTCTTACCTACCATCAGAATTTTAGGGTTTTGTGTTTTGGTGGGGTTTTCTGTTCTGTTGTTCACTGATATAAGACATCATTATGTTTGCATATTTTGAAACACAATAAGCTGCCAATGTCAATTTTATATTCTTTAGCATTGGTCCAACTATCTCATTCTTCCCTTCTTTTATTTCCCACTCTTGCCCCAATGCCACCCAAAGGAAAAAGTAGTGAAAACTGATCTGCCTACAGGATTTTGAAACAAAAGATATAAGTGCCCCTTTTAAAGGGCTGGCCACTACTACTTTCAATGACATCCACATGACAAGACAGTCATACAAAGCACATTCAGCATATGGGGATCATGGTGATTAAAGAATCTACAGACAGAAGGAGCATATTTGCAAGCAAAAGATCCATAAAAGTATGTTATGAGAGAAAGAGCATGAGTTGGATTGGGGGTGTCTGTGAAATTTTCTCCACGGCTTTTTTTTCTTCTTTGAATTCTTTCAAGTAAAGCCATAGATACTCCTTTTCCCTGTGATCTGAGGTCTCAGACAGCAGAGGAAATTCATGACTCCAGTTTCATACAATTCAGTAGCCTTCCCCCCACCCTACCATTACATATATATTACGCTTACATCAAGAGCGCAAGACTGAAAAGGAAAATATTTCTTAAGCCAACTCTGTGGCTGATGGCATTCTGCTCCTGTCAGTGTGGCAAATGGAGTCTACCACAGTGTACTCTTCTGTATTGAGAGAGAAATTACTCCTGCCCATCAGTCACAGAGTGGATGAGGTACAAAATCCATTCCCATGATGAATAAATCAGTTAAAAAAGGTCAGGATGTCTTCAGTGTCTGCTGGGGACAAATCTCATATAAGATTATTACATTCTTGTCAAGATCTTCACCAGTCAAGTTTACCTACCTCTTTCTTCCCTTCCTGTATTTCCTCCCTTCTCTTCCTAAAGTAACTCAGCCGTGCACATATTTATTGCTTTACTTTTTAACATGACATTGTTTTCTCTAGCAAAGTAGGATATGTTGTCCTGTAACAACAAAGACAGCTTTAAGCTCAAACAGTGTCCATTCCAAACTCAGCACTGGAAATGGAAAAATACACGGGGTGAGGCTTACAGACTTTGAACCCACCCTTTGAAGACTGTGAAACCCCTAGTTGTCCAACAAGAGATGGATTTCTAAATCTGAAGGGCTGGACATTTGAAAGGAAAATTCTGACAAGTTTTAGCAACAAGAGCTAAATCTGCAGTTAAAAGTTGCTGTGCAATTCAAAGAGTACCCTTTCCCTATTTATCAGTAGTGGCCCAAAAATACCGTAGGTACTCCAAGAAAGGTTGAAGATTTGCTTTGCTGTCAACTCATTACTCACAGTTCCATTTTCCAGTGTGGCAGAGAGAAGCAATGTAGCTCAAGTGATCATCGAGAACAAGAGCTTGTTCAGGACAAACTGAGGGCAGGGGATGGTTGACTTCTCTGAACTAAAAGCTTTCTCATGATCTCAAATCAAATCTATGACTACTAATGGACTCCAACTAGGTCCTTCTGAGAGGCTGCCAGAATATTTTTTCCAAGCTGTCCTTGCAAAACCCTCCTTATCTCTATCTGAAGTCCTCAATTTTTTTTGTGCTGCAGGAAGAAGCCAGGTGAAAAAACATTCTGCTTTAGTACTCTGAAAATAGTTTTTAGCCAGAAGCTACTATAAATTCACAGGACATTTAAAAGAACTGCTGGTACGTCATGGAGACTCCAACTATTCGGAAACACTCTCATTTGTTCCACACTTTAAGCGTCTTTACAGATTTCTGGTTTTGGCTGTAATTCATGACAGCAGCAGGAAAATGTGTGTGTGTATGTGTGTGTCCCCTCCCAGAAGTTCACTTGCTGCTGCTATTTTCCCTCTAATCTAGTCGGTCCTTGATCTACAAGCATAAAATTTGTTCCTCTGGGAAAAAAGAAAATCATTACACACAAAAGGCTTAAAATCTCAACTTGGGAATTAGCAGGTACATTTAAAGCTATTTTTTCCCCTGGTGTTTGCCTCAAATGAAAAGAAAGCAGATACTGATATTGAAGAAGAACAAGATAGCTTTATACAAGGTCTGCTTAGCCCTTCACCAAAATACTTTTTAACTGAGTCAATAATCAATTAAGGAACTACTCTACTTCAGGAACAATTCTACACATAACCTGCAAGAAAAGCGTTCAGCTTTCTTGTCAGAGCTGACAAGAACAGCCCCGCCACAGCCACAGGAGCTGTGTGCTGCAGCAACCACAGCCCGCGCACCCTATCAGGTGTAGGAGTGCCCTCCTTCCCGCACCTCTCTCAGCACAGTCCCTTCCCGGAGGAGCTAACAGGGGCCCTGCCAGGCCACCCAGCACCACATGATCGTAGGAGTTCCAGTCAAGAGGATTTGTGAGTTTTCACAAAGCATTGCACATCTGTGCACAGGTCAGAGGGCACATTTTGCTTTAAGTGGGATTGAAAGTGCCCACTGAATCAGCAGAAGGTTTTTTGTGAACACTGTGAAAGCGCATTTTGGGTTTGAAAATAAAGCTAAGGGTTACCAAGACTTCAACAGCTATTGTGCGTGCTACGGCTTTCACTCCTTTGGATGCTTAGTACCCACAAACCCAGCTCCCTGTCAGGGTAACACTACCTTTAAAAACACCCTGCTGCTGACTGGGAAACGAGGAATTGTTTCCACAGCAAGGACCCTAACGAGAGAGGGGAGGTTAAAAACCGTATAATAAAGAAGGGAGTGAGAAGGGAAAATAAGCTTTGCTAACTCTCCAAGTCTTATTTGTGAAATTAATTAGTTCATTATAAAATAAGCCCAGACACGTTCTTGCTGTCCCGGAATTTAAGCCGAGGAAAACCGCAAATGCAATCTTGCGACGGGATAAAAGCGGCAGCGGGCGGAGGCGCCGGCCGGCCCTCGGCAGCCCCCTGCTGGGCTGCGGCAGCTCCTGGGACCGGGAATGCGAAACCCCGCGGCTCCGGAGCATCCCCACTCCGGACGGCAGCAACACCGCGCTGCCCGGGGCTGCCGATAACCCCTAAGAACAGCGGCCATCGCCGAGGGCGCTCTGCTTGAACAACGCGCCTCTAAGTTGCCATTTGCCATTCCCAGATTTTGTCAGGAGTGTGTTAACTGCGCAAGACAGCTGAATAAAACGTTTAAAAACCAATCTCGGCAATACAAGAGTGAACTGGGAAGGTGCCGACGCAAGCTCGGGAGAGCAGCGGGCGAGGCCTGACCCGATGGAGCCGTGCAGGGCAGGCTGCTCCAGCCCCTCCCTGAGGCACACTTGGCAGCCGGCTCCGCAATTTAGCTTTAAGTATTTGTTTTTAATCGCACATGTCGGCATGCCGGGTGGTTAACTTACAATGTGTCACACAAAACAAGAGCAAGCCTCCAAGTTAATCAAACACCAACAAAACGTCTCATGTCATATTAATGATATTTGGATCAGAGCCAGGTGGAGTAAGTTTGAAAGCCAAGATCCCTCCACTTTCCTCACTATCTTAATCACTGTGCTACACACTGAAGTTGCTGGAAACATGAACATCGAGAGCTGACCTCCTGCATGCTATCACAAAAGAGGTTTCACCCAGTGATGCCTGCGGCTGCACCTTTCTTCCTTGCTAGAACAACGAGGAAGCCAGGCGAGCTCTGCAGCACACATGGAACCCCAAGCCTGTCCTTGTGTTCCATACAAGCTCACACACATGCTACAGGTACTGCTCAGCTGGACAATCCATACTTCAGTCTCTGGATCGTGGGAATGATGTGAAGGTTCACTCACTCCAGTTACACCCACACTTTCTCCAGACCAGAGGCATTATGTCTCCATGGGCACTCATGCTTTTGTGCTGGCACAAGCCCACATGGCCATGCACTAGGGAGAAACTGGTAACATGCCACCAGAGTTGAATGCAGGAACATCTCTTTCACGAGCTGTGTGGGCACACGTTAAGCTTAAACCAGTGACCAAACTGTATTTTAATTAGAGCTGGGTTCAGCTAATCACAGTCTTTTAAACATCTGTAGATACCACAGGAAACAGATTTCTCTATATAATGCAAAATAGATTCTTAGGCAAAATTCAAACCTATTAAATGTGGGTTTTTTCCTTTTTCAGTGTTAAAGTACAACATCCACAGACTGGAAGAATTTACCCACTTCCCTGATCAATTAAGTCTAATATTTAGAGCAACAAACAACCCTCAAGATGCTAGGAACAAAATACTGCAACAACAGTAACATTCTCAAGCTATAAAAACACTAAACCAAACTTGAAGCCTCAATTTGCATTTCCCAAAGTGAGCCCTAACTTTAACATATTGTAATAACATTGTATTAAAACTTGGGGGTTTGTTCTTTGGCTTTTGGAGGGGTGAGTGAGAGGTACTGCGTCCTTTACACAATCACACTTTCCAGTACTAGATACATACAAACGGCTGGCTCAGCCAAAGAGGATCACTTCACATAACTAACTAGCATTATTCCACTTTTGTATCCAAGAGATACGGGGGAAACATTTCTCCTCTTTAGGGGAAAACAAGCTAGTAAAACAAATAATCAAACAAAAATCCAAAACAAAACCAAAAACCAGAACACATCATTACCACACACAAATCTCCAGAGAAGTTGGGAGGATGGGGAAAGAGGAAGGAAACAAACAACAGCTTTGGCTTTGAACTTCTGCACAGGGCAGAACCTTTATTATTTTGATTATACCTTTACAGTAAAATCTGAGTTTTGGAAAGGTGAAAACAGCAGAGGTCAACAACATTACCAGTTCCTAAGAATCTTAAATGGATGAACAGGCATTTAGGTGAATGCCTCATTTATTCCAAAAAATGAGGTCTCATTTGCTAAGAAATAAAATTATAGTTCAATACTATAAATCTGTTCTTTCTACTGTAACAATATTCCAATACACTCATTTAAGAATCCCATATGCTAAAGACCCTCTCACAATTCACAGAAGTGTCATGGCCAAATTTTTAGCATTATTTCCAAAATACATGTAATATTTTATACAAAGAATACTTACTTCCTTTTGGAGGTTATCTAGAAAAATACATTCATTTTTCATAATACAAGATCCAAAAATATAAAGCCACCTAAACTTTTTAGAGCAGATATATCCTACTGAATATTACATACTTCGGGCAAAACCTGAAACCAATAGTATGTTACTGGTAGAGAGAAGGCATAACGAAGAAGACACAAACCTAAAATGTAGCCTTAGATAAATTCTTTCTCACCCCACAAGTATCAGAGAGATAAAATGAGGACAGACTCCCCCTAATATGCCAGAGAAATGTATCACAATAGTTTAATAATCCTACATATTAATAAGGAACATGCATTGGTCTTCAATGTGTTCAGAAAATAAAAAAGAGATAGAATTACACATGCCTGTAAGACTATTTTCTGTAAAAATTGCTCTAGAATTCCACCCAGTTTCAAATTAGATTAAGATTTTCTCCTAGAATACTATCCTAGAGGGCAAGCAAACTGACACAAACCCCCTCACTTTACAGCTCATTCCTAAGTTCATAAACAGCCTTGGGAAAAAAACTATTCTTCAGAATCAGATTGGTTTTTGTGATCCAAAATGATCAGTCCAGAAGAGGCCAGATTGATGCAATTGTGCAATCATACTGGTAATCAAAGTAGTGGCTCAAATTGTTCACAAACAGCTGAAACCAAGGCAGGCAGCCAGGCTGAGACTACAGATGTTTATGAAATGTTAACTGGGCATTTCACTTGGTTCTGAGGCAGAATTAACAGCCTCATGTACCGACCTTATGATTTAATTGCCTGCTATAACACTCTGATAGTTTAGCAGTTCAAGATACCATCATTGTTAACACACTGACATATTGATTCAATTTCACTCCTGACCTGGATTTACTGCATTGCTCATTCTTATTTAGTACTTCAGACTGTAGCTATATGTGAAAGTGAGACTTATTTGACTCGTCTTTTAATCCATTAGGAACACGTAAGAACTGCTTCCTTTTTCAGCTTTCAAACTGAAACTGGTAACTACAGTTATGGACTGATAACTACAGATAACTACTGATAACTACAAACCTGAAAGATTGATTGTGCTGCTTTTGGCTGGGGTGGAGTTAATTTTCTTCACAGCAGCTGGTATGGGGCTGTGTTTTGGATTGGTGCTGAACACAGTGATGATAATATAGTGATGTTTTTATAATTGCTGAGCAGGGCTTACACAGAGCCGAGGCCTTTTCTGCTTTCCATGCTGCCACAGCTGGGAGGGGACTGGAGGTGCATGGGAGGTTGGGAGGAGACACAGCCAGGACAGGTGACCCCAGCTGACTAAAGGGATATTCCAGACCACGTGGCATCATGCCCAGCATATAAAACATAGGGAAGAAGAAGGAATAGGGGGATGTTTGGAGTGATGGTGTTTGTCTTCCCAAGTCACCATTACATGTGATGGGGCCCTGCTCTCCTGGAGATGGGTGAGCACCTGTCTGCCCGTGAGAAGCAGTAAATTAATTCCTTGTTTTGCTAGTGTGCACAGCTTTTGTTTTCCCTATTAAACTGTCTTTATCTCAACACGTGAGTTTTCTAATTTTTATCCTTCCAATTCTCTCTGCAAGCCTGCTGGTGGGGGAGTGAGTGAGCAGCTGTGTGGGCCTTGGTTGCTGGCTGGGGTTAAACCATGACATTTATTTAAGAACAACTGTCTGCATCTTTATGTTAATGTATTTGCCCCCTAAAATAAAAAATACATCATAAAAGAACATACATTCTTTTACACAATTTCATATATCTCTAACTAGCATAAAAACAGTGACAAATGCCTTGCCACTTTAGCTGGGTAATAAGATACACAGTACAAACCTCTATGGCTAGAATAAAACACATTCACTAGTAATTGACCAAGATGTATCTTCTGACAGAGGCTTCCCACTGATTTTTCATGCTGAAATATCTTTATATTTGGATCCCACACTTTTGTTACAGTTACTGTGCCCAGGCAAATGGTAAAACTATTGTTGCCCCATCCTATGGGCAAAGACCCTCAGGGAAAACCAGATGGTTACTCACACACTTCACAACATTATTGTATTAACAAGATCCACTCATAAGAGGTTTCCCACACTTAAGTTATGAGAACCTTTCTTCTGGAATCCACCAGGCACTTGGAGGCTATTTATGCTGCCATTAACAGCATATGCTGTGCACACATAGAACACTTAGTGACAGAATGATTTGCAAGGCATGGAGTAGGCTAGAAAAAAAGGGATGCTGAGCTGTCAAAGTAACGTCTCATTAAATCATATGAAAATAGTGCAGAGGAAAGAATAGGACATAGGGAGAAGTGGAATAAAAACAATTTAAATAGCTTTCAAGCTGTTTCTAGGAGACAATGTAACATAGCTGCTGAATGGAAGATGCCTGTTGTCAGCAACAAGCATACAGCAACAGGAATACAGAAGGGTGGGGGGCTGAGAGAGGGAGAAAGGGGTACATACAGACACTGTTTATTAATCACATTTCAGACTGTCAATTTCCCCCAGAGAACTAAATTAAATAAAGCATGCATAAGCCAATATAGCCAGTGGAGAATTTAAACAAAGAAGAGCTGAGGCTTTACTAAAACAATGATGACGATAAATTTAATAGAAACACATTAGAACTTTTGATGGATGTGAAAGTGTTTTATAGTCTACCAGGAATACTGAGCTCAACTTTGTGCACAAGACTGAGCTGACACTACAGGTCATTTCTTTTGCAGAAACAAGAACTGGTTTGGCCAACAGAAGAGCACGGCTGCAAGGAATCCATGCCTTAGAGACAGATGATACTGAAATGTTGCTCTTCAGCCCCAGGGCATTTACAGAAGTAGCTCAGGAAATGTTTTTACAGATGAGAGGACACGCCAGGTACATAAAGTCCCAGTTCCAAAGAACAGACAGCCTCACTGCTAATTTCTTTTTCTGACTTTTAAGAAACCTGCCTTTCTATTTAAGGTTATCTGACAAGTCCAATCACCTCTTTGAGGACTCAAAAAGACAAAAAAAGATAAAAGGAAAAAAAGGACAAGCTATGTATTGGGCAAAGTTTTGTGTTATTTATACATTATGATCAAAATTTCTGCTTCAATTTTCAAGTATCTTCCACCTCTAAATGCCCAAAAACTTACTGTTCACTTTTTCACCCTCCTCATTTCTAAATAAGAACAGTAATTTCTGTTTCATACACAAACAATACTATGGTTCAAGGAAGGCCAAACTACTTGACTAGAGCCACAGAATAAGTCAACAGTAGAGCTAGGAATCATAGAATGTCCTGAGTTGGAAGGGACCCAAAGGATCATCAAAGTCCATCTCCTGGCCCTGCACAGGACAACCCCAAGAATCACACCACGTGCCTGAGAGTATTGTTCAGACACTTCTTGAACTCGGTGCTGTGACCACTTCCCTGGGGAGCCTGTTCCAGTGCCCAACCACCCTCTGGGTGAAGCATCTTTTCCTAATACCCAAAGCAAACCTCCCCTGACTCAGTGCCTGCCCCTCCTCTTCCCTTCACAGGGAAGTTGCAGACTGCAATGATGTCTCCCCTCAGTATCCTCTTCTCCAGGCTGAACAGACCAAGTGACCTCAGCCACTCCTCATATGGCTTCTCCTCCAGGCCCTTCACCATCCTCATGGCCCTCCTTTGGATGCAAATGTCTTTCTTACATTGTGGTGCCCAAAACTGCACACAGGACTTCGGTTGTGCCAAAGCAGAGCAGGACAATCCCCTCCCTTGCCTGGCTGGTGATGCTGTCCCTGATGCACCCCAGGACGCAGCTGGACCTCCTGGCTGCCAGGCCACACTGCTGAGATAGATTATAGCTGTCCCTTTTCCCAGTCTTTTGCTTTGGTTACACGACCACAGAACTGCAGAGGTCAATCCAGGCTGAAAACATCTAACTGGCTGTTAGACAAATAAAGCACATCATTTAAAGAGGTCCCCTGTAGAAGGATTTAACTGTAGGACCTTATGAATTAGCACACTGAAGAGAGTGATTTGAGTCAGGAAAGTAGAGGAGGGCTTAGCCAGATAGCATAGCTTTGCACTGCCAGCTTCACAGAAGTTCAAGATACTGGTCTGGTAGACTACGTACACATGTTCTTACCTAAGTATGTCTGTCATGGCTAACCAAACCACTACAACGTCGTAGACAACACTAAATGCCACAGGCAACTTCCTTAAGTGACTTTACACCAGAAAAGGCAACAGAATTTAGCAGAAAGTTTGATACAGAAAGGAAATCGAACTGCTATTTACATTTTCCAAGGTCATTTCTTTGAGGTTATTTGGATATAGGCAGTTTGGAGACAGACAAACTAAACATTACTTGTAATAAGAAGATGCAAAACAGTGCAGATAAAGTTTGCATCATTTAAATCTTGGTATGGCAATTGTTGCAGCAGACATTTGGCCCAACAATAATAGGAAAAGTGCCACCCATTTGTCAAAACTGTTTATAGGCATATACCTTTTTAACATTAAACACCTGTATCATGAACTTCAACTGAAGGTCTCATCACAGATGAGATGCCTGAAAAGGCATGTTCTTCTGGCATCTGCTGGTTTCAATAAATTGTCATGTTCTTATAAGAGAATACACCAACATGAAGTTAACTGTCTAATTAATTTCAGACATTTCAAATGGATGGTAGTACCTCAACTGAAATACAACTGTACTTTATTTTAGTTAGATCTGTACAGATGATACATCTAAGTAAAATGATGGTATCAAAACTCAATCCTGAATGAGCAATTCACAAAACTCCCACATTCTTTGGTCTGGAGATTCCCAAACTGTGGATAAGGAGTCCTAAAGCTTCCGACAGAAGCATGCAATATAGTTTTATCCTGCAGAAGATAAAAAACAGCAGAAAAGGCTACATGCCTCCATGGAGGAAGATTATAAGGCTCACACAAGATACTATGTTCTAAACTCCTGCAAATCATCTGATTTACAATAACTATCTCTGTGTATTCTTTACCCACAGCAAGTATAAAACAATTTGAATTAAGAACACCACAGTTATTTGGAAAGTAAATTTCCCAAGATCTGTTATATACTGCAGAGCTGCTAAGACCCATCGCTTTTAATAAAGCTTTACTCCACAAGGCCCAATCTGTCTGCCACAAAGAAGGAACATCTCTGCTAGGTCTGAAAACTACGGAAGAGGTAGCAAATGGATCAGACACAATACTCAGGCTTATTGCCAAACTGATCATAGTAGTTGGGTGATAAAACCTTCACGCTTAGTACTTAAAGGCCACAGAAGAAAGCACTGGTTTGTAAATTCCAAGAGGGACTACCACTGTTAACCAGTGGCATAGCTTTGCAACCAGACCGTACCACCTTGAAATGAGCTTTAAAACACACAGTACTACCTAGCAATGTAAGGCCAAAACAAACTACAGCCATGCCCCAGTATCAACAAAGTAGACACTCCTGAAATGCATAGTTTTTAGCAGTTTGGCAGAGTAAAGCTACTTTCCCCACAAAAATTAGTGTAATAAATGGGGAATATATGCAGAAACTTCAAAAAGAGACTTTAAATACACAGAGATAGTACATACGAAGTAAAGAATCACATGATGGTTGAGGTTGAGAGGGACCTCTGGAAATCACCTGGTCCAACCTCCCTATTCAAGCAGGGGCACTTAGAACAGGTTACTGAGGACCATGTTCAGACTACATATAAGGAAGAATGTTTTTACAGTGTGAGTGGTGAGACAGTCTAACAGGCTGCCCAGAGAAGTGATCGATGTTCCTTCTCTGGAAGCATTCAGAGTCAGGTTGGATGGGTCTCTGATCAACCTGGTCTAGTTGAAGATGTCCTGCTCATGTCCTGACTCATCAAAGGAAGTTGGACTAGATGACCTTTAAAGGTCCTTTCCAACCCAAACTACTCTAGGATTCNAGGTCCTTTCCAACCCAAACTACTCTAGGATTCCTAGGATTCTATGTCCAGATGACTTCTGAATGTCTCCATGGTAGGAGACTCCACAAACTCTCTGAGAAACCCATTCAAGTGTCTGATCACCCTCAGTGGAAAAAACATTCTCTTACATTTAATTGTTTCCATTTTTGTCACTGCCTCCTGTCCTGTTACCAAGCACTACTGAAAAGAGTCTAGACCCAACTTCTTTACACACTCCCCTCTGACACCTACACACAATAAGATTGCCCAGTCTTTCTCTTCTCCAGGCTGGACAGTCCTAGCTTTCTCAGCCATTCCTCATAGGAGAGTTGCACCAGTCCCTTAATTATCAAGCAAGATAAGGTTTACTGACTCATCCAATAGAAGAGATTAGATCTGAGTCATCCAACAAAGGAGGTGCTAAAATTTCATAACTGAGAACATCACAGAAGATTTAATTACCACCAGATTTCATTGCTATCACTTTTCTTGATTAATTCAATGGAAAAGGACAGAAAAGCGAAGTGATCATATCAATTAACACTGCACTGTATTAAATGATCAGCAACAGAACTCTGAAGGGTAGAATAAAGAAGCAACAGGTACAGCAAGGTATTGCTGTACTTGAGTAAGTAAATCTAGTTCTCTCACTGCAATCACGCTTCCATTTAACATTCAAGATAACACAGAATCTGCATGAAAGTAGTTCAGACGTGTGGCAACACGGATCAGCCATGCTAAATTTCTTGCAAAGAAGGAAGTAGCTCATACATTTTAGAGCAGTGCGCTCCTCTGCAGAGCTCACAGCCCTTCGCTGGTTGGTGATGGTAAACCTGCCCACTCTGTGAAGTGCTAAGCACACCAGCACTTCAGATGCTAATTGCTACAGCTCCCCCGTGCCTGCCTTTCAAATGAGGGGAGTAAAAAAAGTATGTTAAAAGGATCGTAGAGATACTAAAGATGAAAGGGGAATTTTAAAAAAAAGTGGATTTGGCAGATGGATCACGACGTCAAGAGGTGAAGTACCGTTAGGGCATACACAGCCTCCCTGGCAGTGTCACCAAGCAGCTTACGGGAGAGGCGTTAATAGCGTTAATCACTTTCCCCCTTCGGGCGGGGATGAGCGCGGGCGCCGCTGGAACGCGGCATGGCCGGGCCTGCAGCGCCCCCGCGCGGCCGCCTCCGCTCCCCACGGCGGGCTCC